>OZ010737.1:197514062-197981562 GCA_963932295.1 Tipula lateralis
ACTTCTCTTGATATATTTTGTCAGTACTGCTATCATAATTTTTTCAATAACCATAAACATTTATTCAGTACTGAAAATATTTTTAATACTGGAAATGTTTTTTATTTCTCTCGCACTTTAAGAAAAATTATATTTTTATCCTTCTTTGACTATTTTGTCAGTTTATTTTTCATAATGGAAATCAGGCCTTAATACGGATATATTTCTTAACTGAAGTTATTTTTTACGTTTAGTTTTATTTGGGTGCAGGGCGGACTTTTAGACTGTCCTAGCTCCTTGTAAACTGTAAGAGCTCCTGCACTCAACGCGCGATCCTTCAAGTAAAAGTTGATAGCTGCCTTAAACTTGTGCATTTTATATTTCAACAGAAACTGAGAACCAGCCAACGAATTTCACTTCTTAGATGTTCGATAAATAAATTCGCGCCTTACATCTTCAGTTCGAAGTTTCGGCAGCTTCACCGTAAACCTATGCGCATTAACCGTTCCTCGTGTAACCCGTCCTGGCGTAACAAATGGTGGTATTTTCTTCTGCAGAACATTTACCAATTCTGCAGAACATTTACCATTTATTAATCTATATAACATGCAGAGTTCTGCGACATATCTGCGGTGTTGTAGGCTGTCTATATCTTTCGTAAGTCTGGAGTTTTGTACTGTTCGGATCTAAATTTAGATGCTCAAAAAAACTATACTTTCTGAAAATACTTGTACATTAAAAATTTGATACAGTTAAAAATGAAAAATGGTGTTCTATAGAGCCATCGAATCCTTTACCTTTCCTCTGTGCAAAAATCGAAACTTAATTATGACCGTAATTATATCAAATAAACCTTATATATATTCAGGTAACTTCATTAAATATATCATAGACACTTGAAGACGATTTGAGACGAAGAAATAAACAAAGTATCAAAAGATCGAAATAGTTAAATCGTTCAGATCATTTAAACACGAAGTCAGTTCAGTTTTCTGAACAAAATTACATACAAACGAAGGAGCATTTTTCAGCTGGTGATTCCATTGTGATATTGTCCACTATTTCTCATACGGAACAAGAACACATGGGATAAATTATATCAGCTATACGCCTGTCATACCACTTTAAACTCACACAGCAAGATTAGTTTTAGATCAGACTCTTCTAATTTCAAACTACCATACACATGCTCAACAAATACTATATTGTCCTGCTATAACAACTTTTTTTTATCTAAATTCCCTGGGCTATATAAATCATGACCTCAGATAAATGTTCACAATATACGCATTCAACGTCCATTTATCACACTATAATTGAAACGAATTGCTTTTTAGTTTTTATGTTTACGTTATATGATTTCATATTCACAAAAGAACATTACATAAATATGATATTCTCCTATACATATATATATATATATATATATATATATATATATATATATATATATATATATATATATATATATATATATATATATATATATATACATATATATATATACATGTATGTATATCAATATTTGTACAGCATAATAACTGTCATGTTGATGATTTAGGAACAATTTAATACCCGAATTTTATACTTTGTTAGCTAAACGATGTACCATATATATCCAACTTATCTAATCAAACTTTATATATAGTTTAAAGTTAGTTGGATAGTAGTTTTAGTCACATCACCAAATTGTGAACATATAATCTGCAATGGCTGAACTAATTAAATTTAAAGAATATCGTAATTTGAATAAAAAACCTCAACATAAAAAAAGGTAAAGTTTTTGAAACACTACACATGATGTAATAATCCAAAAACCTCAAACACAAAACAGCCCATCAACCAATTTTTTTAATACATGACTGAATACAAATTTATCTAGTTTATGCTCTCGGAATTTTCTTTTTTTCTTTTTCGAAATCTAACTAAAACTTTTATGAAATTATGATAGTTGTTGTTGCTACAATATAATTAATTTTTCTAGTACTTCAAGAAGATATGGTATGATAATAAAATGTGAGAAATATATTCTAAATTAAACTTTTATTTTTGGGATAGATTTTCCGGTACCAATGTTATTGATGGAATGCAAAGAAATTCTCTTAAATGTTGACAGTTACAGAATATTCGTTTCCTGGGAGGAAATATATGCTTACTTTATGCATATAGTACTGTCTTTTAAGGTTCCAAATTGCGTGTATAAATTCACGTTTTCTAAATAAGATTATAAAGACTATACCATCTGATAAATACTAGAAAAAACACAAAACCATACAAAGTGTTACATCTTGCAAAACAAAATTAGATTGCTATTTGTTAATAAAGACTTCCGCCTTTAAAACACATCCTTGTTGCTTTACAATATTTATCACACCCAAAACAACACTTTTTCTCATAACTTTTTATCCAACTTGCTGAAATAGCACAAAAAAAATACTTTAGCACAAAACTTTTACGTTACATAAAAACAAAAAATTTTGTATTTTATAGAAAAAGCACTTTAAAGATTTAAAAGTTTCAAAATCTGTTAATTGTTTTGAGATTTTATGTCAATTTTTATTTTTTATTTCTTTTGTCATTACAGAGACTTAAATCAAAAATCAAGTACTATTCACACCCCTAGCCTAACATCGTCACAATTACAACCATCGCTAACAAATAGTGGGGTAAATAGTGATTCAGATAATGGGATTATCGATGATAACGATGACGACGATTTTATTATGGAGACAATAAACAATAATGATAAAAACAATGATGCAATGGATATCCAACGAAATAATAATAATAATTATAGTGATAAGGATAATTATAATAGTGATAATAATAATAGTAATATAATTAATAGTGATAATGATAACTTTAACGATAATGGCCAAAGTGAATTTCAATTGAATTTTAATTTTTTTATGTTGATGGCCGTGTTTGGTGTATGTGCCATTGTATATTGCTGTAAGTATTGTACTATATGATAAGAATAGTTATCTTATTACTAAACTGTTAGTAAAATTAATTTTAACTACAGTTACAAATGGATAAATGTCATAATTGCCAATTACGTAAAAATAATGTTCTCCTCTGTATGATAATGTGATTGTTAAATTAAACTTAACGATCTTGAAAACTTATCGATCTTAGGTAATCGGGTTAAGATGATGATATTGATGACTATCAGTTCTTACTTCAATGCTAAAATTAGAACCATTTATCGTTCTCATTTTGAATAATATTATTAAAAGCTGCAAAATATAAATTTTTAAATGCCCAAAGGTACGAGTAGCTCATCCACTGTATTTATTTTTTTAGTTGGATCAAAAAAACTAATAAAGGCCATCAAGTTTCGAAGTATTCATCGAAAACCATATGCTTTGTCTTTTGACTATATCTGACAGAGACTATCTTGAAATATTAATCGAAGTTACCATTGATCAACCCATACAATCGAAAATGTTCTGAAAAATTGGGTTGATAGAATAAGGTATGTACTTACTTTAAAACCAGCCATGGAAGTTATATTTCAATGTAATTGTGTTCCATACTAAATGGCAATATATATACTCTTTCTAATAATAAAGCAAATCGCTTCGAAAAACATTCTTTCGGCTTTAAATTTATAGCTAAAATAAATTGTAAATGTTCGATGAGCCTCCTTCTTGTTTTGAGTAATACGAAGAACTTAAAAGTTCAAAAATGGCATACAATACAATTTTTATGAGCAAACAAGTTGTGAGAGGTTTATCGTTTTAAACAAGGGCAACAATTACTAATAACTACATGAAATCTTGCCCAGCAAATTTTTCGCTAATAAGCTAGAAAAAGCCTTAAGCAACTAAATTAAGAGACACGACACTTGTGTTTTAAATACAATGTTTAACAGGCTTTCCCAATGCTCAACAGATGAATAGTGATTAATTATATTAGAAAATAAATAATTCTTACCAAATGAATGTTATTCACCATATTTAAATTACACAATAATGAAAACAATTATTTGGCTCAAATTAAGCAATTAAATGCAATTAACTTTTGATTCCAATACTAAATAAATAGCGATATAATTGGTAATATATAATAGAATTATATGTATAGTTTTTATTACGATTGAAACTATATGCACAAAGTAATGTAAACTGATATTCATATGTGTTACCATAATATGAACACCTTAACGTTCCTACATCAAACCATTTTCATGGAAAGCAATGTAGAAATTCAGATTTTTTGTATATAGTTTGTTTGGTTTTGGGAAGATACGATTGCTCTTAAATTAAAAATATAAAAATTTATTTTATATATTAGTCTTACATTTTCTCACCGTCTACTCACACTATACCTGTGCGTGTACTCTATATAAAGATGGGCATATTCATTTACTAGATTAACTTTATTTCTCATTTCAGTTCTCTTAGCTGCTCTATCCAAACCAGCAATGAACGAAGTTGTTCTGGTCCTAGTCTCGTATGCTATAATGGTGACATTTTTTATAATGGAAATTAGCTTAGTTTTAATCGAAACGACCTCCACCACCACAACCATTGCCAAAAGTATATTACATTCGCATCGTTTGAATCTCGGCTCGGGCTGTTCCTTAATTTTCGTCTATTTAACGTATGCTATGCTACCAGTTCGATTACGCGAAGCACTCATCGGCGGTTCGATCCTATCGATAACACACATTTTAACGATTTTATTTAGTACAAACGATGTTCACCTGAAGTCTGTGATATGTGTTGCGATCAGCTTAGTTTGTACAAATGCGGCCGGCATTTTTACTCATTGGCCCCGTGAAAAGGCGCAAAGAAAAGCATTTCTAGAAACGAGACAGTGTATCGAGGCAAGACTAAAAACGCAACGAGAAAACCAGCAACAAGAGAGACTGTTGCTATCGGTTCTGCCCCGACATGTCGCAATGGAGATGAAAGATGATATTGCTGGACAACCACGCGAAGCACAATTCCATAAAATCTATATACAACGTCACGATAATGTTAGTATTCTGTTTGCGGATATTTGTGGTTTCACAAGCTTGTCGGATCAGTGCACGGCCGAGGAGTTGGTACGTTTGTTGAACGAATTATTTGCTCGTTTCGATCGTCTTGCTGCTGAACATCATTGTCTTCGTATAAAATTATTAGGTGATTGCTATTATTGTGTGTCTGGCCTTCCAGAACCGCGTCCCGATCATGCACACTGTGCTGTTGAAATGGGTCTCGATATGATTGATGCCATTGCACTGGTGCGCGAAGTTATGGCGGTTAATGTAAATATGCGCGTTGGAATACATACGGGGCGAGTACATTGTGGTGTACTGGGGCTACGAAAATGGCAGTTTGATGTATGGTCAAACGACGTTACTCTTGCTAATCATATGGAAAGTGGTGGTATACCGGGACGAGTCCATATCACTAAAGAGACGTTAAAATGTTTAGATGGTGATTATGAAGTCGAAGAGGGCATGGGAAATGAACGTAATTCGTATTTAAAAGATCATCAAATTGAAACCTATTTGATTGTACCAGGCGACACATATCGACCGAATCGTAAACCACATCATTCGTTCTCGATAAATGGGAATATTTCAAAAGAATTGCGTATGATGGGGCACGGATCTCAAAAAAACTCGTCAAAGTAAGAATAGAACATTTATTATATAACCACAGTCTTCTTAATGCCTTATTTGAATTTATAGATTAGGATTCACCGATGCCAGTGAAATGACTAAAGACCCCGAGGATGAAGTTAATGAGTATTTGATGAGGGCAATTGATGCGCGTTCAATTGATCGATTACGATCAGAACACTGTAAATCGATACTGCTGACGTTCAAACAAACATCGATCGAAGACAAATATTTAAAGGAACCAGATCGTTTGCTCTCGACATATTTTTGTTGTAGTTTGATTATGTTCTTTGGAATTTTAATTATTCAACTTTTATTATTTGATTTGTAAGTAAATTGCGATCTATAGTTGTACCTAAAGACCTACCAAATTATTTATTTATATTATTTTTCAGTAAAAACTATCATCTAATTGTGATGTGTATACTATCTGTGATATTAATGCTTGCCTGTTTAGCGATATTTTTTAAGAAAATTGATGTAAGTACCACAAACGATCGATTTTCAATACTACGTTTTAATAACTAATTTGTTCTATTTTCAGATACTCCCAAATTTTTTAAAAGATTTTTCAACCAATATTCATAGAAACAAACGAATGGCACAATCGTTCGCATTTATTGTTGTATTTATTTTATCATCTTTAGCTAATATTGGAGTGGTAAGTACCATCAGTTTTTATTTATTGGTAAAGTATACGCTTTCAATCAAAATTATGACGACTTTCATGAATCTATATGATGATAGTATTTGGATATAGTTGCCTCAAGGATATGAAAACTCAAAAAAGCTATATTTGGAATAACATATTACAAATCAAAAGACAAACTGTACAATATAGCCCGATGTCTGGTAGTAATGGTAACTCTTCCATATCTATACTATTTGTGAAGCTGAGATATTTAACCCAATTAAAAATTTTGGGTACTTGATGTAAGCAAAATACTAGACCATATATCCTGGATCATAAAGGTAAGGTTTGCTACCCTCATCGACTACTTTGAATTCTGCGGATTAGTACTTAACTATTGGTCAAAGGATTTCCATTTTCTAACGGATTAGGTTGCCTCGTTTTTTATGAATATGAATTAGACAGGGACTAATCAGTCTAAGATCTACAAACGATCATAAGATCACATACTTCCAAACTTTAGCCTAACTTATTTGTCGTTTTGATCAAAATACGGTTAATATCCAAATCTAACGTATAATCGATCGAATTGTTGTGATAGTTAATAAGACGTAACAAATACGAAATGAATCAATAAGTTTCCAAACCCTTGCATTATCACAATTAGGAAATGTAATAAATAAAAATTACCGCACATTATTAATTTAAATCACCTTGACATCCGGAGCAACCCTCAAAACTCATATCGAACGAAACAACCAGTTAAATTGAATTAAATTTTCGACGTAATTTGATTTACAAAACCGCGAACGCAATCAATTCAACATTTAAGCAATTGACGAAAAAAAAACTCTTACAACAACAATATGAAAAATAATCAAAATTAATTCATTAATTAAATTGGAAAAGCTTCCATTTATCATTTCTTCATGCGAAAGCTTTCGTACTTATATGTCGAGCATGTGTATATGTTTTGATAAAAATGAAAATTAATTAGAAATTCATGCGGTTACGTTGGTTGAGTTGGAATATGAAATAAAATGGAAAAGCTTTGCCACGAGCTTAATTGAAATATTTTGTTTTTATTTCAAGATTGATGATTTGTTATTAAATACTTGGGGAGTATGTATTTATACGAAATCACATGTGTGTGTATGTATACCGTTTATGAGGATTAACAAACTATTTGTTGTTGTTTAATTCTTTAGTTTAAAGACGTGCGTGCATGATAATGGATAACATTTGATTGTATGAGAAGAAGTTTTGCACGCGAAAATAATATGATTTGAGAGTTTGTTGACATGAATTGTTTTTTATTTGCTTACAGACTATACTACCCGATAAAATTATTTGCTTTAATGACTCGATTATTTTCAACGAAACCAAAAATTTAGACGAAACTAAATTGAACAGTTGCCAAATGTTCGAGGTTATGGATGTGCTATTGGTGCTCTCATTACTTGCCATGATGAGCTTGGCGGTACATCAAGTGTTACAAATTATTTTGAAAATATTTTTACTACTAACATTGGGGACATCATATTTGGTAGCGAGTTTACTGTTTAGTTTAGAGATTACTTCCACCATCAATATTAAGTAAGTTCTAATGATAAAACTTCACAATTATACACTATAAATGTATATGATATGCGACTTTACTTTATATCATTTCAGTTATTCGTGGTACAATCCAATTGGTACATTTAGTGATATTGTTTTTGTAATAGTTTTCGTGATTGCACTACTATTTCATAGTCATCAAACAGAAGCAACTTATCGATTAGATTTTATATGGAAATTACAGGCAACTGAAGAAAAGGAGGATATGGAACATTTACAAGCATATAATCGAAAATTATTGGCTAATATTTTGCCCGTTCACGTGGCTGAGCATTTTTTGAGTCGAGACAAAAATATTGATGAACTCTATCATGAACAATGCGAAAGTGTTTGTGTTATGTTCGCATCAATACCAAATTTTTCTGAATTCTATGTTGAACTCGAGGCCAACAACGAGGGTGTCGAATGTTTACGGTTATTGAACGAAATTATTGCCGATTTTGATGAGTTACTGAGTCAAGAAAAATTTAGTTATATCGAAAAAATAAAAAGCACCGGTGCTACATATATGGCAGCATCGGGATTAACCGCCAATACATGTGACATGATCGATTTCCGGCACGTCACATCTATGGCCGATTATGCTTTGAGACTTTTTGATCAAATAGCCGAAGTGAATACTCATTCGTTTAATAATTTTCGAATGCGAATCGGAATTAATATTGGACCCGTGGTGGCCGGAGTCATTGGTGCACGTAAACCTCAATATGATATTTGGGGAAATGCTGTGAACGTAGCTAGTCGGATGGATTCAACGGGGATCATCGATCACATTCAAGTAAGTGATGATTTAACTAAATGTTTACGTAGTATATTATTTTTATTTAACAAATAACGTAGGTTACCCAAGAGGTTTATAATATCCTACAACCGCGTGGATATCCACTATCATGTCGTGGAAGTGTCAACGTTAAAGGTAAGGGAACTATGATCACTTATTTTCTCGATGGTAACCGGGACGAAAACTATCAACCACCAATACCAAGCACAACATCGGAATCGCATACAATACCGTCGAGCGAAAGTCCTATTGTACACGCACCAATTATAAGTGACGTAAAAAAGCCACAACATCCGATGCATCACGATATAACAAAACAGCGACGTAAAAGTTTATGTCGCCAAGACGATCTAGTTCTATCGATTGGTTCTAGCTCATTCAGCCAATCACTAAGCCCAAGTGCTTCAATCGCTAGTAATTTAAGTGGATCGACCTCAACACAACGACCAAATTTAGCAAATCACACGAATAATATAAGTGTAGATAGTAATCATAATAGTTTAGAGAATCCAAATGACACAAGACCAACTCCGAACAATAATCACAACAATAACAATAAAAAAATATTAAACCGAAATTCATGCGTCATAGTGGCCATAGGTCACTGTCCAACCATATCAAATTCAATTGAAAATCTAGAACGTCTACTTAAAAGTGATATCAGTCTTTCCGATCTTAATTGTAAGTCATTATACAAAGATTCTGATAGTGAAATAAGATTTGACAGTTCCGATATTAAATCGGTTGACAATCATGCGACACCATCGAATTCAATAGAGATAAAAGTCGACAGACCCCAATCATACAACACTTACAATGGAATTGGTAAATATCGAAGTGTTAAAAATATGATTAATTATAATAGTCATAATGGTAGTTGTAGTACAAGTAGTAGTCAACGTACTCATATAAATAGTCATAGTAGTAGTTTTAAGAACAGTAGTAACAATAAAGGTAAAATTATTGTTAAAATGAAAACGTCACAATCGATGTACCCCATCAAAACGAACATATTGGAAAACTATTCAAAATTTTCCGTTAGTAAAAGCATGAATACGTTAAATAATTTCGATTGTGTGAGCAACACTAATAAATGTGTTCTGGAGGATATTACAAATGTTGTGGTTGAATAGTAAAATTTGACTTCGGTGAAGTACTTTATATTGCCAAAATATTTCAATTTTATGGAAATTCTCGACTCCAATTCTAAACAAAATAAGTTTCCGCCGTGCTATTTCTATAAACATTTGAGGGCTGGCGAAATATGAAAAGAAAATATTAGTGTTGGAACTCGTTATTGGAGACATTGAAAGTGAACGGAATGGCTTTCACAGTGGATATTGCCGTAAATGGTAATATTTCAGTATCAAGAAGCCAGCCAATTTGTATTGTATCGATGATTTATATAAATATTCATCTAAATCACAGCTCTTTAATGTATGTGCTTACTACACGCCTCTAAACAAATCTTTACTACGCTTAAAGCACCCTGATCTTTATATGCTTTGTTGGGTAGTCGAATTTCGTTAACTCTCAAGTTCACTTGTCTAATAGTAACTTGAGAGGGTTGCTAAGCAGACAAACTTACTAATGTAACGACAATATGATATTGTTTCAGTGCCGTAAATAATGACTTAATTCTAAGTCATATATCTGTAGGTTTACTAATCTTTTTATACAGCATCTAAAGCCAACATCCTGTCCAATAGTATTCATTAGTCCCTCGCGGTTTATTAGTAAACTCTGTTGTATACAAAATGATTTAATTATGCGCCACACCACCAACAAAACAATAGTCTGAGCCAACTCGTGTTGTGAGCCCAATGGAAATCGATTACTATGTATACAAGCAGAAAACAGCTCAATTTTTACTTTGTCAATTTAAATAAAACAAATATTTATTTATTTAAATAAAAATCTATTTTTAAATACAAAATTATATAATATTAAATGTTTTATATTTATTTATTTAAACAACAAAAGGAAATAATAAATTTATAAATTAATTTTAAGTTAATTTTTAATAAAAACAATAAAGAGAAATATTTATGTATAATTACAATAAAATAATTATTTATTTATGATAAATTAATGAATAATGTTACACACGCAAACATATACATACAAAGAGATAAATATAAGAACAGAATTTTAAGAATTTAAGTATAATGTTATAAAATTTTAATGAGAATAAAATTAAAAATAAATATTTAATTATATATATTATAATAAATGTATAAATATAATTAATTTAAAAAAAAAGGACTCAAAATATGTAAATAAAAGTTAAAACATAATTTAATTTAATTTATTTGAAAAAAAGTATATTAATGGCGTTTCATTTATGAATAACATTGAGAACTTGATTTTGGGAGTAAGCATGGGTGAGTATATCATACTATGGTTTACAAATGTCGCAAGAACAAATACAAATATTTTTAAATCGAAATCGCAACACAAATATTTCAAACATCTAACACTTGAACGGAAAATTTTTTTTTATTTCGGTTCATTTTCCATTTAAATTGAATAATTGAAAATGATGACGAGGGCTGGCAACGAGACCCAATAAAAACAAAATCGACCAAGAATATTGCTTGCGGCTACCATCAATGGTAGAATTCCAATCTGAATATATTTATTCAGTTGAGAAAATGGAATTTTTTATTTATTTTTGTTTTTTATATTTTAAAATTATTATTACTGTTATTTTTATTGTTATTCTTAGTAAAGATAAATCAAAGCAGAAAGTTCATATAAAATAAAAGTGTGCGAATTCACAATGTACGAATGGGTGGAAAAACATAAATTTCGAAAATATTATTTTCGTAATTTTTTATGCTTCAACCAATGTTGAAACAAACAAAATATGCGAATATTAACAATTTTATGAGTTTTTCATGTATGAAAATGAATTAGAAATTATATATTTTTCTGATTTAATGACGTACAATTAGTCAATATTTATTAGTAAAATTTATAGGTATCCCCCAGTCGTGCTCATTTATATAACATTTCTAACAACCTTTGATTGAAATGCTCTGTTATTGACTTTTTAATGCGTGTTTGTAGTACACGGAGCCTGTTAAATCATGTAGAATGGAAATGTTTCTTTATTTGTTCCGATATTGCTCTTCATTTGCAATTATCACTACTATTTCTACTACTTTGATACAAGTTAACCATCTAGAAAATCAAGACAAAAGAATTAAACTTATAAATCAATGAAAAAAAAAACATTAACATGGATATATTGTGGACAGAAAGTATATAGAGCCGTTTAAAGTGAGGGTCAAACTCAAATATGAAAACACATCTAAACATTTTCTCCTGTGTAACTACTTGTCTAACTCCTAACTGATATTGTTTATTTTATAAAATAGCACAGTGGTTAGAACTATATTTAAAGTGGACGGTACAAGGTTCGAGGTAACTTACAAAAATACAGTATCCTTTTAATAATCCTTTTAATAGTTGGTGGCGTAGTCATACACCATATATTTAAATAGACGCTTAATCAATTTTAACGAAATTTAGTAAATATTTTGTTGCAAACTAGAATTTAACACTTGAGAAGCTGTTTGGTTTAGTGTCAAATTGCCTTTAATACACTTTTAAGCAAGATAATTCAAAGGAACGGAATGTCTAATTTAAGCATTACACATGTCAAATGGTTTTATGGTTTCTGCAATCTTTATACAATCTATTTATTGATGGCCCAGTTTCTTCACAAAGCTTTAAATAAATTTATGTTTATATTATGGTCAGAATATTGATGATCTGTATTCCTATAAAAACACTGATTCCTAAGATTTGGAGAGGAAAAACTATATATACATAATTCATTTCCGATAAGCAACATAAAACGTCAAACAAACTGATATAACTATATATGATTATAATGTTTTGCAATCCAAATGATTTGAATAAATAATGAATTTCCTTACCAATTTTCTTTATTGAAATTGAAAAAAATTACAACAGCATAAATGTACGAATAGTTATGTATTATACATCAGTTTTTGACAAATTGCAAATCAATTTTCTTTATATATATATATATATATATATATATATATATATATATATATATATATATATATATATATATATATATATATATATATATATATATTATTTGTTTGTGCATAATATATAACCAAGTTACCATCATAACGTAACATACAACATGGTTTATGGGATTGAACTCAATAAATCTAAGTTTGTTTTTTAGAGAGTCTCCTACGCGATAATTTTAAGTATATAAATCAAGTATTATAATGAAAATATTTAATTTACCTAGAAGCGATTTACCATCCAACAATCGCATACATTCATATATTTACATTTCAATCATGGAAAGCCAGTTCGTTTCACAATTTCATAATTTTTAAACAAATCAATAAAATCAAAAGAAAAAATAATAAACTTTTGGTCATGAAAATATTTTCTTCAACAACACTTTTGGCTGCGGCCCTTCGAAAAGGTTGTTTTTTGTTCCGAAAACAAACTCATAAAGAAAATGGATGGAAAGTAAACACACACATACTTCCCAAAATGACTTTGTTTTGTTTTCAAATATTTAGATTTTCCCTTTTTTCTGCTATTATATACTGATGCTGCCGACAATTCGCCTGATTGCAAAAACATATAATTCGTAAACCTTTTTCCGGTTGACTTTAAATTTGTTTTGTCATTTTCATTTTTCTTTTATGTATAAATGTACTGGGAAATTTTCTTATTTTTCTGGATATAATTTATATGCTCTATATGGAATAATAAAATGAGAGGTGCAATGAATATTTACATAGACTCATATTATTTTATCCATTTATCTTCCATTGTATAATAGCTGAAATGGCATATCCTCAATTATGGTGTTAATTTTTATGACTCAATTATTCTTGATTACAAACAAAATTGGAAAAATTAAATCAACTGTATGAATTTTTTTCGAGAGTTTGATTTTCATCAGAATTCCATCTATATATATGTATCTATTTATAAACGAGTCAGGAAAATTATTGTAATAAATTTACCTCATCATATCCTCCCGTCATACACATACATGTAAAGAGATAAAAACGAGCAACAATTTTATAAACAAAATAAAAAATTGAGAACAATAAAAATTTCCATCTATAACATGCGATTTTCACGTTTATGTTATTTTGTCAAACTACTCCGTACACCCAGCTTTTCGTTTTACGAATATATAATCATAAGCACATATACGAGTACATAGATGTTTGTATATAGAAATGATGAAAATTGAAAAACAAATGATTTTTTTTCGTTTTGGATGAAAACGCAGATTTTCCAATTTCTATTATCTCAACGAATTGAAAAACTTTTTGTTTCTCAGCCCACCGTGCCCATCCCTTGCAAATTGCTCAAACCTATTGTTTCGTGTTGGAACAAATTGTTTCCTTACGTGAACTTCATTTGTTTTCTTGTCATGTGAAGTAGTATTTTAGCTGTTGTTATTGTTTTATGTATTTTACCGTTTTGTCTATGTTTCGCATAGTTAAAAGCTCGTGTGTATACATACGTAGCATCAAGGGGTAAATCGCACAAAGTATTTAATCGAATCGTGAATTCTAATTTCATTTATTTTTAACAGGATTCATAATGCCAGCATATAGTGAGTTAAGATAACATTCAATCTAACCATAATATCTTTTCGGGACACTATGTCTTTGTACGACCCTACATTAGGAATATCATAAAAGAAATGCTAAAATCTTGCAGTTTTTGAGCACTACTATATGAATACAAATTCAAATAGAAATGCCAAGGCTAACATAATAAGAATGGACATAACATAAAATCCAAAGCATAACATAAAAGTCAAAACTCAACTTAAGATATGTGATTTGTTATTTACAATTAACATGACACATATTAACAATATATATTCTGTAACAAGTAGATTTAAACTGCTCATATTGATTGAAGTATTAAAATCAAAATATTACACTCGAAACGGAGTATTTCCGTTTGACATGAAATTGTTTAAACTGGTTAAATTTACCCATGTTATGCATGTTATAAAAGTATTCATTTTTCTTACGAACGGATAGTTGGATTATTTGTTCGATCGTGATAGCTGACAATTGTTTTTTATAAAACCAATTTTACGTTTAGTTTTTTCTCCCAGCAACAAAAGGTCGTTCCCATAAATCTAACGAAGGTCGATATTCTCAAACAATTTAGCTTTTCTATTTTTTACAATTTTTACATCACATCGCATCCGTTGACTGATCTATTAAATAAGATTTATATTTAATTATTATACCATAGGTTCGCACTTAACATAAATTTGTATTCGACACGCTGTACATTACATTATTTCTTAAATACCAAATTTTTAATCTATATTACCCATCTAACTAAAAAATTATTAATTTCTCACGATTCTTTCAGTTCATCGACTCCATCCGTATTTAAACTCGCAGCAGATAATTTGCTGCTCATAAGCATCGAAAAAATTAATACTCACCATGTCAACCTAAACGATTTTTGTTCATCGTTTCGATCGAATATTATTCAAATCACGTACCCAACAATTTCCCAAAAAATTAAAACCTGTATTGAAAATTAGAAAATTTATTTTCCTCTCTTATCACTTTACAAAACCAATACCAAGATTATTAAATTTATACAAAAGAGTAACTGATGATTACAAACAAACCCTATTAGGAAACACCGGGAAAGATGTTTTCTTGTGCCACATAAAAGTACAAAAAATGAAAATAAATAATTTCCTTTCGATTTTCCATATCGTTTGTCATTTTTTTTTTTTTGATTTACATACAACAACAAACAAAGGGAAAATTTTATTGTATGGAGAGATAAGAAAGACGAGATATGCTAGTGATAAGACACGCGAGATGATAGATACGGGATGAATGAAAATATTGTGGATGATAAAATTGAATTTTCCGATTTCATTTTTTCGTTAAATATCTGGTTTGAAATTTCAATTTTGCTTTTGATGTGATGTGCGATAGATAGAGGATGGGAAAAATGTTAAACAGATTTTAATGCTTTTTCAAATCGACAATAACAAAATATTTGGTTCTGTAAAAATGATAAGATATTAAAAGTTGTTTTATGCCGAAATATGATATTTTGGGATATATATTTTGAACGAAAATTATTAATAATATTGTTTGGCTTGTGAGAAAAATTAATAATGACACGTTGCTTTTAAAGCGAACTAAAACGGATATACGCTTTTCATTCGTTCGTGTCAAACATACAGGGACTGTACCAATCCGTCATTACAAACCCATATTGCAACCACATTATAAATATAGTCTACATTTTCATATGTGACATGCGTTGAGGTATAAGTTATAAAAGAACTCTTTTAACTTGCCGGTAACTCAACCAGATAATCCAGAGAGATTTTAGTACAAATACCAATATTACTTTAGCATTGTCTCTTCTATCTAATTCTAATTAGTCTTCGAATGTCTCGAGAATTAACCGCGTTGATGAAGAAACTTTAAAATTTATCCGCCTCTAAGAATAAACAAGTATTTTTCCAACCACCCAGATGGCGCAGTGGTTAAAGCAGCGGCAGTTGGAGCAGGAGGTATCGGGTTCGAATCCCGATAGAATATATAAAAAAAAGGTATTTTTCCAGTTGCTTTTAAAGTTTGGCTCTTTTCCCATAAACGAAATTACTAGAACTACGTTGCCAATTTTCAGGATTAAATTCTATCTTAAATATTTGAACTCCGTCAATTTTTCTAAAAGAATACCAACTATTGAATTGTATTTCCTCTCATCTTATCAAATCACTTGGAGTTATGATCAATAATTTCAAACCCATCCTGTTTCGACCGATAACCGATTTGTGGAACCAAATAAACAAATTTTTTTGTATAACTTTTGGTGCTTCAGAAGAGTTACACACCTTCCTCCAAACATGTTGAAATAAAAAATTTGTAACGTTGTCATGGTGCAACCCACTCTAGTATAATATCCCTAGACAGTAAGTTAATCTTAAAAAAATAAAGTGTAATACACCGACATTTTGAATGACTATTCTCCCATCAAAATTAATCATTAACTTGAAAACTTAATTTAATTTCCATGTTTTTCATTCCGACACCGTACAAAAAAATACAAGAGCTCACCCAAAAAAAATTGTTTACATCTCGTTACTTCATAAATATATTCTCGTAATTATAAAAAGTGTTTTTATTATAAAAACACCAGAGGATCGTATGATATGTACCTGACCTTAACCTCTATTTGCATCTCTGTTTTCTATTTGTTAACGATCTCTCCTAATTTATACGATTTATCCAATCGTACCTTCAGTGATAAAGTCATTATAGAGAAAAATCTTTTACATTACATAGTTTCGTTTATACAAATCTAAAATCACGAAATAATTTGGGTACTGTGTACTGATGCATATATTTCATCCACATCACGGTGTTTTCTTCGATACAAAATTTCTTTCGAATAGCGAAAGGCTTTCTCATAATATTTCAACATAATCAAGAGGGCAGGTATTTTTCTTACGACTATCGTATTTTAAAAATAAACGAAAAAATTTCTGAAAATGCTTCAATCAAACAACTTAAACTGGCAGTACAATGGCTGATACTATTGGTTTTGATTAGATTTCGACAGTCATTTTTTTTGCTAAAGGAACTTCGTAATATTTTAGTTGTGATCTAAGCTACAAATAACAACAAATTGAAATAAATTTGATATGTTTTCGGTTATTGGAAATTTTGTATATGTTGGCTCCAAGTGGCGAACACAAATAACAGGAAAAAATTCCACTCGAAGCCAATATGTTTACGATTACTTATACTTTTTCATTCTGTTAGTTTAGTTTTACGATTTTAATTAGAAACTAATTGCATATAAGGTATTATGTTTTACGACAAAAACATTTTTGAACTGTAATTAGAGGGTAAATTAATACGGATTTTACTGTACGTATATGTACATAGGTCAGTCAAACGAAACATACGGGTTGAAACAGAAGACCAAAAACATATTTTCCGTATAATCAACTATTTTATGAGTTGGAAAATGAGATTTAAATTGAAGGATACAATGGATGGTACTTTTGTTCAAAAAATGCTGTATGTGGATGAATACTGAATTTTTACTCTGGGCTGATCCAAAAATAAATCCAAATAAAACTAATTATGGGATAATCTATTAAGAGTTGTAATTCAATAAGCAATTAAAGTAATTGCTAAATTTAACAACCATGTTATGAGCACTGATTAAAATTAAGATGTGCTCGAACAAAAGTTACTCTAATTATACTTTAATTATATATTTTTTCACCAGGCACTCAGGCTCGATTGGCCCATTGTGACTTCCCTCCCCAGATGTACACTCTCGTCTATAATGACTAGAAAGACTGAGATCTTTTCTGATTTATTGATCCAAAAAAGATTTTGGATAGACGACAAGAACCCATCTCTTCTAGTGCAGAACACCAAAGTGATAGTCGATATATCTTTTAAGAGGTAATCTCGTCCCTCCTTAAATGTTCTTAGTTCCCATAAAAGTGAAAATTGCATCCAAAGTAGTCAATTTATCAGCCAATACATTTCCTTTGATGCCAAAGTCACTTCGAGTATACATTGGCGTATAACTTCACTCAGACTATACCTATAGACGATTTAGGGCAATTATCCTCTCCAAAACAAATTTCGACGAAACAGTATTGGAAACAATCTTCTTTACCTGGCTGAAAGGATGCAGATACGAAGATCGTTGCAATTCATCTCCTTTGCAAAGAGTATTTGGAGTATTTGTCACAATTTGTAGGTTATCCTCACACCCCACTCATTGTTCTAGGCCATATAATAAGTGCGGTAAACAAGATTATGGGTCTGATCACCAATACACGCATAGCCAATACACGCATCTGAGTTATAGGCCCCATGATTTACCAAATAACTGTTTGCATTTCTAGTAAATGTTACATATATTATTGCATTTATCTTCTTTATTTTTTTGCCAAATAATCTTCCGACTTCTTTTGCGAAATTTCTTCTGCGTCTAGTGAAAAGAACCATCTCATCATTTTCCTCATAATACCTTTTAGTTTTAATTATATCAGCATTTATATAATCTAAATGCAATTTTTCATACATAAACACATCGCCCAAATGTTGATAATTTTGTGCTCAAACACATTAGTTTATCTTTTCTAGAATATCGAAAGCATCAGTATCAAATGGTAAACTAGCAAAACGTAAATCGATTTCTGGCTTGAAGCTTCAATTTAAAATATTATCTTATATCGAAATCGAAACACCTACACATAGTATGTATCTATACCTAGGCTGAACACAATATACCTTTGCACAATATACATTTGACATTTAGGTGATTCATGATTCATCCTACTCTCATCTACTAACATAAAACAACTCATCTAATCACAGTGATTGGGATTTGAATCCGGTGCGGCATGTAGATGTAGTCGATGCCTTCCAACATTAATTTTTATAATATTTTCTTTCAGCCGCCATCTTAATTCTTATTTTAATCATTGCTATTTGTTTGTTACAACATAAACCATCTGATACAATACATACTTAGTAAACATTTCTCATTACAATAATGTTGCTTTTCCTGATTTTAGCAAAACATATAGTTTTTACCCCCTAAAACTTCCGCTCATTATAGTTATCTAAAATTTCTAGAACAAACGAAACTACACAGGTGTAATGTTGATATTTGGTTGGAACGCATATATATATATATACAAAAAACAAAAGAAACACAAACAACTTAAAGAAAAATTAAGAGGAAAAGCAGGATAATTATACTAAATATTAATTAACTGAATCTATGGAATAAAGAAACAGAAAACCATTTCCATCCTCTTTGATACAAAGCTATGTACCATGAGGAAATACATAAAAAGAAGAGTATGGTTAGTGTTTTTGTTTAGAAAACAAAAGAAAAGAAAATAACAAGTAAAGTAAATTTTCTTTTATATACGGTGTGTCTGTGTATCTATTTTGAAAATATAATATGTACGGTGTTTTTTCTTGTTTACTCTTGTATTATGACTAGTACGTATTGTTATTTGCATATATAATGCAACAACAATTATGGTAATTCCGTTTTTGTTGAAATTAAATTTATTAGTTTATGCGAGTACAGAATTAGTCTATATTATTGTATATACCATCATTGCATTGAGATAGAGTTTGAACGATATGTTTACTATCTCTATCCCTACTATATACGCCGTGATGAAAATATGAATTTAATTTTTATTTAATTAAATTATTATTTATTTTGACTTATTAAAACTCTGAATGTTATTTATAACATATTCAACACGGTGGTTATAGTCGTTAATTTTTGCATTATAGTTTTCCACTACTAATCTGATCACACAACATATTGTTGTGATTTGTATCCATCACACATCAACTGTAAACAAAAATAGATTTAATTTATTTACATAAATTTTTATTGATGTCCATTGTCCATAGGCTTACAAAAAATTACAAAACCACTATTGATTTTTGTTGATATCTGTAAATAAAATTAAAATATAACTTTGTCAGTTAATAATAAAACCACTAGTGGTTATTTAGGTATACTGAAACAATACAGGATTAAAATCTATGGTTAAGTTTTTTTGATATATGCCTCTGAGTATTTTATAAACAAATCATAACATGTTAACATTAGATAACATATGAATTATGTGTGGAAAAAATTTAGTTTAAATTAATAGAATTTTAGATTAATACAATTACTAAATATAAATGGAAAGTTATAATGGGAGTTTTTAAAAACTTTAAAATCTTTATATCTTAAACTTTTTATGTACTAACCAAAATTAGACCCACGTTAATTGAACCAAATCAACCTGTATAGACTGCTGTTAGCTCTCAGGTAAAGAACACATAACTGTTGGCCGTTCGTATTTAGTTAAACATATCTTCTCTTACAGACACCTTGATGAAACACTTCCTGCAGTTTTAAAGACTTATATGATAAAAAAATTGAGCAAAAGGATTCATTTAGAAGTATTTTTTTCCGTATAGATTTTATGACAGAACACGTGTGAGTCATGTCAAATAGTTATGGTATTTTTGTTCAGTATTGTTTGACATTTCATCATGGAAATACTTTGCCCAACACAACGTCTGCAAAATTATTCAGCTGTATTACAGAAATGAGCGTTCTACGAGGAAAGAGATTCGCTTAGAGCAACTTGAAAAATTTGAAACCAAATTTTCTTTATTGGATGTGCTGGAAGCGTACTCGATGACCGCCACCGGAACGTTACTACGAACAATTCGGTGAACAGTTAATTTCAGGCTTCGGACCAGTTAATTGGTTATCTAGATCATGCGATATCACACCCTTTAGACATTTTTGTTTGTGACTATGTGAAGTTTAAAGTCTACATGGAAAAGCCGGTTACGATTGAGATATTAGAAGCCATATTACTCGCGTCATTGGCCAAATACCACTCGAAAATTGGAACTTCACAATGGAGCATGTTAGCCGTATAGATACAACTAACATTTGAAAAAAATAATTTTTAAAAAATAACTGTAAAATAAATTACCAGTTAGTAGGTAGTAATTTTTTTTGGTACCAAAATGTAACAAAAATCATTTAAAATTTGAATTTTGGGAAGCCTTATACCCAAGGAAATAAAGAGTTTGAAATTTAAATAGTATTCCTATAGTTTAAGATTACCAATCACATTATAGATAACCAAAAACTTTATGAACTATCATTATGTAGATGTTATAATGGGATTTTAAAAATATTTCCCGCATGATCCACAACGTATATACTAATATATACACAGTCAATTGATTGATTTTCCATCATTTTTATTTCCAAATAAATTATGTATGCAATGAATCAACCCGCTTTATACCAAAGTTAAGAAGTCAACACATGTAAGTTTTATGTATACAATGTATCATAAACATCTGATCCTCAAGTCACGTAAACTGTATCATAATCAACATAAATGTAATTTCTAACATATAACACTCGCATAAAAGCATTAAAGATTATGTATGGGTGTGTTTGTGTGTGGTTTAAGCATCTCAACATGTACCCAACAAAAGTTTTTCTCTATACCGTTTTCCGATTTCATTTATTGTTATCTTTGTGTGTTTTCGTTTTTTTATATCCATACTGAATAGATTCCAAATGAAGTGAAAATGGTACGAGAGAGATAGTAAGAATGGAAAATTATATATTAAGCCACAATCACATTTTATGTTTCAATTTTTATGATTTTATTAGTGTCACCCACAAAATATATATTTATATATAATATAGAAGCTGTGTGCAGAAAACTAAACATCAAAGATAAATGTCAAACTAAAACAAAACATAGGACGTCTAGATACATCCTGACATAGGACATAGGTCAGTGTATTAAACCTGCACTCAACAAAAGAAATCTAAGATGGGTTCATTCACACTGCCGATCGTAATTCCACGATGGAAAATTCGATTTACATAACACATCTTATGGTTTTACCCCGCTTTATATAATTTTCATTGCTCAAATTACATATAATATAAATTAATATAAAATTTAAATAAAATAAAATACGTTTATGGTTTCGATTATATATGCTTTCGAACAGAAAAATAAAATCAATCATACGCTTTTATGAACAATTTTTATGTTGCCAACATAAATTTTATGATTACAATGGGGAAAACCGTTTTTTATTTTATCCTTAAGTATATGCGTTAATATGGGGTGCCAAGGATATTCTGATCGTGCTACATCAATTTAAATCGACAGTGGATAATAGGTACATAATGATATTTTGACGTAATAAAGCTTTCATCTGTCACTTGAGATTTAATAAATGTTTATGATGGGTATTTAAAACTTTGTATATTATCGATAATAAAATACTGTGCAATTATTTATACAATCAAGTTAATTTAAAGATAGTCCGAGCCAAAGAAAGTAAATTATCTTTGTACTCAAACGAAGCTTTTACAAAATTTATAAGGATTCCTTTTATCTAAATGTTAGTCCTCCCTTTCTTAATAGAAATAGAAATTCTATTTGAATAGAATAATAGATAATGTTATTGTATCAATAATTTGTCGACCAACTATACATTCACAACAAAAACACTTACAAAAGTTGAACTTCAAAGTGCATTAAACAGGAGAAATCTAAAAAAAAATTAAATAAAAACCTCTCGGAATCTAAAAAACCAATACTTAAGTATTCCATCTTCACCGCACCTGTAAATTTCAGAGGTTCAACCTTAATCACTTGTGGTACCGCTGAAAAACCAAAATTTCTGTTATAGCTGTACAAACTTCTTGTGTGTCATCTAGAATAGACACCAAAACCTAATCTAACGTAGTTTTTACTGACGCATATAAAAATAAAAATCTTGATGATGATAAAAAATGTGTCTTGAATCTCAAATAAACTACTATCAAATATTGCGTTAGTTTTGTCGTTCATTGCGATTATTGTAAAATAACACAGCAAACTATTATAACTACAAAAAATAATTTAAATTATATTATAATAATATTATTTATCATGGTAATTTATCTACAGATAAGCTACTAATTTAAATTAATCAACCCAACCCCCAACCAAAGCATATAAGCTCTATAAATAAAGCTGAAAATAAACTGTTTTGTTTTTTAGTGGTAGAAGGATTTAGTTATAAGACCAAATTAAGCAAAAATAAATCCAACAACAATATGCGTGTATGCTCACACATTCACTCAAATATAGAATACAGACAATATGGAAATTAGTTTTGAGTTTGATGAATGAACAATGAAAGTGTTTGAGTTGAGATTAAATAGGATAAATTCAATATAATATATATAGAGAGATTATTCTGTCTGTATGCGGTTATTCAATATTTGCACACACACAAACTCAAAACAATCAATGCCGCCATCCATATGCATACAAAATTATGATAAATTAAATTTTTATCACGTCTCACGAACGAACATTAATTACATCTTAAAAAGTTTGTGCCTTTGGTTTTCCTTTCGATGCAGACATATAACATAAAAACATATACAACGTACACCACATAAAAATTTAGTGCAGTTACTGGTAAAAATAAATCGAAACACAACTAAAATATTTGTTATGTACACCGGGAGAGTCGACAAATAAATCGAATTTAAAATTTTATTCACCCATCTGTGTTCCATATAAAATGGAAAACATCCTGGAAACGTGTTTCGTTCTAAATTATCACAAAGTTTTTCCGCGCCCGTTACGAGTTACATATCTACACCATCCGTATAGTTGAAAGGAAAATTTATATCGAATTATAAATAAACAATTCGTTCGACATTCCATATACGAGTGTATATGTAAGTACAAGTAGCAGATGCCAGTAAGCAGACGAATAATATAAAAAAAATGAAAGAAATGAAAAATACTTTTATATATTGGAAAAAATATCCTTGAAATTGATCTTTATATTGTTACTCGTATATATGTTTCTATGCATGTGTATGCGATTTTACGATTTTTATTGAATTTTTTATTTTATTACCTTCTTTATTTAGCATCTATATAATATATCCACTTGTGTTATCGTCGCAAAGAGAATTATTATACTGTCCCGATGTTTAGAATGGGATACATTTTAGATATGTCACCAAATTTTGATTAATATTTGTGATCCTTTAAAGCTGCTCGAATTAGTATGATTTTAATGCGCCCAGGGAATGGTAAAGTTTAAATATACTCGTTACCATAAACAGTCTATATGGCATCATCATTTCTGGTCATAAATAATTCTTCCTTAAGTGACAGCGTTTTATAGAAGCCAAGGTTTAAAATCAAGATTTATGTTTCTTCAAATTCGGATATATTCCTTTAATCTCATCACCTTGCACGGCCTAACTGAACACTGGAAATTGGTAACGCTATTCATTAGTACATTGATTTAATACTCCTTTCTAATAAATAAATTCAATAGTTTAGGGCCGTTTAGCTATATACAAAGTTTAATACAGAACTAAAAATAACCACATCCGCAAATATATTAAAAGATTTACACAAATCCTATAATCCAATTTTCCAAAGCATCGACAAAACAAGCATCAAAACTAATCGAATTAATTAACGAAAACCATTGAATTAATGTAAAAAAAACAATCGAGATGCACACAACATCTATTCATTGATGTAAACTAAACAACAACAAATCTAAATCAATCAATCAATCAAATACTCGTTCAAGCACTTTCAACGTTATTTATCTATTATTTAGTTAACAAAAATTTACTCAAAAATATCAACAACAAGCCAAATAACATTAAGTACAAGACACTTAAATTCCGTAAAAAAAACCGAGACGTTATCACACAACAAAAAATATGTATTTATTGTTCACGCATAACACTTCACATCACAACAATAAGCAAAATAATATGAAAATATGCGAAGTGTGTGGTGAAAACTGAAAATAATAAATCAAGAACAACAACATTTGTGAATAATTTTTTTCCCAATTTTCCAACCAATTAATTTCTATCGAATTACATTTACTTCCCAATCAAACAAATATGTATGTAATGATATTATAGCACACCAAAAAAAATATCATCATTCGTTGTGACAACAGAGACTTAAATATATATATATATATATATATATATATATATATATATATATATATATATATATATATATATATATATATACATTCCTTCACATTAAATTAACGTAAACTTATTTAGTATATCATTCCGGCCGCCATATTACAATTATATGTCTCTAAGTTTCCAAACGAAATCCCCATGTGTTGAAAAACAATCGTATATATCGTCGATGTTTATGTTCTAAATCTGCCGGTGTTGAATCGCTTAATTTATGAGTTCAATTAATTTCAATTCACGTTTAAGACATATTTTTCAACGTGGCAATTGTTTTTGTTTAATCTTACACCATCTCGCTAAGAAATACTTTATTCCTAATATAAGAAACGACGTTGATGCCTTGTTGATTTAATATTGTAGTGTACATTAACGAACTGTCTTTGATAGCCGTTACGAAATAAGTGGTGTTAGTTTACCTTATAAAAGTTAAAATATTTTAATTTATTAAGTCTAATTTTTGAACTAACATATAAAAAACAACAACTATTTTAGTAGCTCGTAAATTGGTCATAACTCATAATTCTGTAAATCAATAACATTATCACTATGACACATTTAAATATTTAAACACTTGACCTACTGTATAAAGCTGGACATGTGATCAACGAGTGACAATATCAAACTGAGAATATTCGGCATCCATACCAACTTGTAAATTAAATTAATCCATGATGCTGGTTTATGCTCTAATGAATAACTTCAACCCCGATTGTCAAGCCTATATATAGTGTTATAGTTGACTTAATATCGTACAACAACTTAGTGGAACATTAACGACTTTAATAAAATGTACTTATTGTAGGTACACACATATCTAATCACAATATGCAAATCAGTTTTTGATATATGTTATAGATTCTATATCAAAAACCAAATTATCTAAAATCTAATTTTAAAATAACAAAAC
The DNA here is from genome assembly GCA_963932295.1 of Tipula lateralis. Taxonomy (NCBI): domain Eukaryota; kingdom Metazoa; phylum Arthropoda; class Insecta; order Diptera; family Tipulidae; genus Tipula; species Tipula lateralis. The sequence continues at coordinate 197,540,278 of OZ010737.1, forward strand.
AATTGAACCTTAAAATTAGTGTGTCTACGAGACCTGATCTAAATGATGAGTTTGGGAGACAAAAATAAATCCAACTGTAGTAGATTTATATATCGTATATATATCGTATATATATATATATATATATATATATATATATATATATATATATATATATATATATATATATATATATTAACCATAGCCTAAATCGTATATTATACAATATACATACAAATCAATTAAGTACCAATGTTCGTCCATCGATATACTATCCTATTCAAAATTATTTGTGCAAGCTAAATTTTCACGGTATCGTCGTACAAACTGTTTTAAAATAGATATAAATAATAATCTTTTTGAAACTAATAATTTTTATTTAGTTAGTTTAATTATTTTCCTTTATAATTCAATAAAAAAAAATTTAAAATTTTAATTTTACGACAAAATATGATTGATTTAATTTTATACAAAATTATTTGTGCACACAAATTTGTATTCATAATTATTTGTGCACATTAAAAAACCTGTTTTATCATGATTTTCAAATCAGTTATTTGAATTTTTATTTTTTCCAAATTTGATCTAGTTTGTAATTAGTTAATTATTAAAAAAATTCTGGTTAGTTCTTTATTAAAAATGCCTAAAAAATCTGAATTTAGTGTTGAAGTCAGAGCAGCAATGGTAGCTGATTATGAAAATGGAATTCCGACTACTGAGTTATCAAAAAAGTATGGTTGCCATAGAAATTCCATTTTGTATCAAATACAAAAGAAAAAGATCCATGGAACAATCAGAAATATTAATGGAAGAGGTCGAAATCGAGCAACATCTGCTAGTGAAGACCGTAAAATTTTAAGACATGTGAAAATCATTCCAACAACGACGCAAAACAGTATTAAAAATTCTATAAACTCTTCGAGAAATAGACCCATTAGCCAACCAACAATACACAGAAGATTAAGGGAGGCGAATATTAAAAAATACACCACTCAAAAAAAACCGTTCATATCAAAGGCTAATAAATTAAAAAGATTAAAATTTGCGAGGGAACATATCAACAAACCGTTGGAGTTTTGGAGGAACATTTTATGGACGGACGAATCTATTTTCTCTCTTGATGGGACCTGGGGAAGACAATTCTTTTATTCGAAACCTTCAGAGAAGTTGAAACGTGCAGTCGTCGCACCAACGCGCCATTCTGGTGGAGGACACTTAATGATTTGGGGATGCATATCATATAACAGTGTTGGTCCGATTACTTGGTTAAGAGGGAAACTGGTTCAAAGTCGCTATTTGGAGCTTCTTAATGACGTGGCATTAGTGGCTGGATGTAAACTAATTGGAGAAAATTTTATGCTGCAACAGGATAATGCTCCTATCCATAAAGCAAAGATGATACTAAAATTTTTAAAAGATTTAGACCAATCTTTATTAGAATGGCCGCCTCAGAGCCCGGATCTTAATGTGATTGAGAATGTATGGGCGTATATAAAAAAGAAAATTCCTTGTGATGTTGGAAGGACTGAAGAAGCCACTTGGAACGCCATAATAAATGCGTGGAGCACCATGCCAACAGATTTTTTGAAAAATTTAATTGATTCTATGCCCAGACGCCTCGCAGAAGTTATGAAGTCAAAAGGAGGTAATACGTCTTATTAATTTATTGCTTACTGTATTTTTGTTTGTTGTGAATTAAAATAAAACTGATTCAATTATTATAAATAATTTTTATTTAATATGTTTTATGTGCACAAATAATTATGAATACAAATTTGTGTGCACAAATAATTTTGTATAAAATTAAATCAATCATATTTTGTCGTAAAATTAAAATTTTAAATTTTTTTTTATTGAATTATAAAGGAAAATAATTAAACTAACTAAATAAAAATTATTAGTTTCAAAAAGATTATTATTTATATCTATTTTAAAACAGTTTGTACGACGATACCGTGAAAATTTAGCTTGCACAAATAATTTTGAATAGGATAGTATGTATTCGAGTATATATAGTAAACATCCTTTCTAATAATTTATTTATCTAAATTATGCTCGAATTGAAATAGACATAATCCAAATGTACATAAAAACTGAAACATCCCACAAAATATATTGATAGCAATATGAGATTTGATGACAATATTAATGTTGATTATTCGATTTGGTCACCACAAAAAAAATACCAAATTAAATTACTTTTTTATTAAAATATAAAAGTCAACATAATTTATGCAATTGCAAAATGTTGTTGTCTACCAAAAAAAAATTTATAATTTGATTTAGTCAATTTGGAAATAGATTTTAGAATTTATGATGTTGCATGTTTTGTACAATGGATGGAAATGGAACTTATATGCATAGTGTCAAATTAAGTCAATCATTGAAGGTAAACTACTCAAATAGATCCTTTCAAATCAAAAAGCTATCGTCACCATAAAACTCTTAAGATTAATGACCACCTCATATAATTCATCTCGAGCAGATCATTTTCGTTAAAATTTGATACAATAATTTAGTTCCTAAAGGTGACTATTAAATAATGAATCATCTTGTTCTAATAAATTGTATTTCGAACATCTGGGACCAGTTCTATTAATTTTTCCAACAGTGTTTCAATCAATTAGCAGATAGACTTCTTATCAGAAAATAGACTTCTTATCAGTTGAAATTTACTAACCGTAGCAAGTTCCTGGAACATTTTGATTTCACATTTTAAATAAATGACCAACTACACTTACATATAAAGAATAATTTGTAGATTTGAGATTCACATCTTCTGCACTCTAAAAAAGTTTTGTTGAAATTTACAACAATAATTGTAAATTATTTGTTGCCTTCAATTATTGTAGTCAATTTTCATCAACGCGTTTTGGAATATAATCACGCTTAAAATGTGTGATTTATTTGTTTGAATATACAAGTGGTCCATGACCTGTCAAGGAATGGCGATGACTTTTTGAACTTTGAGATAAGGATATTTACAACAAAAATTATAAATAAGGCAATACAGAGTTTTTATTGAAAACCAACAAATCAGATTTCTGTTGATTGACGTGAACATCATTTCCAACTAACCAAAACTCTTATATACATTAACATCAGGTTAAGTCATATATACGATATTACAATATTCCAAGTTACAACTTTCTCAAGAACTTAACTTGTTGTTTAACGATAAAGGAAAAGTTGAAACAGATTTATGCACGAAAAGTTCTTTGGTTGTTATCTTCCAATTTGCCAGTCAAAGTAATGAATCCAGAACTAGTTCTCAGAACAATACATTTAGTCGAATTCATATTAAATTAGCGATTGATAAACGATCACAAACGGTTAAATTTCATATATGTTGTGTTTTGATATGTATATTTCTTCATTACTCCAGAATTAAACTGACGATGAACCTATATAGAACAACAATGTATATCAAGCACATCAATTATTCAAACCTTTCTCAATGTTACTCAAATTGTCGTTTGTAAATCATTGATGTGTAAATTGATTCTTTGCTAATCAATATCAATTATCTGATTTATCTATCGATTTGTCGAAATATACAAGATTTGAAATTTGTCAATAGTTAAAAAAGTTATATAAAATGTATCTCCTTTCGTTACCGATCACGCTTTAGAACGAAACAGTTAGAATAACAAATGAACTTAAGGCGATCACTTATGCATCACTTTCTAATAAAAATTTACATAAAGAATAAGATATTATAGTTCACAACCAAACAAAAGAAACCAATTATAGCACGCCTCTAAGCATAAACCACCAGTTGGACCGATTTATATAAAGGAAAAAAATTCAATTCATCAAAAACCCTCATCATCTACGTTAAACATAAATAAATAATTTACGTAAGTGTTACAATTAAAAATATAAACAACGCCGAAAAAAGGTTTAAAAAAAACTCTAGATGAAAAATAGAACCCAAAAATGATAAAGTGCGGAAAAAACGGCATAATAATAACCGACAATTTTTTTTACTCAAAAATCAACAAATAAATATTTACAAGTAGGAAAATATATATACACACACACAGACACTAAACTGGGTTGCCATTTTCCTCATCTATCTCTCTAGAGTATTCCCGTCTCATTCTTATTTTATATTGTTGTGCAGGAAGGCTCTTTCCAATCTTTATATATATATATATATATATATATATATATATATATATATATATATATATATATATATATATATATATATATATATATATATATATATATATATATATATATATATATATATATATATATATTGTTGTTGCTGTTATTAATTTTTCAATTTGTATTTAAATAAGAAAAACGTTTTTCGATATTTTTCTGTGGTTACGGTTTGTTTTCATTCTGCGCTTTTAGTTGTTTCCTCTCCTTTTTCAATTTTCGTTTGTTATTCGCATAACGAGTTGAGCTTTTTATTTTTAAATATTTATTTGGTATATACGTATTGTATTGATTCATATTTATTATGTTGCGGTATATAAAAAATGTATTTAAAAATAGAAAATTTTTGTTATCGATATCTTTCTATAGATTTCGATCTTGAAGAAAACAAAAAAACAACAACAACTGGAATAGTAATTGTTATAAAATAAAAAATTAATTTTAATTGAAAATTACTTTATTTATTACGTTTTACGGTAAACTTATTTCTATAAATTGAAAAATGTGCTTAATAAAAATGAAAGCTTTAGTCTTCTCATATACCCACACCATCTTATTTATTTATTTTGTTTTATTTCTTATATTTTCTTAGCGTTGATAAGATGAAAATTTAATCAAGTAGAAAATATCCATTAATTCAATTTTATAATTTTTTTAAAAATACAAAACTTTTTGTTTTCCAACAGTAGATTTCTCTAGAAAATCTTTAAAAAAGAATATAAAAAGTTTCGAGATTAGATAAAAATTCATGATTTATATATTTTGGAAATGTATAATCGACGAGAATTCAGAACGTAAACTTTTTCGTCGGATGCTGATTTTCTGGCATTGATTTTCCAACAATGCGTGATCGTGTGTGATGATTTTTTATTTCATATTTTTTAAATTGTATACAATTTAGTAAATATCATTTTATAATTATTATAAAATGATATTTACTAAAAATGTTATATATAACGCACGAAGGTTAAAAACTTCAATATTCTATTCTAAGCGTTTTGTTTTGCCATAGTTGTATAATTAATTTATATGAGACGTACTAATAGAATTTAAGTGAAAGTTTTATAGGAAGTACATAAACCTTATTTGCAAGTTTTAAGTATTTGTTGTTGTTCACTTCAAAACGAAAGAACATTGTTACTTAAAACTCTTACCTTATACTATGTGTATCGATATTTATGCAAATGAAACCTTATAGCTAGCATTTAACCATACTGAATGTTTAAATCCAGAAAATATAGTTAACAAATAATCTCGTTGACCTATCAATTTCCAAAGATACTTGACATTTCTGTTACACATACCAGTACAATAATAATTAAAACAAAGTGTCATGTGTATCACGCTACATATAGACACAGTGATTGATAGCATGAAAAATGAATTTTTATGCAAAATGTCCCAATGGAAATGCTTAATTAATTTTGTTTGATATTATGCCAGTTGCCGTTGATATTTACGTTCTAATCCATCTACCAGATTAATAAAAAATATTTTTCTAAATTTAATTAAAAGTCTTTTTGTGATTTATATACTTATATACAGCAAATGTTTTGTTGTTTTAGGATTTTTGGTTAATTTTTGTAATGCCCTGGAGCATAGTGAATTATATAGTATGTATATCCATTGTATATTGTAGGTGACGACTTTAATGTATATATTAAAGCATATAAAATATATCAATTTTCCCACCTCAGTATATATAAAATAAATGTTCATATAGGGGAAGCCTATCATTAAATTATATAATTTAATGTTAAGGTACCTATCCATCTAATCAACTATATGTATATATAAACAAAAAGGATATTACTAGTAAGTACACAAAAAGGATCATATAATTATATGCCCAAAAAGACGTGGAAAAAGAAGAAGGAAAGATGTAATCGATTGGTAATTAATTAAATATTAATTAATAATTAAGTACTCGAAAAGGTGTATGTCAAATATACGTACCCTTTTAGCATAAAATTTATGTTTTTTATGTAATTTTAAATGAGAAAAGGTCGGTTTGGATTGGTGTTTAGAACGCTAAAAATTATATTTACGCAGGCTTGTGTACCCCCATAAAAGCTTTCGAGCTAAATTTAAATCAATCAGTTTGTGTATCTTAGTGTATACGATATGATGTTACACTGTAACTTGAGTGGAAAATTGATTTTCCGCATTTCGTTTTACATAAACATAAATTCACACGAGATATAAACTTCTAGATCTATTCGAGTATAAAAAGAATTAAAATTTGATTATCCTTTTAAATAGTTTATGTATACCTTAAGCACTATATATAATATCGTTATAGGTATACAAAAAAGAGGATGTATGAAAATTAAGGTAAATAGGTGGGAAATCAGATAACAAATCGTAACAATAAAATATTCGGGGTATTAATATACAACACACAATATAAATAGAATGAGGATCATTTGGGAGAGGTTTTTTTTCTATATTATACATACATTCGTTTTTTTGCTTGTGAATTAATAAATGTAAATGGCCTTGCATTATTCTCTTAAGGTTTGTTTCATTTCTGTTTTAACTTTATAACTGTTTGGAATTAGAGATGGTTTGAAAATAACAGAACAGTGATTTATTCACTGTTCTTATGAAATAACAGTAACAACCTGTTATTAAAAAAATTTAAGAACAGTTCCTGTTACTTCACATATGCTATTGCTATTCTACTATTATAAAGATCTGTTGTTACTTTTTCATTTCAATATCCTCTCGCAATCAAAAGAACAGGAACAGTTTAAATATAAAATAACATCAATCGCTTTTTCTTGTATTGCTTTATTATACCAATTTATTCTCATATTCTCATAAAGAGAGAGTTATATATATTCAAAATTTCAAAGTGTAAGATGTATGGTATATGAAAAATAAAATGATACAGTCGAAGCTCATCCTTTCAAAATTGTTATTGCTATTTCTAGTATTGTTACAGTTAATTTTTAATTGGTTTAGTAGTATGAGGTTAAACTAATAATTGTACCACGTGCATAACGAATCATTTATTTATTTCCATTTTTTTGAGAAAACGCAAACATATTTTGATCATTTTATGTATTTCTACAGTCTACACTAGTCTTAAAATTAATGAATAAACATTATATAAATAATGGTAATTCAGTTTTTATTCCTATTTCGTTTTTATTAATAAAATAATTATGTTATTGTTCTGCAATATAAATCAACTGTGATTTCAACTCACAGTTCAAAAGACAGAAAAACTAGATTATTAAAATCACAACTGTTATTTTAGTAACAGGTATTTTTCACTGTTACTGAAAAATAACAGGAACAGGTAGGAACAGTGATTGTAAAATAACAGTTTTTTGCATCTCTATTTGGAATATATAGTTTTCTACTCTGTATATACAAATAGTTCATTTATATTTTTGTTCTGTTCTATAAACTATAAGAACTTCAATAAAAGTCCCACAGACAGAAAATTAACAGAACCAAAAAGCCCACATGAACAAAATTCCAACGGACAAAAAGGCCTCCAGATAAAATGTCGATAGAAACGAAATAACCCATTTCAATTAACCCATTCTTTGTGGGTGAACTAATCTTTTTTTTATAATTTCATGAGAATTTCATTCAAGTATTTAATACTTAATTGTAAATCATATTTACTAATTTTAACTTCTTTACATTGTAATCTTAAAGCTCAAATACTAGCTATGTTCATCCATATGTTAAACCCGAAATTAAGATATGCTTAACTATTTTCTAGACCGCCCAGATGGCTCAGTGGTTAAAGCTGTGGCAGTTGGAGCGGGAGGTACCGGGTTCGAATCCCGATAGCAGCAGGATGCAAAAGGGATTTTTCACCATCTGATTACGATCGGTGGTGTTAATGAACACATCTATGACCCCCTGTTGGAGTGCAGAACTCATGGACCGACCCATCTTCCATGTCAGTACTATAGGCTGGCATGGAGCTATGCAATGCACAGATGGTTCTACGAAAATCGGACCTATAGCCGTACGTCCTCGATTTGGCCGTTAAGGCGTAAGGTAGGACGTAAATAAGCGAACCGCGAAAGAGCTGGGAGAGCCTTGAGCCCCAAAAAAGATAGCATAGAATAAAATATAAAAAAAACTATTTTCTATATAAGATGCAGCTACAAACAAGTAAACGAAAGACGACAAAATAATGATGAAATAGCTGGCTTTCAAGTACCTTAACATTTCATACTCGTAAAAGTTTCAATCAAATTATTTTCGGATATCACTGGATCATGAATACAGAATCTATAATTTTTAAACTTAATTTATTTCATATAATAACTTCCACTTTCATTTTCTAAATAATTCCTATAGGTAAATCTTATAATATATTATAACCATCACTTGTCCATATCACTATTTAAAATATCACTATTCACAGGTGTCACAAGGATTCGTCACAATAAATTGAACATAAAATTTTAAACTATGGATGAAGATTCGGAATATTTCCTTCAGGGACAAAGCTGCATTAAATATCTGACAAAAAACTCCTATATCGGTTTTATGTCCATATTGGCATATTGCGCTACTGGCCTTCAGTCTATCGAAAGTTGGTCCAAATACAAAGTCATGCGTATATAACAAATGTAATACGAGTTCTAATTGGGACACGCTTTATTGAAATTCTTTTTATAATAAAACTTAATGAGAGCCTGTATATACGACGTCGATGACAACGGCAAACGTACATATATTCAAATTAATTTTCATGAAACTCAACAAAAATAAAACTTATCCAAAAAAAAATTATATTTTCATCATCCAATATATTCCAAGAAAGCTCACAACGAAAACAACAAGAAGTTGGTTGTTTTTTATGTAATTTGAAGACTAACGAATATGTATGCTCTCTATCTAGTTATATCTACCTATCTTAAACGAAAACTAAACAACAAAAAATATCTTCAAGAACGTATAAGGATATGTCTTAGACAGTGTTTCTGATGTTCTGACATATGTTCTGTTGTCAAACATACACACAATAGCTCTATGACAACCCAAAATAAACAAAAAAAAATTAGACCCGAGTATATATAATTATAACTTATAGAAAGCTTTAAAAGTTATTTTCAATTAAAGTTAAATTAAAAAGTTGTAAACTATTTTTTGTTTGTGCTTTACTTTGATATACTGAGTTTACAAGGAAATATGTAGGACATGGATGTATATTTTATTTGAAACAAAAAAAAGTTAAAAATCAAATTTTTCAACTAAACTTTTAATCTGTTATGCTCCCGATACCGAAATATTATCAACACGCAAAAATAAGCTTTTAAGATACTCAAAAAGTTGACATAATCCTCAATTGAATATTCCCTCTAAACAAACATAATCAACTCTAACCAGTATTTAGAGATACTAAAGCTCATTAAAAATAAAAATATTTTTTACAGAAGCACAACAACAAAAAAACACCTTGAAAGCTCATAAAATATCATTTTACTTGTTAAGAAAAACAAAATTGAATTGAAACATGAAATCTTCTTTTAAAATATACATATATAAGGGTGCCGTCTTACAACCGCGTATATACTTATATACGTACATATACGCGTATATATGTATAGTAAAAAAAACCATGAAAATCCTTTTATTTGCTAAACAGTCTCCCGGTTATGTCCAAGTAAAATTAATATTAATTGAAATTTAAAAAGGATATTTTTTAACCGTTCGCATTTTTCTTTATTTATGTACAGTTGTTGTTACAATACAAAGTAGAGCTTCTTTTGAAATTATATCATCGGTCGTGATGTTAAAATAAATGGGTGGAGAAGTTGGGCGATAGTATCCTCAAGAGAGATAAAAAACGTTGTTTCCTTGCGGACGGATTGTTACAACGGAGAGACGACATATAATTAAATTTTATCTATTCAAAGCACAAACATTTTATTTTTTGCGTACATAATGAAGATAAATGTAAATTTGTACCGAGAGGTTTTTAAACCGTTATAAATCCATGTTAAATGTAGCAAATTTGTTGTTATTATTTAACTCAAGACGTAACCCGACCATCATAAAACGGAAAAATATGCATTGTTATGTGTTATAGCAGTTTTGTATGAAACGCTTCCAACTAAATATCTCCGTTTATTTATATACTATACTATGTATACACGAAAACATTTTTTGTATTAATTAGCTTTGTTGAATATTCGAAATAGTCTTGTTTTCGAATGACGAAGAAAAAATTCCAATTAAAATAAATGAAAAAGATCTAGCTTTTGACAAAAAATCTTTCCAAGTATAGCTATCGTTGAATTTAGCTATGTGTTATTCAAAATCAATAATTTTCTCAAAATCAGATGAATTGATCTACTCGTACGTTTATTTATATGCTATTGATCCAAATATGTTTAAACTCGTACTCGTATGTTGAGAAATGAGTGTCTTATATTTGATATAAACAGCTTTTTGAGGTTAAAGGCCTCTATCCTCAAGATGCAAACCTTTGGGCTTCAGATCTTGCTAACAATGAAAAACTACGTTGAAAATAAGGATTTAAGAAAAACATACTTATTGTTAACCAAGATATTTTTCATGTTAATTACAAAATAAAATTCACTCAATGATCACCGAACAAAATACTAAATAACATTATATTATCACTAAAATTTAAAACTCGAGTTTCAACGTTTTAAAATTCAACAGTTCTTCAACTCAATTCAATGCCATGTATTTCCATAAAGTAAATAATTGTAAAACAGACAAATATGATTTTGATTCAAAGTAGAAATTCACTTTTTGTTCAAAACCAACTGATTTATCCAACAGATGATTTATACAGTTTGAGTTATTTCGTTAATTTTATAAACTGTATAGTTTATAAATGTTAATCTTTCAAAGACTTTTAACTGTCAAAACCTGTTTAAAAATTAAAAAAAGAAATATTATCTTAAAGCTCGTACAATTATGTACATCCAATCAAAAATAAAATCTCTTTGAACAGCTTATCTATATATATATGTATATGCGTATGTAGTTTATATTATATATTAAACCATGTTATCATCAATTATAATCGCAAAATTATACACATATCTTCAACATAAAACTTTTGAAAATTTTGACAGTAATTCCAAAAGGCATACATACATAAATACATATACAGTAAGTAATACAAAATCTGAAACAGCACAAATCCATTTCATGAACAGACAACACAGAGATTCAAGTTAAAAACAGATGTTTTAGTCGAATGGAAGCTTTAAGCACATACATATAAAATTTCTGAAGTTGTCATATCGTGCACACATATTTGAAAGGGATAATGTGTAATGCTTTTAAATTTTTGATTTTTAATATATTGACTTTCCATAAGTGGAATGAATTATACATACATATATACATATTATTCGAATGCTTTCGTTGTTCAGCATAATACATACATATATTTCGAGTGTACGATATAAGCAACAAGTAGGGATTTTACAAGAATATATATAATTTAATATTCTTCTTGCGCCATGGCGTCTCTTTAATTTATCCAAATATTATAGTAATTATAATATCAATCATAATCCGACACTCGTATTTATGTAAAACCGTTAAAATCAAAATGTATTTATTATACGTCTATTAGGGGACAATTGCTGGCGTAATTAAAATTGCTTAAAATTTTTTATTGGTTTTCTTGTTATGTCGTAAAATTTTTGAAACGGATTCCAAAGGATTTCGCTTAATAAAATCTTATCAATTTTTACGATGGAATTTTTATCATTTTCCACCATCTCACCTACTCTCTTCGACGGTATATTATTTTTAGTTAGGATTTTTGTTGTTGTTATTGTTGTGTTTACATGAAAAGTTATTATCGAGATAATGACATATTTTTTGTTTTTATTTTGTTTTTCGCACGTACTTCTTAAATTTTTAAATGTGTTGTGCCACAAATATGGTATGTAGTATAATGTATATACGTATGTGGTCTTGGAAATGTAAATTGATGGTTAATTTTCATCCTGTGGGGTACAATAGCGCCTTTTATTACCTTGTGTCACGCTGGGTTTATAAAAACCAAAAAAAAAATTAATAAGTTAATTTTTACGACTGTATAAACATTTTTTAGGGTTTCTTCGCCGTTTAGCGATCATGGGATGTATCAAGGTTAGGTAGCTATACAACAGGTATACAACAATTATTTATTTATAACTAGAAACTCGTAACAACGGCAGTTGAAACCTATAAAAAGTCTAATTAAAATATGTAAGGTTCTAATCTATACAAATAATAAAGTTGTGGTCCAGAATTAATTCAAAAATAATAATTAACGAATCACTGATACTTTAATATTCGCCTAACAAGCAACTGTATGTATTTATGTATGTACATGCTCACAAATAAAACATTAAGTTCGCATAAAATGTTTATGTTTTTTATAAACTTCTAATAAATGATGCCGTTGATAATGTTGATGGAGATTGTAATTAGTGTTTGTTATATTAACTTTATAAAAAAGCACACACATAAAAGCTTTACATGTATATAAATTAAAGTTACTTTTCATACGAGTACTAGATATACCTAGATACAAACTAACATACAGGTATAGTCGTACATGTACTCGTATGATGTATTATACCTTTATGCATAAAGCACATCATAAATAAATTAGGCACGTATGAAACTTTAATATTTAAGTCACGTTAAAGATAATTTAATGCATTTAAAAATTAAAAGTAAAAATTTCTGGTGAAAAAATGAAACTTTTTAACATCAAAGTGGATTCAAGAACACTGTACACATCATAAACTTTTGTTTGTAATTTATATTGGCGAAGGAGAATATAATGTGGAGTGTTTTTGTTGTATGGTGTAAGCCGTATAATAGACATAAAGTATAATGAATGGCATCATGGTATTTTGCTTTATGTCATTATAAAATATTTTAAGTAGCTTTAAGTGCACTGGGAAATTATATGCAGAGCTTTTTTTTAGACATTATACTTGGTTGTAAATAGATCGAAAGTTATAGTACCATTACATTCTTGAGTATAATTGGAATGTAATTTAAACTTATGAATGTACATTTTTTTGGTGAAATAAATTGGGTTCACAAAGAATGCAGTTAACTTTATGTATGTATAATGAGAGAATTGTTTGGCAAAATATTTATTTCATATACAGAAAATTCATGTCAAGCGTTACCCCTGTCAAAATTACATTTTATAACGAGTTATTGGAACTCAATTAGACACATTCGAAAAAATATAACTATCATTAAAGAATGTAGTAATGTCGTCACATTTGAATCGTTTTATGTAATTTCTAGTTGGCTTAAGGGTAAATAGCATCAGTATATAAATTATTTATTTGTTTTTATTTAAATTAATACATTTATTTTACATTGAAAAGTATACCCATTTCTCTTTCAGTATTATACGTTACTTGACGAATTCGCTGTTATTAGACGACTAGCTATCAGCAGCGTCAGTATTCAGCTGATCATGTATAATACTTACCAACTCATGTATAATACTCACTGTGAACCAAAAACTATATTTCTGTCGTCGAAGAATCTGGCAAAATAACTATTTCAAATCGTCCAATGATATAAACAGAAATTATTCTAAAGTAAAATAATAGGGGTGAAATAAACCTGTCACTGTTATAAACTATATTTTGATTATATGAACCAACCAATGTCCCTGTAAAAGATTGCTTTCGGCGCTCCTATACCATTTAAAAATTTCCGAATCATCGCACGATATTTTTTTCAATATATTCAAAAAATTACATTCTATGAAGTTTTTACTGGATACGCATTCAACAGTATATAGTTAAGTAAAGGATCTAATTAGTAACTTAGTCATTAATTGAATCCGACTCGTTTTATTATTAACTTTTCTGTCTCTATGTTTATAAAAGAGAAATAAAATTTTCAACCGTAATCATTAAATCCTTGCTTGACATATTAACACATCCTTTGAGGTGAAACATAAGTAATTATATAAAAGAATCTACTAAAATAAGAAAACAACGTGCAATCAAATTAGTGATGGCTTAAAATTTCTTATGCTCACATTTCTCATCATAAATATATGTATATAACCTTTATTATTTATAACCTAAGATATGTCGGAAAACAAAAATACATATAAAGTTCCTTAAAGCGTTGATGAAATCGTCTTAAATTATATATATATATATATATATATATATATATATATATATATATATATATATATATATATATATATATATATATATATATATATATATATATATATATATAAATATATGTACACCGTTCCGTTTTGTACATGAGATTAAATTCGTATTATATTATCAATTTTTTGTTCTTAGAATATTATCAAATTAACATATATAACCCCCCAGGACGAATTTAAAACATTTATATATGATGTACACATATAAGAATAAACATAATTTGGGAATTTTCTGTATTTTCGCACTCAATTTATCTCCAACCATTTGGTAACTATATATATATATCGAACGAATGGTATAGATGTGTAGAATTATTGAACCAATACATTCGGAACATAATTGAACACAAAATCCTCGCTCTGGGGTTATATTCCATTTCCCAACTAGAAAATTAGAGACAACACAAAACAAAACTTAAATTTTAGTTTGATAACGAACTTACTTTTTGTTTATTTTCCTCCACATCAAAGAACATAACTGCGAAAGAAAATTTTAGGAAATTTATTTTTTCTATAACGATAGGTAACACACAAACACACGAGTTTATACATAACATATTAGTATATGTAAGAAAAGTTATTGGTTAAAACTTATATATAAACATAATTGCAAATGGGAGATATGATGTTCTGATCGTCACAGGTTTAATGTTCGTAATACACCTAGGTACGATTATGTACAATTTATGAAGAAGTAAAAAGCTTTTTGTACCTTCTTGGATTTAGAAAAGTTTATATTATTTTCATGAGAAATATGTGTGGTGGTTGAACCGAAGCAAAATACCCACAAGACTTTCGAACATAATTATAGGATACCTACCTGAATAAATTGTTTATTGTTTTAAAATTGTGTTCGTTAACCGATGAATGATTGATTACCATATGTTCATAAATATATAGTGTATTCACTATATACTCGTGTATTCGAAATTCGTTTATATAAAACTAATTTTTTGTATTGAGACAAAGCTAAATTGGTTTGGGAAATCAACTGAAAATAAAAACGTATATAAAACAATAGAGTCAGATGAGAAGATGTGAAAAATTAATCAATCAAAATTGTGAAGTGCTTTCCAATTTTTTGTCGTTTTGCTGTCGATTGGGATTAGTGATAACTCTTATTTACAATTCTAGAGTATTTAAATGTTTATAAATATACAGTCATAATTATTCGAAATTGATCGATTATAATTTTACGTGAAACATGGGCTAGACAAGCTAGTTAAAAGACATGTACTTGAATACAAGTGAACGAGTATTTTTAATACATATAAAGTTCACCCTACTTTTTTAAGAAAATTTTATATTTATAAATCAAGTCATTTATCGAATACCTTAAGTAATTAATAAATTTAATCAATTAATCGGTCAAGTTCTGTAAAAAAATTTCAAATCGCTAAATCGAACGTGTTTCGATTTCCGTCTTAACGGAGTTTTAGCAAAAAATTTTATATTGCGATTGAGTTTTCCGTCCGCGTCTCAGGAGTTTTCATGTTAAAGGTTAATTTTTGGTACAAATTTAATTAATGGGGTTTTGTTTTTGGTAAAATTCCCGCGTTTAATGAGTTTCCGCGATATGTGGTTTCCGTTTTTGTGGAGTTTCACTGTATATAAACAATCAATAAATTATTGGTGGTGTAATTACTATGGTATGGTGGTATATCTGGTTCGTATATATTTAAAAATGCTGATAGAAATGATATAATTAACATATTTACTAAAGATTTCAAATTAGAAAAATCCTGTACATATAGCAGATGAATATTTATTGCTGGTTTCTGTTGATTGGTCATATCGATTACAATGTAGTCGTAATTTGGAAAGAACTCAGTTATTTATTATTTTCCAGATTTTAACGTTTTTTATGGATAACATTTGGTTGATAAATGCTAACTGACTTCGTTCGACCAACTGCTTTTGTGGGTGTCTTTTTATAGCAATCTTTGTAATAACTATGTAAATTATTAGCCTATTATTGTTCGTTTTGTTCCCGTACCATCTTTAACATTCTTCTATTATAACAGAATTCTTTAACTGATATCCCAAATGTCTAAACTTAAAAATTCGGAAAACTTTTGAACAATTGAAAATTTTAATTTCCTTTTTTCGATAATATTTCATTTCTGTGTCTGTGGTAAGATCAATCAAAATGGTAACTTTAACAATCTGGGTAGGTGGTTCGGTATGATAACTAAACAAGCGATGAAAATGAAATTTTTGTACGGAAAAAGCAAAACAGGAAATTCAATATTTTAAAAAATTATATTTCCACAGAGAAATTATTTTGTTGATGTTAGGGCTTTTCTTGTACTGTTCGTATATAGGTACGAATATATATTATGTCTTTTTCTCTTGCGGAAAAAAATCATTTTTTGATTTCCTTTCGAAAATGTTTGTATTACTTGTACCACATAAAAATTTAATAAGGAAATCGATACATAAATACAGTATATAGAGTATATTCGTATATTAAGTACTAAAATATTTCTTTGCAATGGAAACGAAGCTATTTCGTATCTTTAAAGTTCATGTCCTAAAATACCCAAGTATATATGATTATTATCAATTAAGTTAAAAAAAAAACACTCAACTATGCACACACATACATTTTCAATCTACGACAAAAAATTAAAAAGAATTTCATTTTTGTTTGGTTAATTAAATTTTCCACTTAGATGAATAATTTTCTTTATGTTTTGTGCTTTTTAAATTAAATACCGAGATCACATACACAAAATAACAGTAGAACAGACACATGGGAACCAAAATCATAATAATTATTACAGCAGTAAAATTCCAGCTTTTAAATAAAAAGCTTAACATTTATCCAAAAAATATAATTGTTGTTGTTTTATACATTTGAATACAAATATATGTATATGTATGGTTGAGCTTTTATAATTTAATTTTTTTTATGTTAATATTTTATATTATACAACATGTTGATGGAGTTGGTGGCATACATATCTTCATTCATATCATATTATGCCAGCTAAAAATAAACATATCGCTGTCGTACACCATGTTAATAATTTTCCATTGAAAATTTTTGCACATTTTCCAGATTTTTTTCTTTTTATTGTTCGAGTTCTTTATTTTTATGTTTATTTATTCTGTGTTTTGCACACAATATAGAAGCATTTTTGTTGTTAAACTCTTATGTGAACGAGTATGTACCAGAAAAAGGTTAAATGTTTTGATTTTACTACTTCATAACATATGTGAAGATTTTTATTGCTTTTACTTTTTAACGGTGATTATTATTTATGTCTGTCTCTCGTCCTTATACACGTATCTCTATCTATATACACAAGAATCTTAAGCATATTTAACATTTTAAGTACGAGTATCGAAGTCAAAATGATAAACAACATAAATCGTCAAGTGGAAATTTTTACTTTATGGGTTATTTGGAACGAGCTTTATAATAAGCTAATTAAAAATTAATATTGATTTTTTAATTTGAAGTTCCATTGTACAAATGTAATATTTCACGTACATTAAACATAAAATTCATTTGATGGAAAAATTCAAGCAAGTAAAATACCATAGAAATTAACAACCATTTTATAATTTTCAATTTTTCTGTTTCATTTTAATGAAAGCAATCATCATGACATATAATCATTACAAATTGGAACAAATTATGTGGAATATATTTAACTATTGTTATAGTACTTTTATATTATTATATAAAAAATATTCAAATGTGGTGGTCTGAAAATGCCTTGAACTTATTTAATACTCGTACTAGATTAATGATGATAGTTTGATCACAAATATATTGCCAAAATAAAAAAGCTTCAAGATGTACGGATATATGTAGATATCCGGTAACTATAACTACCTAAATAAACATCCAAGGCATGTCTTTCTGTGTCGTCTGTGCCATAATTATGTGGTATTAGATACGGATCAATAAGATCTTAAGATTTTAGTATTTCGATTTCAGTGATTGAATTAATTGATTTGGCGCTGTCCCAAACCTATATAAACGATACAGATATTGTTAATGTGTGTCGTATCAATGTCAAACGCGATTCAAAATTTTATATTTGTGTCATAAGTATATGATGTAAGGTACGGATCAATAGGACTTATAGTTAAGATTTTATAATAGTATTTCGATTTCGATGATAGAATGAGAAGATGAGAAGATTTCTGAAACGTATATAAACTGTGCTATGTGTCGTTTCACTGTCAAACTGTGGCTCTTAGTGCGTTTGTCAGATATCTTCACTTTAAATGTGAAAATTTCTTGGCATAGCCAGTGAGCCAAAACAATGATGAAACACATAATTCATTGATCAAGTCCACATTCATTGATTTTCTGCATTTTTGCCATACAGAATATGAACTTGGATATGAAGAACCACGTAGTTAAAAATCTTGTGTTATGCTAGATTTTGTAAACTATACATAAAGCAGAATGACCGGCAGTGCAATTACATTATTTATTTTAATTATCTTATTATTGAACTTTGTATTTTATGGGAATTTATAGATAAACACATGACCACATTATTATAAATTTAAATTGATCCGAATCATATAATATATGTTAATCTTCGTGTGCTTTTGCATTGATGTTTCATCTGATGTATTAAATGCTAAATATGTTAATATAGTGCAAGTTTGTTTTTCGATAATTTACCTTTCATGACATTCAAAATTTCTATTCTAGATCTTCAGAACCCAGTCTATATATATAAATATTTTAATAAATTTCAAAAAGTATTGGATATAAACTTAGTGTAGAACAAATCTATAAACTAGTCGAAAACGGCTAGGTCAGCATGAAGATAACAACGAATTTGAATTTAATACAATATTCACATCATCCTCTATAGTAGGTTTCTATAAAATTGTTACTTGTGTGATTGTTACATGACTTTCTCTATCCAATTTAACCTAATTACCAGTCTTTTGGTCACTCCCGTTTTCATACCAGTCACAAGCAATTAGCCACATATCCTAATCGTAGCTTACAAATCTTTGAGTAACTTTGAGATCTCAAAACCATAAGTTTGGTTTTAAATTTAAACTTGAACACTATTAAAACCTTTGCAGTCACTGATATTTAAATAAAACCCGTAAATCTAGAACCAATGCTGCTTCAAGTGTTTAACAAACAAATGATTTTAAAAATTTATTGTAGTCGTTTATACACAAAGCGTTTATACGCACCATGAAAATGTTTAGAGATCAAAAAAAATGTATCATACCATCGATATGCTAACACACAAATATAAAAAATTCATGTCCCATATGTATATTCTTTAGGTTCTAGATAAATTAAATACCCGTGTAAACTCGATTTGTTAAAAATGCCCAATCCAAACATACAGCAGAATATTAACCTTTTTACTGTCCTTTTTCTAATATTTGAAAAGTAGGTTTGCGTTCAGAACCTTTCCTAAACAGACAAACGAAAATTATTGCATCTTTAATGTTATGCTTCATCAAGATAAATCGATAATTTATATAAAAAATATTCTTGTTCGTTGTTTGTTAAGTGCAAACAATAGGATATCGAATATTTTTAAAACAATCAATTAGGGCCGAATACTTTCTTAAAGATGAATTTCTTTACGAAATTTGTTGAAGTTTTACCATTCGAATTGTAAATTACGGTCAAAACGAGTCTAAATTATTTTGACAAAACTGTATGGTGGCGTATTAGTAATATACTGCAAGTTTTATAGAGAAGCATCATACATTCCCTTGCTTATATAGGTAAAAGTTTGAACTAGCGCTTTGTACGCGACGCAAGCATCATCATAAGTAGGTAAAACTACTAATTTGTGTAAAACATATACAAAATGTTGCGATTTCACATGTTATAGTTTCTTGTTTTGAATTGAAAACCGCTTTTGTCTATCGGTCGTTGATCGAATAAATTTCACTGTTTTATTTGTGATTTGTTTTATTTTTGAGATATAGTTAAGACATGTATAGAATTTTTTAGTTGGTAATATTCTATTTAACTGCAAATGTGATATCTTTATGAATTCAACAATATCTTTAAATTACTGTGACCTAACTAAATTGTCTACATTATTCTCTACTGTTGTATGCAATTCAAAATTATAAAATATGTTCTGAACATGCATTTACTAATAATCAAAAACCATCCCAACGTGCCTAAAATAAATTGACGGTGTTATGATTATTGTTTTGTAAATACTAAATAAAAACTAAAGGGATTCAAAAAATTGAAAAGATTCGAGTATATCAACCAGTTTTTAAAGGGAACACGTAGTTTTTCCCCATTTAATATGTCAACTATCTTGCCATATATGGCAGGCCACCCTAGATTATACAACTCAACGGAATACAACATATATGTGGCTTAGAAAATCATTATGAACAGACACTACAAATAGTATATAACAATTAGTAATGTTATTAGTTCTTTATAATAAAGCTTAAACAAAGAACATTTATTTGTACTATAGAACTACAATTATTACGTTCAAGTGTAGAATCGTGACATCTTTATATTTCCTTAAATCTGCAATTCATTCCATTCTATCTCATTATTATTATTAATAAGTGTTTATTTAGATAAAAATTTATTTATTTATTAACAAAAATAAATCGTTAATTATGTACAAGAAAAAAATAATTTACCCAAAAATTAGAAATCATCATCTAAAAATCCTTTTCGATCAAAATAATCCAACAAATATTCCATTCGTAACTGAATCCGTTTCGAACTGTACAGATTTTTTCTCCATTCTTTTGCCACATCAGTATTCGCAACTAAGTTTTGTATATCCGCATTTTCAATATCCTCAAGAAATCGTAGTCCAGCAGTAATAAACGTAAAAATCACACCATAAATAGCATTATCTAAAATATCTTTATGAATCTCAGAGAGAATTGGTATTCGTTTTGGATATTTTAATGCTATCAATGTTGCTTTTAGTTCATCATAATAAATCCGAATTAATTTATCCCACTCTAATTCTTTGACTTCGTTTGATGTCGAAGTGTACAATAAATACCCTAAATCAATGCCAGGTGGGCCAAAATACGTAATGGCAAAGTCAACCATACGAGCATCTACAGGATTTCCATGTTCATCATATTTAAACATTATATTATTTATCCATAGATCACCGTGAGTCAAAACATTAAATTTATTGGTGTTGTCTCGATCGAATAGTGCACCACCTTTGTATACTGCAATTTTGGATAGCTTATCTAACTTAATATGATACTTTTCAAAGCCAGGCCAATTTAAACATGCTACCGAGCATTCTTTGATTAAATTCGAAAAAAGTGGTTTGAAATACGTTTTCTCAGGATTGATCGTTTTAACATTATGATATTTGAATGCCGAAGTGTTTTCAATTCCGATTACAGCACTAGTAGCATGGAAATAGGCAAGTTTTTTTATTATCAGTGTCGAATGCTCAAAATTCAATCCAGCTTTTCGATCAAAATTATGGTAGTTTAATTTTTTCAAATCTTCAAGCACTATATATTTCTTTTGAATAGAAGTATCATAACACCTATATAATGATAACAAAAATAGTTAATCTTGTTATAGCTTATATTGTACATCAATTTGTGCTGATAACACACACTCACCTCGGTGATAATCTAACTTGTAAGTTAATTTTTTTCAAGTATTTATCCATATCCGGCATAATATCACGATACAGAATTATTTCTTTCGTGAAGAGATCGAATTCGTTTAATTCCTCGCTGACAGTATCATTCTTAAGATCAAGTTTAATCACAATCGAATCAGTTCTATAATGTTTTAATAAACCAATATATCTATTTTAACAAAACTTAAGTGGGTATACTTACTTGTTGTCATCATTTATTGTATAATTAAAATTAACTCGAATTAAATGACTAGCAAAATTTTCACCTTTTCCAACAGCTGGACAAACATTGTACTTATTGATTTTGATATCTACCGATTGATCAATATTTTCAATTGATCGTACACTTTTCTGAATAAATTCATTATTAATCCATGAATATTCTGACATTTTTTTAAAGATTTACTTATACATACATATACATATATGTATTATAAAAGATATAGTAATAAACTTGAAATGAGAAGTGATAGTGAAGAACTAAAATTAATTTTGGTTTTTGTGATTAATTTATCACTGTTTTGAATGGGCGAATAAACAAGATACGAATAAATATTGTAGAATATGATAAGTTGTGATTATTTTTGTCATATTTGGAGAAATATTTTAGAAATATGCTTACGCTCATAGTAAGATACCATTATTTCACAATATTTCACAATACTTTCCAACTTATGTGCTCTATGATTTATTAAATATTTTTTTGTTAGTAAAATTTAATTTTTATTAAATATAAAAATACAAAAAATGTGATAATACGATTATTCAAAGATCTAGTCCATCTAGAAATCCTTTGCGATCAAAATACTCAAGTAAATATGCCATTCGTTCTTGAAGCTCTGGTGATTCGAACATTTTTGTACGAAATTCACACGATTCTTGATTGTCCATCAACAATTTTGTTATATCCACATTCTCGACGTTATCAAGAAAACGGAGCCCATTGGCAAGAAATGCAAAAATTACACCAAACATTCCATATGTCAGCATATCGCTCTGAAGCTCTGTTAACGTAAAAATCGGTTTTGGATACTCGAAATATTTAAGTACAGTTCGAAGTTCAGTATAGTATACTTGAAGTAATTTATCCCATTCCGATTCTCGAACATCATTCGCCGTAGATGTGTATAACAAGTAGGCTAAATCGATGGCTGGTGAGCCGTAAAAGCTTGATTGAAAATCGACCATAATAATATCTTCAACTTGGTTTTTATCATGGAATCGAAACATAAGGTTATTAATCCACAGATCTCCATGATTTAAAACATTAAACCGACTGTCATCTCTAATGAATACTGATGTTCCTTTTTGCATAACAGTCTTTAGTAACTCATTTAATTTATCAGAGAACTGTTCACAACCGGACCATGATTGACAAGCTGTGGCACACGATTTAATTCCATTGACGAAGAGTGGAGTAAAATATTCGTTATCAATGTTGATGGTTTTTACATTATGAGATAAATAAACGTTTGGATCATCCAGTATAATCAAGGCGCTAGCGGCATGAAATTTTGCCAATTTTTTCATCAGATATACTGTATGGTTAAAATTTAAGCCCATTTTGCGGTCGATATTTTGGTAGCCAGCTTCCTTCAAGTCTTCCAGAATCAAATACTTTGGATTTTGATTTGTTGCAAAACATCTAAAATTGATCAAATTCTATTTAATCGTAATACATAAACTAAACAAATAGCTAAGAGCAGATAAATTTTTGGTCACATAATTGGAATAAGTTGATAACAAGGTCTATGACTCAAACTACTTACTTTGGAGCAAGCTTTATATTGGGATCGATCCTTAGCAAATATTTTTCAATTCTCGGCAAAATATCTCTATATAAAATAGTCTCTCGATGAAACACATCAAACTCGTCGACATTATCCTGAATCATATCATTAGTAAGCCCAAGTTTGAGGATTAACGATTTGCACCTTGACATTAGTATAATTGTTACAAAAACATATTATATTAGATCAAAGAAATAAAATTATACATACTTTAGTTCATTTTTTTCGGTAAAAAAGTCGATATTGGCTCGAACGAGATCACTTGCAAAGTTCTCACCTTTACCAATAGCCGCTGCCAACTTATACTTTTGTACTGTAATGTCCTCATCATTTTCTTCGATTCGTAATATTTTCTCAAGGAATTCTTTCTTTATCCATGAATATTTCTCTAACATAACATTATCGCTTATTATTAACATTATTGATTCTGTAGCACTACGATACGTATCACTTGTTTGTGGGGGACTAAAATATAATGTTTGTAAACAATATACTAACGTAATATTATACAGTTTGACATCTGTCAATAGAGCTGCAATGGTAATCAAATTATTAACGGATACACAAATGTATGGTCATCGGTATTTAATCTACAATTGATACAATTAAACATAATATTATTAATCTACATAATACTA
This sequence comes from Tipula lateralis, assembly GCA_963932295.1. Classification (NCBI taxonomy): domain Eukaryota; kingdom Metazoa; phylum Arthropoda; class Insecta; order Diptera; family Tipulidae; genus Tipula; species Tipula lateralis. The sequence continues at coordinate 197,564,666 of OZ010737.1, forward strand.
TATTAATTAATTTAGATTAAATACATCATTTAAAGTGAAAACAACAGAATTGATTTAAATCAACCTAGAGTTCGGTACCTGTACTAACATGACACCAAATTTCTATTTTTATTTTTATTGACATTTTGTGGGGACTTGGATCAATTAAAAAACTCAAACAGTATATTTAAATTAGCAATGCTTAAGTTAAAATTTGTATTTTAAACGCCATGTTAACTGAAAATCAATTCAGTCGGGTTTGTCGTACTTGTTTAACACCTGAAATACATGATAGTTCATGTAGCTCATTGCACACTGTGATTGAACTGGAAAATGGAGATTCTCGAGAAATTTCAAATATTATTGAAAATTGTATAAATTTACAGGTAAGATGATATTTTGTTAAATAGGAGTTTGATCTCTTTATGCAATTATAAAAAGTTGCAATTTATCCATTGATATTGTTGATGAAAAATAAGATTAATTCTTCATCTCCAGCATCCCAACAACCAAATACTTTGTAAAACGTATTATATAATAGTTAATTTCAGGTAACAAATGCCGAATATTTGCCCCAAATTATCTGTAATAAATGTAGGTCGATGATTTGTAACTTCTATGTGTTCCGAGACAAGTGTCATAAAAATGATACATATCTACGAGAACAATTTGACTCCTGGAAAACAAAACATGATGTTAATATCGAAGACGCAGTTCAAAGTATTACAGACGTAAAAAATACAAGAACGGAGGAGGTTCAAATTCTAGAAGTATTTGAAAACGAACGGGTCTGTGGCCTGGAAAATTTTGATAAAGCTTGTGATAATGATAAAAAAGAAATTAATATATTTGAGGATTGTCCTAATGATCAAGTATTTGACGATAGTTCTAGTGGTTACGATCTAGATTCTAAAGATTCGTTTGTTAAAGAGAAGACCACTGAACAAAAGTCACACAAAACTCACAGATTTGATGAAGACAATGAACAATACGATCAAGGTAAAATATTTCATAAATGTGATATTTGCTTCGAAATGTTTGATAATCGAAAAGAATTGCTGTTTCATCGTCGAGCCAATCATATAAATGAAATAAGTGAAGAATACTATACAGTCGTAAAACGGGACAACAAAACTCATTATATTTGTAAAATCTGTGAACGATTTTGTAAACATAAAAATATACTACGTGTTCATTTACGATCGCACACCGGCGAGAAACCATATAAATGCGCCGTTTGTTCTCAAAGTTTTGCCCAGAAATGGCACTCCCGAAAGCACATGGAAATTCATAATTTGGAAACTATAGAGAAAAAACCTGCCATTTTTTATAAATGTGGCTCATGTAAAGAAGGATTTGAGTCCGAAGTTGCAGTTAAAAATCACTATGAACAGCACCATCCGCCTACTCAAGAGAAGGATAAAGTTAGAGTGGTATCGAAGCCAATAGAGAAGTTATGTGATATTTGTGGAAAATTTATGAAAGACTTGACTGAACATTTGCGGTGGCATGCTGGCAAAAAAAAGTATGAGTGTAAAATATGTGGGCGAATTCTATCGACCCCGAGTTCACTGTCGGTAAGTTTTTAAAATATAAAATGTTTAATAGATTTTATTTGTAAAATTTTTGATATTTTAGCAACATCGTCAACGACACTCCAATGAAAAAAAATTTGTTTGTGATACATGCGGTAAAAGTTTTAAAATTCAACATGACTTAACATTTCATCGAAAAATTCACTTCGAGGAACGAAAGCACGAATGTCAGCTATGTGGCCGTAAATTTTTACATAAGGTTCGATTACGTATACATCTGAAGGTACATGCAGGTGAAAAGCCATATCAAATATACGACAATCGCAAAAGAGAAAAGAAACGACTGCAACGAATGGAAATGATCAAAAATGGTATCCCACTTCCAAAACCAAAACCACGAAAAAAAAAAGATAATGTGGTAATAAAAGAAATGGAACATCCGAATCCACAGGGGCAGATACCATTTGATCATCCAACAATTTTTCCTACATCTTGTACACAAAACATAGGATTAAACAATCTGAGTAATTTGTTACTTCCTTAATGTATAATTAATGTACATATTAATGTACATATTAATAACTAATAAAATTGAAACTTTAACAAAAGCTAATCGTTATTTTTATCTTTTGTACAATACAGTAATAGTAATATTCGATAAACTTTTAATTTAAAACTTGTTTGTTTGTTTTTTATCTCTACAATCTTGTTTCGGGGCTCGAGGCACTTCCAACTCTTTCGCGGTTCGCTTATTTACGTCCTTACCTTACGCCATTACAGCCAAATCGAGGACGTACGGCTATAGGTCCGATTTACGTAGAACCATCTGCACATTGCATAGCTCCATGACAGCCTATAGTACTGACATGGAAGATGGGTTGGCCCATGAATTCTGCACTCCAACAGAGGGTCATAGATGTGTTCATTCACACCACCGATCGTAATCGTATGGTGTAAAATCCGTTTACCAATCCTGCCCCTATCGGGATTCGAGAACCCGGTACCTCCCGCTCCAACTGCCACAGCTTTAACCACTACGCCACCTGGGCGGTTAATTTAAAACTTCATGAATCAAATTGGTTTTATTTGTCCTTATTGTTTACCTTGGTGTTGCCAAAAACTAAATATCAAATTAGTACCGAATGTCGACACTTGGTTGGACAAAAGGTCAATCAACCTGTTTGTGAACTGAAAGTGAAATGTAGGTCGCTTCGCTGTATTGTAAATCTGACATGTTGATTTTCAATATGGAGTGAGTGACAGTATACCAAACAATAACAAAGATTTTTAAGACTCAGAAATAACCTGTCGAGTTTAGTAATTATACTACATGACCATGGTTGTTTATAAAACTGCCTGCATTACGAATTAATATAACTATGTCACTCAGCGTAAGGTTCAAATACATATGTCGGACATGTTTGAGACCTCTAGATGCAGATATAAGTGTCTCATTACATAAAGTTATTGAACTCGAAAATAGTGAAGCTCTTAAACTAGCAGAACTTATTGAAGAATGTATAGGCTTACAGGTAATAATTGTTCATAATATATTTTCGCGGCTTATAGTGATTTTTGTTTCAGATATTGGAAACAGATAATAACACTTCATCGTTAGTGATTTGTGAAGAATGTACTCGTACCATAACTAATTTTTACTTGTTTCGTATAAAATGTATAAAAAATTGCCAGGATTTTATAGAGCAATATGATTATGTAGATGTTAAATCTGAAGTTAAAGTGGAGAACTGTGATTGGCCTGAAACTGAACTCGATTCAACGGATGACCCTTTCCGTGATAATTTCAGTTCTAGTGAACATCCAAACGATTTAGAAATTAATCAAAAAGTATCAAATGCAGTACTATCATTGGATCAGGTTACGCAAACCGTACCAAATGTTTCTAAAGATTCGCTTAGAAATATATCAGAAGAAACCGAGTCCTTGATTAATAAGACTCCCGAAAATGAAGTAGATCCTGCAGATATTTTATTTTACGATTATAGCTCAAGTGAACATGAAGATGAATCAATTGAAAACGATTTAAATAAATCGGAAATCGAATCAATTGTTGTTCAAAAAACTCATGAATGTGATATCTGTTTTGCATCATTTGAAACGCGTAAGAACTTGGTTGACCATCGGCGAGAAAAACATTTACATGAAATCAGTAAGGATCTTTATACTGCTGTGAAAAAGGGAACGTTAACGCATTATATCTGTAATATTTGTAAACATTTTTGTCGCCATAAAGACGGACTTCGTGTTCATCTGCGGTCCCACACAGGTGAAAAACCCTATAAATGTTCGATATGTTCAGAAAGTTTTACTCAAAAATGCGCTGCTCGGAAACACATGGAAACAATCCATAACAGCAATTCTCAAAAAAATCCGATAGATAAAAATCGCAAAGTATTTTATCGATGTGAGTTATGTAATAAAGGATTTCAAAATGAGTTTAAGTTAAAACTGCACTACGAAGAGGAACATCCAGATAATCAAACTCGAAATTATGTCAGTGTTATACCAAATGGAGTTGAGCAATTGTGTGATATTTGTGGAAAATTTATGAAATGCTTATCAGCTCATTTACGTGCTCATTCCGGAACCAAACAATTCGAATGTCATATATGTGGAAAACATTTGGCAACAGCTAGTTCATTATATGTAAGTAATTAATAACATATATACACCAACCGATTAATGTTGTTTTATTTCGATTTCAGCAACATCGACAACGACATTCCGATGAAAAAAATTACATTTGTGATACGTGTGGCAAAAAATTTAAACTCAAGCATGATTTAACATTTCATCGAAAAATTCATAATCAAGTTAGAAAACATGCGTGCCATCTCTGCGATCAAAAATTTCTGCTTAAAGTTGGACTTCGGATTCATCTTAGGGCACATGCTGGTGAAAGGCCATATCAAGCGCATAACGATCGTAAACGCGAAAGGAGGCGATTAAAACGACTGGAAATGATAGAAAATGGTATTCCATTCCCAAAACGAAAACCTCGAAAAAAGAAAGTAACTAAGCCAAACGAAGAATTTTAAACAATTTACAAATATTGAATCTAATTTAAAACAGTTTTGTTCTGAGTCGAGTACCTCAAAAGTGTTTAAAAGTACTATTTGCAATAAAAATGAGTCGTTAGATTTAACTACAATTTTAAAACCAAATTATAATTTAATACTTTATTTCAAAAATAAAACTAATATTAAGATTGAGTTCTATTAAGCTGATTTATAAGTTTACCTAGGCGTTATACATATATTGGAGTTCTCAACTAAAAAGCTGCATTTTATAAAGTAAGTATCTGGTTTTACAATAAGAGCACTTCAACTTTTTTTTTTGAATAAAACACAAACTGTTCGACTTTTGAACTAACTTTTTTTTTATTAACGAAATTGAACATATACATTTAAGTATGAAACTCGATTTCTTTTGCATGACCGTGCACGTTTTACGAAATCCAATCTTAACACAATTTTCGACCACTCTTTCGCATAAATCGGCCGATATTCCAGCAATTTCACGTTCAATATTGGCTCTGAGCTCTTGCAACGTCGCAGACTTATTGGCATAGACCAATGACTTCACATAACCCCAAAGAAAATAATCTAGAGGTGTCAAATCACACGAGCGCGGAGGCCACAAGTCGGGCCCATTTCGCAAAATAACACGCCTATCGAACTTAGTCTTCAATAACGCGATTGTATCGTGTGCTGTATGGCATGTGGCCCCGTCCTGTTGAAACCACATGTCGTCCATTCCATTCAATTGCGGCGTTTATCATATAGCGGTATCGATTTCCATTAACAGTAACGTGGCGATCGTTATCGTCGATGAAAAAATTTGGCCCAATGACGCCGCCGGCATGTAATCCGCACCAAACAGTGACTTTTTCGGGAATCACGTGTGGGTTGCTTCCTGCCCAGTAACGCATATTTTGCTTGTTGACAAATCCATTTAGCCAAAAGTGAGCCTCATCGCTGAAGGTGATTTTTCGGTGAAAATCTGAATCATTTTCGATTTGCTCTTGAGCCCAATTCACGATTCGGCGTCGCTTCAAATGGTCAAACGGCTTTAGTTGTTGTGTCAGCTTGATCTTATACGGATGTAGGCCAAGATCTTTACGTGTGAGCGACACATTCGCGTCTTCATGAACTGAAGCGCTGACGGCTGCGATGTTTTCAACACTTCGAGCACTTCTTGCTTTCCAGGGCACCGAAACATTATGTAGCGAAAACGTAGACTCAAATTTTGCCACTATACGGTAGATTGTCGAACGGGCTGGTTTGTTAAATGGAACGTAAAATGGCCGTTATGCTCTTAAAGTAGCAGTAACAGAACGATTATTTTGATAAAAAATTTGCACGATTTGCACGAAAAAATTTTCGCACGTGTGCAGCGTTCCATGATGAAACGTCCCTATAGGAAAAAAGTTGAAGCGCACATGTTGAAACACCCATTTTAAATAAAACAAATTTCCTGTATGTACATGAATTCACTTATGCTGAATTGTGATTTATGAATTTCAATTTTACTAAGCCTGTAGTTCGTTACCGGTACTAAAATAACTTCAATAAATAATTTTGTTGACATTTCGTTAATCGCTATGTTTCACATAACTTTTCAATTAAAAGTTTACTAATCATATCAATGTAATTAACGATTGCAAATAACATATATTTTCGAACATGTTAGCAAATCAATGGAATCGGGTTTGTCGCACCTGTTTAACACCTGAAATTGATGAAGATACCTGTAAATCTTTGTGTACCGTAATCGAACTGGAAAATGGAAATTATCTGGAAATTTCAAAAATTATTGAAAATTGTGTTAATTTAGAGGTAAGAGTTTTTATAAATTTAAAACTATGGCTTCTGTTATTAATTTTATTTTTTTTTCAAAAAGAATAATCAAAGACTTGAATCGGTGTTTTTCAACTGTTTCATTCTTCTGATTTAGCTAACCTCAGTACTAATTTATTATACATAATTCCAGGTAACGAATACTGACGAGTGTATGCCACAAAATATCTGTAGCAAATGCACATCGATAATTAGAAATTTTTATGTATTTCGTGATAAATGTCATAAGAATGATACGTACCTGAGAGAGCAATTAACCAACCAGACAGTAATCAATGAAAATAAAATTAAGAGTTTATCAGACAGACAACCGAGAAGTGTGGAGGAAGTTAAAATTCTACTATCTGAAATCGAAAATTTAAACCATGAAGAGAAAGTTGTTAATAATCTTAGCAAAGAGGTAAATGTATTCGAAGATTGCCCTGATGATCTCATATATGATAATAGTTCTAATGATTGTGGTGACCACCCCAAAGATTTAGATTTTAATATGCTAAACTCAGATGATGGATCAGAATCATCTCAGAAATGTACAAACACTTTCTCGTCGTCTAAATTGATTAATATTGAAGAAGCGAACGAGGAAGATGAGCTACATAAGACATTCCACAAATGTGATATTTGCTTTGAAATGTTTGATAATCGAAAAGAATTGTTGTTTCATCGCCGGGCCAATCACATACACGAAATTAGCGAAGATTATTATACGATCGTGAAAAAAGATAACAAAACCCATTATATTTGTAAAATTTGCAATCGATTTTGTAAGCATAAAGATATTTTGCGAGTTCATTTACGATCGCACACTGGAGAAAAACCTTACAAATGTGCCGTTTGCTCTCAAAGTTTTGCTCAAAAGTGGCATTCTCGAAAGCACATGAAAATACATAACTTGGAGACGATCGAAAAGAAGCCAGCGATTTTTTATAAATGTGGCTCATGTAAAGAGGGATTTGAATCAGAAATTGCAGTTAAAATTCATTACGAGCAGCATCATCCGGCAAATAAGCAAAAAGAAAAAACTCGCGTGGTCTCGAAACCGATAGAAAAATTATGTGATATTTGTGGAAAATTTATGAAAGATTTAACCGAACATTTACGCTGGCATGCTGGTAATATAAAGAATAAGCATGAGTGTAAAATTTGTGGGCGAATTTTAACGACTTCGAGCTCCCTGTCAGTGAGTTTAAAGTTTTTAATTTAAATTTGAAATTCTAGATAACTAGCATTAAATTATTAATATTTTCAGAAACATCGACAACGACATTCTGATGAAAAGAAATTCGTTTGTGATACATGTGGCAAACGATTTAAAACCAAACCAGATTTAACATTACACCGAAAAATACACTTTGAGGTGCCAAAGCACGAATGCCAACTTTGTGGTCGCAAATTTCTCCATAATAATCGTCTGCGTATCCATTTAAGAGTTCATGCGGGGGAGAAACCTTATCAAGTTTACGACAATCGCAAAAAAGAAAAACGAAGGTTACAAAGGTTGGAAAGGATAAAGAATAGCACCTCTTCTGAACTTCAATCAACAAAAGAAATACGAAAAAGTGAAACCAAAACAAATGGAAAATCTACATCAGTCATTGTAAAATCAATATGATAAGACGAAAATGTTTGCTATATTATGTGTGCAATATACCGAAACAATTTTTCAAATATTCGGTTGAATTTATTATTTTTTATTAAATAGAAAAATACATTATTTATGGTTTTTATATTAACGTCTTTTTATGTCTCGAGGTGTGCGAATACGACGTCATAAAAAGTTATTGCTAGGTGGCGCAGTGCTTCATAGAGTTCAGCATTGAAATAAAATAGACTGTGACAGTGTTACATTTGTACGTGTTTGTTAGGATAATGTGCCGAGTATCGGTACTAATCTGACATATGTTTGTGTTCAACATGGAGAAGTAAACATAATATATGATATTCGTGAAATTTTAAATGAAAATAGCATCAAATACAACTTTTTTTATAAAGAACTCGTATTATCAGTAACTAAAGCTGATATGTCAATAGATACAAAAATTGTGCGTACATGTCGTACATGTTTGGGTGAAAAAGCTGCACATACGTGTGTCTCGTTGCATACGGTAATTGAGCTAGGAAATGGAAAATCTATGAAATTGGCAAATATGATAGAAGAAAGTATAGGTTTACAGGTAATACTTGCTAATCGATTATATCGAAATATTTGAATGTATTTTATTGTAGATAAATGAAATAAACAACTCCAATTTACCACTTGTGATTTGTGAGGAATGCGATGAAGTTATAACAAAGTTTTATCGATTCCGTTTGAAATGTTTACGAAATGACAAGCAACTTAGAGATCGATTTAAAAATGAAATTAAAGTAGAAAGTACTGACTGGCCTAAAATCGAAGTTCAGGATGACCCGTTTTACGATTACAGTTCTAGTGATCATGAAAATGATACAAAGTTGGATACAAGTCTAGTCAAGAGAGCAATCGTTTCAGGAAGTGGATTTACCAAAGTTCATGAATGTGATATTTGCTTTGAATCGTTTGATGGGCGCAAAGATCTAGTGCATCATCGGCGAGAAAACCATTTACACGAAATAAATGAAGAATACTATAGTACCGTTAAAAAAGGCAAACTAACACATTATATTTGTAAGATTTGTGAACATTTCTGTCGCCACAAAAATTCCCTCCGGGTTCATCTTCGATCCCACACTGGTGAGAAACCTTATAAATGTTCTATATGTCCAGAAACATTCACGCAAAAATGTCATGCTCGCAAACATATGAAAATCCATAACATTCAAGAAAACCCAGTCAATAAAATTCCAAACATATATTATCGATGTGAGCTGTGCAATAAAGGTTTCCGACTAGAAGCAACCTTAAAGCTTCACTATGAACAGCAACATCCAGATAATCGAACTCGAAATTATGTAAGTGTTATACCAAAAGGGGTTGAACAACTCTGCGATATTTGCGGAAAATTTATGAAAGGCCTATCGGATCATATACGTGGACATTTGGGCACTAAAAAATTTGAATGTAATGTTTGCGGAAAAATTTTATCAACAGCAAGTTCGTTATATGTAAATTTAAACTGCGTATTATATAATATATTTCATATCGATTAATGCGTGGTTTTCGATTTCAGCAACATCGACAACGTCATACCGATGAAAAGAAATTCGTTTGTGATACGTGCGGTAAAAATTTCAAATTAAAGCACGATTTAACCTTCCACCGTAAAATCCATTTCCAGGAACGAAAACACGCGTGCCACCTCTGCGAACGAAAATTTCTGCATAAAGTTGGATTGCGTATTCATCTTAAAGTTCATGCCGGTGAAAAACCATATCAAGTGTATGATGATCGTAAACGAGAACGGAGACGATTAAAACGTTTGGAAATGATCAAAAATGGTATACCGTTCCCAAAGACAAAATCTCGAAAGAAGAAAACAAAATTGGATGATGCAGATCTTTAAATATAAAATCAATTCAAAATTATTTATTAAATAAATCTCCTATTTCTTCGGTTTCAAAAAACATAAAAATATTATTATGGCTACTGTTATCTTCTCCACTAACGCGGCGCCTCTATTTCTAAATTAATAAACTAACATGACATTTTAATTTTACACTTCGTTGACAACCGTGCAACAAATAAACATCATAGAAATATATTAATTATATAGAATGAACATAAGCAAACGTCAAGCGTTCCAAATTTGGAGAAGAAAAGAGAAAGGTAGAAAAATGCCATAGGCGTACTAAAAATTCTAAAAGGGGTATTTGAAATGAAGTTGCCGATTTTAACTAGATTTGAAATTTACAACCGTTTATTATTATTATTATATATACGAATTTTTTTATTTATATATATATGTATATATATTATATATATATATATATATATATATATATATATATATATATATATATATATGTATGTATATATATATATATATATATATATATATATATATATATATATATATATATATATATATATATATATATATATATATATATATATATATATATATATATATATATATATATATATATATATACATAATGTACTCGTTTCCACACCTCCCAAGAGGAAGAGTACTTGGTGCGTTTTTTTTATAGTGGTGTCCCCGGTAGGCCTAATCCACAAAACGTAGAGCTAAGTTGTTACATTCCTTGAAAATTTACATCCTTTTACATCCTTTGGATTCTTTGGAATATTTACATCCTTTGGATCAACATTTTCACAATTGTTGTCATAGCATAAGGTGGGAACGGCTGACATCTTTAAAATTCTGCGTTTCTTTGCGTCCTTCCGTGGTAAAAAACACGTTTCATCAAAATGTGCTGAACATACAAGCGTCCGTTTATGTATTTGATTTTTCGGTTCTGCATCTAAAATGGTTAACCATTTTTCTTGCATTTGCTTGCATTTTGGTAATCTAAAAAAATAGAATAAAAATTAAAATTATTATTATTGTTTCACTATCAATATACAATCTTAAGGCTATTAAATGTAACTTTATTGTATTTAATTGTAAATTCGCTTAATCAAAAATGTCAATTTAAAACACAGCACTAAATTATATTTGGAAGACACGCGCGCCATTTTGGGTGGACATATTATTTACTAACTCTGGAAATATTAAATCTACTGCACTGGTAAAAATAAATGTTTATATTCTCGAAACCCGAAAACAAATACCGTACATTTCGAACAAAATTATTTTGTTAAATTATAAATGAAAAATAACTATTTTTTGTGATTGATTAATATATATGCACGATGAGGTTAGTTATGACTCATAAAATAGAAGCGTAAACTTACTTATGAAACGAAATTCCCAATTTTTTTTTTCCCTGGTAATTTCCACAGTTTTTAGCTATACACTTCATTATTTATTTTAATATCACTATTAAAAACAACACTACGTAAAGTTTATCAATTTTTTAATAAAAATTAATCTAACAATTATTTTTTTATTCGTTAGTAAAAATTTTATAATCACTTTGATACTGACTTGTCCGTAACAATCATCAAACTGACAGCACATTGTTTTCGGGTTTCGATGGTAAGAAAGATCCGCCATACTGGATTTTTATATACACCTCTCACTCATACTGATAACGCTTGAAACAAAAGATTTTGTATGGAAAAACAACAACAATTTTGCTTATGTTCATTCTATATAGTATTATATATTTCTATGATAAACATATAAAATGGAAAACATTTTATTTATTAAATTGAATTAATAATTTACCACTACCATTAATTCAAGATAAGTATGTTGTCTTACAGTGATATTCATCGTATGTGTCGAACGTGTTTGTCGTGTGATTCGCAAAATATTTTGATCCCTTTACATGAAATGGTTAATATGGAATGTGGTGAACAAATGGAATTGTATCGGGTTGTAGAAAATTCTATTAATTTGCGGGTATATGTATAAAAAAATGGAAATTGCCAATAAATGTTTAATATATTGTGGTGTTTATAGATAACAAATGAAGAAAATTTCCCACAACTTATATGCAACAAGTGCTCAACATTTATAAAAAATATTTATGAATTCCGGCAGAAGTGCCATAGAAATGATGTGGTACTTCGAGAACATCTTGATAACTGGTTAATTCAGCAGTCAGATGAAAGCAACAACAAAGAAGATAATATCAAAGTGGAGGATGATCAAATTCCAGAATTTGTTATGAACAGTTTTGAAGATATCGATACAAATCTATTTCTGGATGATAATAACTCAGAATCGGAAAACAACGCGACCAAACCTGAACACGATAAAGAAATAACAAAATCTAAACGCATTAAAAAGATAACTACTTTCGTTGATGGAAGAGATCGATCGTCAAAAGTTTTTAAATGTGATACTTGCTTCGAAATTTTTGTTGAAAGAAAGCTTTTGCTAAGGCATCGTAGAGAAGCGCACATAAATGTGATAAATGTAGATATAACGCTATTAGTTCTAAATACATTGTGATATCTCTATCGTTTTCAGCCAGACTACTACATCGTTATCAAGGAAAATAATAAAACTCGATATATTTGCAAAATTTGTAAACATTTCTGTAAACATAAAGATCATCTACGAGTTCATCTACGAACCCATACCGGTGAGCGCCCTTATAATTGTGAGTTTTGCTCGCAAACTTTCACGGGAAAGCAACATGCTCAGCAACATATGACCTCTGTCCATAAGAAAACATCTACTGTAATTAAATATCACTGTCGATATTGCAGTGAGGTTTACGATTTGGAAACTGATTTGGTGCAGCATTACAGTGATCAACATCCTAATGAAGATGAAAATAGAATAGTAGAAAATTTATGTGATTTATGTGGAAAATTTATTAAGGATATGAAAGATCATTATCGAACGCATGCTGGTATTCGGCTATACGAATGTAAAATATGTGGTAAACGAATGACCACAGCTAGTGCATTGTCGGTAAGGTTTATTAAGGAGAGGGAGGGGTTCCAAATGATTAAATTGAACACTTAATTATAATATAAAATTGTCTATTTTAGCAACATCGACAGAGACACTCTGATGTGAAGAAATATCAATGTGATGCTTGTGGTAAAAGCTTTAAAACCCAATATGATTTAACATTTCATCGTCGTATTCATACGGAAGAAAAATCTCATATTTGCAATTTATGCAATAAAAAATTTTTACATCGACAGTCGCTAAAAACACATTTAAAAATGCATGCTGGACAAAATCCAAACCAAGTTTATCACCAGCGCAGGCAGGAAAAGCGTGCACAACATCGAACTAATAAGATTAAGAACAACCTCGTGATTCCAAAAAGTTTAGAAAAGAGAAACAATAATCCGGAACAAAAACTTCCCGGCATAGAGGAGGTGATAGGCAATACTACACATTATTATAATCATACAAGTTAGGATTAATGTATGTTAGAATAAATCAAAATGTTTTTTAATTATAAAAAGTTTTTTTTAATTTTTTAACTAATTCAGCACAATTTCGAACACAATTATCGGTTATTACGTACGTGGTTCATAATTGTTTCGTTTATATTTTGACAGCCGCGTCAATGTTTTGTTGATGTTGCTTGCAATAATGTTGTTCGACGAATTTTCGATTAAAAATCAAAACTAATAATTTCTTTAATATTTAAATTAAAATGACGACAAATCCATGTAAAAAATATACAAAATTGTGTCGGATGTGTTTGGTGAGTGATGAAAAAGTACCATATTTATCATTGAACTACATAATCGCGTTTAACTCGCAAGACTCTTGGCCAATTTTCAATTTTGTTGAGAAATACATTAATTTGAGTATAATGAATAATGATCGGTTACCTCAGTTTATATGCGGGGAATGTATAACAATGTTGATTAATTTTCACTTTTTCTATGAAAAATGTCATGAAAATACGGAAATATTGTGTGAGAAGTTGAAAGAGACAGGACAAGATAATGGTATTCCGAATCTAATGATTGAGATGGTGGATCTGTTTGCTTCAGATGATGAAAATAACGGTACCCGAAAGGAGAATACGTCATCTAATCCAGTATTGAAGGGGGTTGTAGCAAACAAAGCAACTCCAATAAAACTTATGGAATACGACAAAGAGCTAATAAAAATTCCAAAACCATCTAAGCTTCCACAAATTGTTAAGCCTGTTGTAGATAACCCATCGGTTGATGAACCTATTAATGATGAGGTTAATCCGGAGTATACTAGAACCGTGGATAAAAATGGTACCAAATACCGCGTCTGTAAAATATGTAATAAGGGATTCAAATTTGAAAGCCATTTGAAACGGCACATCGAATTTCACATAGGCAGTAAGCCATATAAATGTAATTTTTGTTCGAATACCTTTGCTAGGAAATCACAAGTGCAGTTACATTTACTTGGGGTGCACAAGGAACCTCTAGAATCATTAACTTATCCATGTAGGTACTGTAAGTCCGAATTTATAGCAGAACGCGAACTGGTCAAACATTATAGCGACTATCATTCGAAGCTAAAAGAAGATCATGGAAGGTTAAATTTGTGTGAAGCCTGTGGTCATGAAATTCACGATTACAATAATGAAACCAATTTTACCGAGTCTACAAAATTATTCGATTGTGAAGTATGCGAAAAACGATATATTACAACCCGAATGTTTCGGGTAAGTTACCATTTACGTGTCTAAGAATTTAAGTATACATGATAATATCTATATTTTCTAGAAGCATCAAAAGCAAGCCGCCGAAGTTATTAAATTCAAGTGCGATTATTGTGGCAAAGATATGAAGACCGATTACAATCTTCGTGTAAGTATATTTGTGTAGTCATGTTATGTATAATGCTACATCTGATGTATTATTGCATGTTGCAGATTCATATACGGACTCATGCTACGGAAAAAAAACGTTCATGCCATTTGTGTAATAAGAAATTTTTAAGATTAGCCGGGTTAAAAGTAGTTTGTATACATTTATATTGACATATCTAAAAAATTATAAATGATTTTGATTTATTACAGGTTCATCTAAAAAGCCATGAAATACTAAATAATCCTAAACGGGCTCGTACATCAAAATGCATGGTCAACTATGTGGAAGAATTGTTTTCGTCAGACGATGAAGGCGATGTTATGGTCAACGATGGGAGTACAACGGAGAGCTGTCGCGAGGATGTTGAGGAAATCGTTATTGAATAGTATACATATTTGTTTTCTTAAATATACTTTTATCGTTTAGAAAAAAATAAAGTTAAATAAATTTATAACATTGCTTTCGTATCACATTCGACACATCGTTGATTCGACAGGGTTGATTGATATAAATTAAAATAACCACAAATCACAATATATTATTGACGTCTAACCACTGCTACATCATAGAACTCATTTCGTATATTGAAGTGTGCTCACAACAAAAAATACTTTCGTTTTGAATTATAGAAAAAATTGCTAATTGATTATTTCATTTTCGTTCTTTTTTTTATTATTAAATAGTTTTAATTTAAACAAAAATAATTTAGTGTGTATTAATAATTACTTAGTTTATTTTTAATTATAAACAATTATCTTCGAGTATTGAAAATTGGGTTAGAATACATTTTTTTGCTATCGATTTCGCTTATACTTGTGATATGTCAGAAGAGAAAGTGAATGCAAGACAAAGAAAGCACTAGAAAATATGTAAATTTTGCATGGTGAACACGTTTTTTCGATAGTTTAATCGGGTTTTTTAAATAGATTCAGACATTTAACATTTTTATTGAAGCACAATAATTTTATTTAAGTTATTCCAATTATATTTATTTAAGTTATTCAATATATTATTTGCATTTGACTATAAATCTATAAAAAATAGAAACTTTAAATTAGGGTGTAAGTGCGACAGAAAAGTTAATTTATATAATTCTGTCTCGTTTCTAAATTTGATATGTCGCGTAAAAACAACCAAATCGTGTTCATATTTCGTTCCGAAAAACACTTTTCTGTAATCATTCGAGTTGCTTGTGTAAAAAAAAACTAAAATAAAATCTAAAATTTTTGTTTTTTTTTATTTTGTTTAATTTAATTAAAAATTACAAATAAAATTCTATTTTTTTGCATATGTATTAATTGGTGTGATAAATTAATAATTACGAACGGCCACAGATTTATTGGAAAATTTAAGTTATTTCTCTCTATTGCGTAAAGGTAGATCGCCTAGGAGGGCGTGCTAACTTTTTATATGACTTTTGAAAGAATTAAAGGTAAGTTTAATGTATAATTTATTCGTGTGTGAACTTAATTTAGAAGCATAATTAAAATAAAAGTTTATAATAATTAATTTTCGATTCCACGAAATAAATTGATATTTACGCTATGTGATAGACAGTGGCGATCACGTGAACTAATTGGCTGTCTAATGTTCATTAAATTTGCAGTGTAGTAGTCTAATTGGAAACGATAAATAATTTGTTTCTCATGCAAATTTTGATCAACATTTGTTGTTGTTTATTGTATTTTAATTGGAAATGGGTTACAAAAATTGTAATAGTTATTTTATTTACTTATTGGTTTATGAATTTTGTGAAGAATATTATATTTAATTTTCTTTCGTTAATTGTAGTTTAACAAAATAGTGATTGTGTCTTACATCGCATTAAAAAAAGTTAATTTTTATGTCACGAATCTGATTTCATCAATTCAATGAGGGACTAGCATCTCATACTAGTTTATGCGACGAATAAATCCGAGATTATTCTTTACGAAGTAAAGCCATCATCGCTGACAGCGTCATTCACCTACTGAAAGTAATTCGTTTTAAATTACAATCCGCACATCCCATAGTCCAATATCAACCTGTAGTATTGGCCAAGCGATGTTTCGCTTCATGAGTTCTTAATGCTACCAGGAGGTCATAGTTGCCTTCATACTTCACCTTAAGAGTATTCCCTTGTTACATCCCGCCTCGGTTAACGCCATCAACATTTTCAACAGCTGTTATATATTGTGAGTGTAATTGAAATTTTTTGTAAAATAATAAATTGTCTCAATTCTTTATATTTTTAGTTAGTTTTTATTGTATTTTCCTCATCTGATATACTTATCAAAAAACAGTTTACAGACATTTTAACTGATAGATTACATTTGATATCAATTAAACTTTATTGTACATTATAGGTGATGTGCTTATTTTGATCAATATCAGCAACAAACGCGAGTATTTCATTATAGAAACATGTGTGGTATTTAAAACAGTAAAGTAAACATTATTATATGAATGCAAAACAGTATGTGTTATGAATAGTGCAAAAATGTTTATATTCTATTCACTACATTATACAATAATAATGTAACAATTTATTCATTTCGACAGACCACTAAAACATAAGGAAGTTGCAATTGATGATATTTACAATATTTTTGGAAGTTGTTTGAATAAGCCATTTGAAATTCGACTATACAATAAATTCGCTGAATTGTGGTTTAAGCGATATTTGTGATTTAACCACTTTATTGATAAAGAACGCTAAGAAATTACTTTATAATGTATTTTTGAATATCAATGACTCTATAAATCTTGGGTTGTATCGTTTACCAATATTTGTTTACCATGCATTATCATTTTACATCTATTAAAAACGAAAAACTATATCAAACCCCCAATCATTTTTTGTATTAAGTCATAATTCTTTGAATTTTGTTTATACTCGATTATCAGTCCAAATGTTATCTCAAGTTCAAATTGTATTATTTAATATTAAATCTTACAACTACTACCAAGGTTTGTGTAATTAGAAGTGGATCTAAATCATTCAATTAAATCTTGGAGTTAGTTTTAAAATTTTAGACGTTGATAAATTAAGTAAATTATCAGTTTAATACCTGCAGTATTAAATAAACTGATAATTGACTTCCAATAACTAGTGGTTGCATATACTGTTGTACTCTCATAGCTAAAAGGATTTAAATTTTCAAGGTCAATTTTTGTCGATTCCTTAGTAATCGTTGTAAATTCCTTGAAAACTTACTAATTTGTATGGTAGGTAGTAAACTCTAAGGAGTAACTAACACGTGATCGAAAAGTTGCACAATTTATCAATTTGATAGACGTCACACGTTCGAGCTCAAGGTTTCCCGTATTTTATTTATTTTTAGCCCAATAATTCTTAATTGAATTAAAGTAGAACGAGTTTTAATCTAAATAATCTGCTGTGACATTTAGATCTTACAGAAACATATCTTTCAAAAAACTTTATCAGGGTAAAACTACGGCTGTCCTTAATATTCTCTGGAGTTGTTTTAGTTTCTCACTTTCTTTGGCTTTGTTCGATAGGTGAAATAGGAAAAACTTAACATTGCCCTGCATTTCAATATTTACTAAACACATTAATGATTATCATAATTTCTTACTGAATATTGTTTAACATTTAAATTTATTAACATTAAAATAACATTTAAAATTCGTTAACATTTAAAATTCGTTTGTGTGTGTCGTTGAACACATCATTGATTTAAAAGAATTAATAATTATTTATTTTGTCAACAATAATAATTAACTTCCCATTAAAATTTGTTGGGATGAGTATAATAAGTGAAGTTCTACATATATACCCAGCAATGTGAGTAGCATGTGCGTAACATATTTCCTCGCCATTTAATGGGTACACATTTGGGAAATGAGAGAATTAATAATAATTAGAAATCGAAATTACTAATAAATCACAGTAAAAATGTAATTAGTATCATAAATATTATTTAAATAAATAATTTATTAAGGAGTAAGTTGCAGTATGGAGTCCAATTTCATGTGCTTTATAAATTAACAAGAATATCAGTACCTATATTGTTTTAAAACGTATAGTTAAGTATGATTGCTATAATGCTTGGAACAGGGTACATTTTATTAGGCATTAAAAGCTAATTCGATCGAAACTGAACGGAACATGGCAGATGGAACGTTTGTTTTTATCAATCAATTTGCTAACATTTTAACAATTGTAAATAATTAGTAGATTTGTGGTATTAAAGTTTACTTGATAACCTTGTTTGTAAGTTGTCTTATAAATATTTATTTTATCTCTAGGGAATATAAAGTTCTATATTCTGCTAAAAACTTAATATGGTAATACTTTTACATTAAACGATTGTGGCACGAAACTTCGATGGAAAGTTTAATTTTCATCCACAATATGGAAACACTCCATATTGTATGTAGCAATAGCATAAACTCATACTCCACAGTTGAACTGAATAATCAAAACCATTGCTTATATCTACCGTAGCATTACATCCAGAAAACATAATAGTGTTGATTCATCTTCTGTATATGTATGTTGGTTTTTGGTAGCAACAAATATAACGCATGCGCTTTTAAATTTCTAGAATTTTTATGAATTTCGATTTTTCCTTCTCATTTCCTTTTTATTATTTAATAAACAACAAAAAACCTTTTTCTCTGTTACACTGAATTTCGATATCCAATTTTTGTTCTCAATGATATGTTGAATAAATGTATTCAAATTTGTCTAATAATTAGGAAAGTTTCTTTAAGATTGGAAATTGTGTGAATATTTTGTTTCTTACTCCGTGTACTAAAAAGAGATAGACGAATATCAATGAATTTCCTGGGTCCACAGTATATTTTTTTCTTGGCAGCTGCTATTCTGCACTGCAGTTTATTGAAAGCTTTCGTTCTGAAACGACGTTCGTATGTGTTATTTTAATAGAATTACAACAGTAACATTTTTTTTTCTATTATTGGAAATTTTTTCCAAATATATTTTATATAAAGAAAATTTGTTGTTTTTTTGTATTGATTTTTCTATTTGTAATTTTGCATTTATTTAATTTCTTAGTTAATTTTATATTGCATTGCTTGATGAAATTTTAGTGATTTCACTATTTATTTTAAACTAGAACCATTCTTATGTTAATTACTTTTTATTGTACTATTTTTAAGTGATTATGTTTGAAAAGAAGAAAGTCAATTAATTTCCATTCTTTTAAGTTTTTTTTATATTGTTTTTTATAGTGTGTACTTAAATTATATTTTCCACAGAGAATATAAACCTGGGTGAATTTTAATTAGTGCGAGATACACCGAGGTGAAAAAATTGTGAAAATTTAATATATAAAAATAGAATAGTTCACGTTAATTTTTTAATTCGTTGAATTTTCTCTAGTATTTTTAACGGAGAACATACTAACAATAAAGTGAAACAGAATTTTTTATTGTAAAACCGTTTGATAATTAAAACTAAGTGGTTTACTGTTTACTGCACATATAAATCCCTATAAAGGGTTGTTTCTTATAACACTGAGGCCGAAAAAGCAGAACAAATTGGCGTACCATCATATGGTGGGCGCATTGTTGCCGGAAATTCCCGGCATAAGCGGTGGTAAGTTTTCACCTCGTTATTTATTATTTTGTCGTTTTTTTCACCAACATATACATATTTTTTGATGTCATGTATATGTATAAGTTGGATCGATTCTTTGCCAAAAAATATTTGGGTAGAAAAAATATTGAATTTTTCTGTCTCGCCTTGGTAAACGAATTTATTTAACATGTATATATATGAAGAATGATGAAAGGGTTAACAAATTGTTTATATAAAATTAATAGAACGTTTACACTAGAGTTAGTTTCAAACATTTAATTGTGACTTGAAAAAGTCTAAGTTAAGAGAAATGGAGTCTCTTTATAAATTTATAATAGGTATGACACTTATTGAATTTTATTCGTTTTATATCTATTCTATACTTAAGATAATTTAGTAATGAGCCCATGATCATAATTTTAAATTGAAATTTTGAACTGCATTGTTATGATAAGTAAATATGTAATGGGTTTTGAAGGCAATTATATCACTTATACATATACTATGAATTATACAAATGTAATTTGTTTTAATCAATTACAAATATCATAGATTTTCGTTTAACCAACCTATAAAAATTAATATAGTCATAGAATCTAATCTATTATATTGTTTTATTAGGGGAGTGTTTTATTTCTATGTAATTCTGTGTCACATTAGTAGGCTAAGTGACGATTCCTTTGAGCATTCTTCTTACTGTTACTATAGCATCATATTTTGAGCTCACGATGTACGGTGGTTGAAGAAATATGTAAATTAATGGCTAGTTTATTACAAAGGAAGAGACACTTTCAATAAAATATAAGTGAAAAAAATATTACGATTTTAATTTTTCTTAACCAAAATGTTGGAACGATATTACGATTTTAACAGAAATTATTTATTTCCCAATTTATTAATCACAAAATCCAACCGAATTCAACATAACGAAAAACCACTATCTCGAGCCACTAATGCTATATTTTTCGAATTAAATTGATCATTTAAATTCTTCGGTTTCATCTTGTGGGAAATCATTACTGTGCCCATTTATTGATATAAAGTATAAATATATACATTCATATAATTGCCACGCGTTTACGCTATTATTTTCTACATGGAAAATTCTTTTTCTCGTCATAAAATTTTTTGTCGTTATTATTGATTAATTTTCGACTGATGATTGTGTTTGTAAATACATAAATACCAAGTTTAATTTTCTTATCTTTAGAAATATATCTATGTGTAAGAATTTTCAGTTTTATTCTTCTACTACTGTTTGCACCATAATCTTTAATATAATGAACGTTAGTCTAAATTTATTATTTTGAAAAGCTGGGTGAAAATATTATTAAAGTTCATTCGTTGAATCTTAAAATACGTTGTAAAGTTTAAAATTAACACATTTGTTACTGAAAATAATTTAAAAACATTCACAGTTTCAGTTAAACCATTTTTATTCCCAAACGAATTAATTATTCTAATGGGTTAGAGTTATCTTTTCAAGGATTATTAGCTTTACGGTTATCAAAATGAACAAGCGTTGATTACGATGATTGAGAAAATTGGCATAATAACGCAATGTATAATTATAATTTTATAAGAAAATTATTCGCAAAATTATGATGGATGATACTGTATATTATACCGTATACATACATGCATATTCCATTAAATGTTGGAACACAAGGATATGGAAAACAGATAGGCACAGTTCGCATATTTTCCAGTCAAACGATCAAAATAGATTTGATCATGTGTTGAAAAGCTAATGAAAAATGATTGCTAAATTATTTTTGTTGTTGATTTCTGAATTTAGATATTTTTATCTACGTGAGCTGTGGAAATACAATTAACTATTTTATTTTTCGTTTTAGGGGATAAAATAGGAAAATATAATTTGCCACAGTTATGAGATTTTATGATTTTTTCCATGTACATCCATATACATATATAATAATTTGTCAGTGTAGATGGATGTAGGAAGATTTAATTAATAAAATTATATAAATATTTATGAGATACGAGAAAATTACGCATTTCCATGGAAAACAGGTTTAAATATTAAATTGGAGTGAAATTGTTTTTCGATAGGTTTAGTAGCAGCAAGACAAATTAAGTTGCTTCTGATAGTAGCGTTTAATCTTTAATTTTTTATAATTTTCAATATCTCGACGAATTAAGTTTTAACATTTTGTTGTTTTTATGAATGAAAAATTATGATATAAGCTAGTAGGACAGTTTGTTTTACAGTGTGCCGCAATTGGCAGATACGAATGATACGGTTGGACTCCTTAAAGTAACGAGTTTACTGATATCAACTCTCAGGTGGATATATTTCAAATCTTGTGTTAAAGTTCTTACAGTATCTCAGGAAAACGCTTTTTTAATTTTAATTCAAATATACTTTGAACAAATTCTCGTTATTTAAATTTTATTACTTCGTTTCTTGAAGAAGATACATTTTTCCATAACTTCTCATACATAAAAAAAATACATTTATACCATCGAACCTCATTTAAAAATTATGTGGTTTGTTCTGTTGATAAATCAAAATGCACGAACCACGATCATTGTAAAATATAATATTACTGTACATATTTTAGTATTTAAACTACAAAATAGAAATTTGTTAACTTGCATATTTTTATATAGCTACATGTTCTGTCGATTCAAAGAATATGAAGGTTCCATGTACCATAAAAATAACAAAATAAAAATATTTTTTAAACAATTTATATATTGTATTTGTGTGATGTAGTCGCGAATTTTTACAGTTATTGTGAAAATTCTTTACAATTAACCTATGAAATGATGACGAAGACATACATTTGATGTTGATTTAATTAAATTTCCATGGTTGGTTTGAGAACAACCGTAAAATCAGTTATTCACAGTAGTACAGTCCAAATAAGTTTTCCACCAATATTCCGTAGAACATATAAGTTCTCATTCGGAGCTTCAGTTAAATACAATTTTCATCTCCTATTGTACGTATGTGTATTTTCAAATTATAAAAGAGTCCAGTTGATACTTGATTTACCAATCAAGCTTATTTTGATAACAAACAATTTTAATTGATTACCAAATTGCATACGACGAAAATAATTTTTGATGTATAATGTTTTCAATATTTCTTATCATTACAGAAACACCAGTACTCAAAGGTGCACCTCCAACTCCCCCTACACGGAGCTATTGTGATATATCGTGCATGATTTCTCATAGGCGTTATTTAAGTCATAGGTAAGTGGTATATATGTGTTGCGTTGGATAGTTTATATATACATATTATATTCAAGATAAGAAGATACAAGAAACGAAAAAGTCCATCTCCTAATCATTAACTGATTCAAATTAATACGAAAAAAAGATGAAGTCATAATAATTTATATGCAAAACGTATCGATTTTCCAATCAAATTTGAATAAACATATTCATGACCATTTATATTCACGGAACTCAAAATGAACCATAGATAACAGGAAATTATTTATGGTATTTATGCTGATCGAATTAATTTAGCAGTGGCAACAGGTGGCCACTAGCCAATTGTGGTTTCAATATTTCTTTTTTAATATAATGTCTTACTTGTTGAGTTTTTGAATTTCCTAATCTCAAAATTTTTGATCATTTTTCATATTTTTTCACCTGTTTTCTTACATATTTCTTCATTTTATGTTACTAGTCTTGATATGTAAATAAAATGAATTTTAAATTTTGGGTAGTTTTATCTAGATAAAAAATATTTGATTGGTTTAGGTTTTTTTTTTAAGAAATGTAATTTAAGTAATTTTCACTATAGATAGAAATACTTTTGAATTCCCATAGAGGATTAATATACAGCAAAATTAGTATGGATTCAACACAATTTTTCTTTACTTCTGAAACTCAAGATCAAATTTATTTTTGTATTTGTCTTTTGATCAAAAAATTCTTTTATTTCCAGGACTTCAAAATTTTCCAGTAATAGACATCGGAAACTGCAACCATTTAGAGAAACGTGAATATTATTATTTGTATGATTTACAAAAATATTCAACGTATTCAACTATTACAACGTTAAAAGCAAAAACAAAAAAATAACAATTGATAAATTTAAAAAACAAAAAGATTATAATTAACTATACTATAAACAAAACAAATAATATAACATAATACTATTATAAATTAAAAAAAAAATAAATTAAAAGATTGATGATAAACAAATAGTAAAAAAGATAAATTAAAACGTTAAAACAGAAAATTATTGAATATTAAGAACAATTTTAAAAAGTAAATCCATAATTTGCCAACTAATAAAAAAAAATTACCAAAATTTTCGTGTGTGACCACTCTCCGAATCTTGTGGATTACAGACATACCGAAACAAAACTATATTTGTACTTCGGGAAAATTCTCGATAGATAGTAATTTAAAAAGAAAACACGGTGGGAATTGATTGGAAAATTGAATTTCGTAAAATAAGTCCTTTTTCCATTGTCAGTTTAATTTAATTATTATTTTTTTTTGTTTTATTTTTGCATATTTCCCGGTTTTATTTACCATAAATGCACATGTCCTATAATTATCCATCACCAATACGGTTAGAAATTTTACAGTCAGTAATATTTTTTATTAAGTAATATTTAGTCCACAGAATTTCATCCCAGACACGATACATGTTTATTAATTTTCCTGTACCACATCAATCCTATTCAAACCATCATCAAATCTATACATTATAGATTTATACAAATTATTCAGTTAATTTTTTTTTTTAACATTTTTCTCTAATCGTTTTCAAAATAAAACCATATAACATAAAAAAAATTACGACGCTACAGACATTTTCTGGTAAATAAGAAATTTTCAAATCAGAGATCTCGTCTTTTTGTGTTTAATGTTAAGTTAATATACAGAATTAATAAAAACAAATAGAGAGATAAAACTTATAAAATTCATTCGATATATGATTAAAAAAAACTTTAAAAATCTAAGAAATCAAAATCGAAGAAAGAAAATCAATCAATTTATATATTATTTTGTTGTTGATTTATGTTTTTGGACACAATCACAAAAATCAATCAATTTTATGTTGCAATTGCTGAGTTAAAAGGACATAAATTAACAAGAGACGAAAAGGATTGGGATATAACAACATCATAAGTCTTAACTTATTTTATGTCGGTGAGTAGTAAATTAATTGTTAAAATTAATAAAAATTTAAATCCCGGAAAAGGGTAGTCTTATGTTAATTTACTTAAGAAAATTCTCATATATTCTTTTAAATATTAGTTCTTCTATTTTATAATATTTAATCCTAAAATTGAATGTCTACGCCATTCGATGTTCATGTATAACACAACACCTATAAATCGAACTGAACTCGAAATGAATGTTTAAATTCTTTCGTTATGGTATTTTCTTTTTTGAATACAATACTTCTTTGAAATAAGTTCTATTCAATGTTTCTAATTATTTTTAAGCAAGTTAAAATGTGTTCGTGCCGGTCGTCATATCAACACAATACTTGAGGTTAAGTTTTTTATCACCTCCTCACAGAAGATTAAATTATGTTTTATTTTCGTCTTATAAAACTTATACTCTACACTAATGCTGCAGGGCATAATACCCGATTGATATTCATATGTTGAGTTTATATCATGTTTTTCCTTCTTGACCGATTTATTCATAACCTTAAGTAATAAACCTTAACGTATCAAAATATTTGTCGTCGTCGGTGATATCTATAGAAAAGATTTAGATGTAATACATTACATTATAAACATTAATCTAATAAAAAAAATCCTTTTTTCATTCACAGTTGATTGTAATAGATTGTTCATCATTTTGAAAATCAAATACGAGAAAAGTAAACAGAAAAGATAAAATATAAATACAAATATTACATTAAAAAAAAAACAAATATATTTCAAGAAAATCTCAAAGAAAGAAAAATTCATTAAATCAGAAAACTTTTATAAAAAGGGAAAAAGATATAAAATAATCCAATCGTAAAAATTAATATCTGAACTGAACTAAAAGAAAAACCGGAATAATGGGTACGGTAAATGTAAATCGCAATGTTACCGATGCGTTCTATCGTTATAAAATGCCTCGCATCAATGCAAAAGTCGAGGGTAAAGGTAATGGTATTAAAACTGTTATCGTTAATATGGCAGAGGTTGCAAAAGCGATTGGTCGACCTGCCACATATCCAACTAAATATTTTGGTTGTGAATTGGGCGCCCAAACGCAATTCGATTATAAGAATGAACGTTTTATTGTCAATGGGTCGCATGATGCTGCAAAATTACAAGATTTATTGGATGGATTTATACGAAAATTTGTGTTGTGTCCCGAATGTGATAATCCCGAAACGGAATTATTGGTATCGGCAAAAAAAGGAACAATATCGCAGGGATGCAAAGCGTGCGGATTTCATGGGCCATTAGAAGTTAATCATAAGGTTAATACGTTTATTCTAAAGAATCCACCGAATTTGGATCCAGCCGCTCAAGGCTCTTCGTTGACTGAAGGTAAACGTAGTAAACGATCGAAAAAGGGAGCTGATGATGCGAACAATTCGAATGCTGGCGATGGTGATCAAAGTACAGATGATGTTATTGATGCACCAAAACCGGTCGATGAGGATGATGATACTAATTGGTCGGCCGATGTTTCGGAAGAGGCAGTACGTGCACGTATGCAAGATTTAACTGATGGCGCTAAAAGTATGACCGTTTCGGACGATATTGAAAAGACCGAAAAAGAACGTGTCAATATATTATTTGAATACGTTAAAAAGAAACGGGATAATGGCGATCTTGAAAATGTTCAAACCCACAAAGAGTTATATACCGAAGCCGATCGTCTTGATGTTCTCCAAAAGGCTCCACTTGTTCTCGCAGAATTATTGTTCTCAGCTAATATTATTCAGGAGGTTCGTAAACATCGTAACTTATTGTTACGCTTTACTCACAACAATTTGAAAGCGCAACGATATTTACTTGGCGGGCTTGAGTTGATTATTGCTGAACATTCATCCAAACTAATGGAAAAAGTTGCTGGAATTTTAAAACTTTTCTATGACAATGATATTCTCGAAGAGAAAGCGATTTTAGAATGGGGATCAAAAATCAGTAAGAAATACGTTTCAAAAGAGGTTGCTACGGAGATCCACGAAAAGGCGAAACCATTCTTGCAGTGGTTGCAAGAAGCGGAGGAAGAAGATTCTTCGGAGGATGGTGATGAATCAGACGATGACGTTGAACTGACATTCGATGATCGTGCTAAAGTGGATCAATTGCGTAAAGAACCTGTTGTACCGGTCAAAAAGGAAGTCAAGAAGGTTGAGGACGACGATGAAGATGAAATTGATATTGATGAAATTTAAAAGGATACAAAAACATTTATAATTTTTTTTTCTTGTCTTTTTGGTCTACTCTTCTTTATATATAAATAATAGATCATTAATAATACTATAATTAATAATCAATTTTTATTTTAATCTATTAATTAATTTTTCAATTTTCATGGCATTAAAAACACAAAAAAAAAAATGTTAAATAAAAATAAGAAAAACTATTGATAAAATTTAATTTTTTTCTTAACTTTTTTTCATTTACATCTTGCATTATTAGTTTCTTTTTAAAAAATAATTATTGTAACACTAAAGTACTATGTTTTCCTCTTTAAAAACGTTATTGGTTTATATTCTGTAAAAATTAAGTTTTTCCTATTTTAAGTTATGTGAATTTTCTTTTGTTTTTTTTACGTAATGATATGCATACATATACATCATATATATTTTTGTATTTTTCATTTCTGAAGGTAAAAAGAAAATCTTTAAGTATAGAAAGAATGAAAAAATATTTGCTTACAAAATACAAAAAAAAAATTTATGTTTATTGTATTTAAAGTCGGTTGTTTTATTTATATCACAAGGAGCGAATTATAGAAAAAATTTGGATACGAAACCTATAAAGTATTTTAATACAGGATCTTTAAGTGGAGGTTAGTTGGATTTCTTTGTAATAAAACAATTTTGATTATTGCCATCCTTTATCAAAACGAAATTAGGAACTATTTACTTTTTTACCAAGACAATTTCAAAGTTTTACAGCTCCGGCTATAGTTACGATATAACGTCGATACGGCTACAGAGGTTGTGTAAACCGTCTGCTGAAAATTCAAATTACTTTTTGATAGTCTAGTACGTTTTTCCTAATTTATTACAATTTGTAACACAAGGTGAATATATGATTGATTTA
This sequence comes from Tipula lateralis, assembly GCA_963932295.1. Lineage (NCBI taxonomy): Eukaryota > Metazoa > Arthropoda > Insecta > Diptera > Tipulidae > Tipula > Tipula lateralis. The sequence continues at coordinate 197,593,168 of OZ010737.1, forward strand.
ATTTAGCGAAGACCTATAATAATAATTAAATAAACTTTTTGTAATAATTAACTAATTTTATTTATATATTTTTTAAAAATATATACATTTTGGTCTGAATATTAACCTTTTCACAATAAAAGGTTAGATAAAACACTTTAAAATGGATGGTATTATTATCTCTTTGTTGTTATTTGCTTCAATTGCTTTAAATCGGTTTGATTTTGTTTTCGAATACTACTAATTTGATTCCGTACCGTTGAATTTTTAAATTCTACATCCGATGATGATTTTCGATTAGCTACGTGTGACTCTTCTTCATCAAATAGTTCACTCACTTCAAACATTCGTGGTTTATAGAACATATTAGGTTTAACTACCTGTGTTTGATTTAATTTCAACAAATTCAGAATACCCCAGTTAGCAGAATTTTTAGGATTCGATTCCATTAGCCAGGCACTATTTCGAACTTCAATTCGAAATCGTTCTGCTTCTTCTAGACTTACATTTTTTGAAACGTTTAAATGAATTTCTAACGGATTAACGATATACATAGCCGAGTGATCTGGCTTCATAATTACTTTTCCTTCATTTAATGACAAGCCTTTATTGAAGAAATCGAATCGAGAATAAAATTCGAAGAATTTTAGTAGCAAGATTTCAAGATTGTCTGTATTCTGAGTTTTAAAGTTGACTCGATTTAAATCTCGTACGAACGTACAATTTATTTCATCCTCAGTGATCCGTATATCTTCCTTTGTAGCATTCTGGATTAGATGGTTAACGGTAGGAATAATTGGCTGCGGTAGCTGCTGGAGAAAAAATATAACAAGTGATGTGAGCGAAAAGTTTGTAATCCATCGACCTGGGGATGGATTTGTTAACCCCACCGTTTGGGCCCATTTTTTAAGAAAAAATATCAAAGGCTTAACGCGCTCATCTAGCTGGCCAAACATGTATAATAATTCAGACATATATACTCCAGATAGATTGCTCATTGATAAATCTATTTCTAAATCGAGATGATCATGGTGATACTTTATTATTGGGACACGAGCTTGTAATATTCGTCGTACATGACTAATTCCTGGTAAAAATAATTGTATCATATCACCCAAACATTCCATTTGACGTTGAATTTGCGATCGACCATTTGTTAAGTTCTCTTTTGTATGGAAAATCAGTCTAGAGTACGGTTTTTTATCATTACACTCCATTCCCTCATTATCGCTTAGTCTCAGAATTAAATCTAGATCGCAACCCATTTTGCCGTATCCATTTACAGATGAACCAAATGGATATACCTTTGCGTTGGGAAACATACCATACATTGATTTTTCGATTTGTTTAGCTGCAATAAATCGTAGCCGTGTTCCTATATCATTCAGTTCTGTGCTTCGTAATAAGATATGGATTTGATCATCAAAAGATGAACAGCTTCGTATTGTTTCTATTAAAGATTCTTCGGTGATAGTTTCATTACCATTTTCGGTCACTAATTTTAAAGTAGGTAGTACTTTTTTAGGTAGTTTACGTTTTTGTTGATTCTGAGCTGTTCGGAACCACATAAACGGAGATCTAACTGGAACTCCTGATATATCATCACTGAACTGACTTGAATTCAACAGATTACCAACATTCTGCTCTGTTTTATACTCAATCAGTATGTAATGACAATTATCAGTAGTAATTCTATAGTGCTGAGCTGATAAAATATCTCCAAACTGACAACAATACGAGTACAGTTCTGGAAATGATTTTTCAGAATTTACTTGCACAACAACGGTACGATCGGCTTCATCTCGTCGTTGTGTAATGAAATCATTGAAATTTGTGTAGGTCGGTTCTAAAATATATAAAATAAAATTATTATTGTAATATTTTTATTATCTATTATTATTATTCAATTATATGTTATTACTAACTATTAATACTAGGTACTTCGGAATTGTCACATTTATCACGTTTATTTATATAATTTCGTATATATACACTATTTATACTATAAACTTGTAATTTAAAACTATTTAATTGTTTTAATCTATGTGATAATTTACATAATTTTAACATTTTTATTACGATAATCGACAGAATTTGAGTTTTGAGGTTATGGAATTCTCAATCTGTCAATTTGAAGTACAAGGAACAGTAATGTCATTTTGACAGATAAAATTTAGTGGTATTCCTTCAAACAACTACACGTGTTGAAATAAGTTGAAATATCTGTTGTGTGCTGCAATTAACCAGAATTTCAAAATGAAAAATAAAACACAAAATTCGAAAAGTGTTGAAAATAAATCAAAATCTGTTAATAATGAAACAGGTATTTGGAAAGATCCCAGATTTGCTCATTTGGTAAATGATCCGCGGTTCAAGAAATTGCCACAAGCTCAAAAGAAAGTAAAGATTGACAAGCGGTTCCAGTCTATGTTTAGTGATGAGAAGTTTAAAGTTACATACACTGTGGATAAATACGGAAGACCATCAGATAAAACGTCGTCAGAAGATTTGAGAAAATATTACGATTTAAGCAGTGACGACGAAGAAGACGAAAATGAAAAGGATAAAATAAAAGATGAGTCTAATAAATTGGCTACAGAAGATAAAGATGTTTTTGGTAACGATGTTCTTGAATCAGAGGAAGAAATAACCGACGAACTGAAAGAGTTGATTCGTGACGATAAAATTGATGTAGCTCGTGGTGGACTACTAATGACAGACAGTTCTGATGACGAAGAGTCAAGTGCTGAAGAAGACGATGAGTTATTTCTAGAACACGTTTGGGGTGAATTGGATCGGGATGCACCTAAAACCGATGAATCAACATATCGACTAGCTGTGTGCAACATGGATTGGGATCGTATACGGGCTAAGGATATCCTGGTTCTATGCAACTCTTTTCTTCCGGCAAATGGTTCTATACTAAGCGTTAAGATATACCCTTCAGAGTACGGTAAACAACGTTTAGCCGAAGAAGATGCTGCTGGTCCACCAGAGCTGCGCGAAATAGTAGCACAAAGTTCAGACGAAAGTGACGACGATGAAGGCATCATACATAAAGAGGAAGAAGAGGGTGAAGGGAATGATTATCATATGGAAAAACTTCGCCAATACCAATTAAACCGTCTTAAATACTACTATGCCGTAATAGTTTGTGATAGTGTAGCAACAGCTGATAAACTTTACGAAGAATGTGATGGTTTAGAATATGAGAGTACGGCAACGAAGCTTGATCTACGGTTTATTCCAGATGAGGAACAATTCGATGAAGATACATTGAAAGATGAAGCAACAGCACTTCCGGATATGTCTAAATATCAGCCTCGTATTTTTACAACAAAAGCGTTGCAGCAGGCAAAGGTCGATTTAACTTGGGATGAGACTGATATAAATCGTAAAGAGCTGAGTGACAAATTAATGTCTGGCAAATTAAATGAGGTATCAGATGCAGAACTACAAAAATATTTAGCATATAGTAGCGAAGACGAAGAGGAAGTTAATGATAAAATACCTAAGTCAGACGATGAGGTTGAAGACAGTGATATAGAGACTATAGGAGGCAGCTCAATCGGGAAATACAAAGCTCTTCTTAATGATATTAAGAAAAAGGAAGAAGAGAAAAAGCAAAGCCAAATTGAACGTGAATTCACTTGGGGTATCGATTCACAAAACGAAGTTGTTAAAAATGTAGAAAGTAATTCAAAGGCAGTGGGTCCCGAATTAACACCTTTCGAGAAGATAGTCGAAAAGAAGAAAGCCAAACAAAAGGCAAAGAAAGAAGAACGTAAAGCTAAATTCAAACAATTGAATGATGACGATATCGATTCCGAAGATTCTGATGATGATCTTCCAGATGGTATCAACCTGAATGATCCTTACTTCGCTTCAGAATTCCAGAATGGAGAGTTTGCCGAGAAACAATCACGGAAAAAGAAGCAATCACAAAAATCAGTTGAACCTGACGAAGAGGATGTGAAACAAACTGCCGAACTTCAATTACTACTTGACGATCCCGAAGACAACGAAAAATCTCACTTTAGTTTAAAACAAATTCAGGAGTCGGAAGGCATAGAACAATCGAAAAGGAAACGAAAAAAACAGTTGAAAAAATCGAAACGTGAAATCGAGGAGGAGAAATTATCGCGAATAGATGATTTTGAAATAGATACAAATGATACGCGGTTCTCTGCTGTATATTCGTCGCATCATTTTAATATTGATCCAACCGATCCGCATTTTAAAAAGACAAAAGGTATGGAAACTATTATAAATGAGAAACTGAAGCGTAGGCGACAGCAAGAAGATGATGAAAACGGTGTCCAAAATGATGATAATATTATTAAAAAACAAAAGAAGGATGTAGCTGTTAGTATGCTAGTCAAGAGTATTAAAAGAAAAGTTGGAGGAATATAGATGTTTTGTTAAATAAATATTTTCTTTGGATAAAATATTACTAAATAATCTCATCTCATGTTTTTACGGGTTCAATTGGTTTAACAAATTTTTTTTTTTTTTATATTTTATTCTATGCTATCTTTTTTGGGGGCTCAACGCTTATTTACGTCCAGTTTTACGCCTTAACGGCCAAATCGAGGACGTACGGCTATAGGTCCGATTTTCGTAGAACCATAGCTCCATGCCAGCCTATTGTACTGACATGGAAGATGGGTCGGCCCATGAGTTCTGCACTCCAACAGGGGGTCATAGATGTGTTCATTAACACCACCGATCGTAAGAGACATCTATAATTAGGTATAACAAACTTTCGTTGACTGAAGAATTTATGTAAGAAACATTTAAATAGGATGAATTAATGAAAATGAATATAGTAAATGAGTTATGATTATTTCAAAAATATTGTAAGTTAAGTGAAAATTATAAAAATTATAATCTTATAAGAATGGTTCGAAATCGAATTTCGATTTATTTTGCAAATCACTTCGAACTTCACTTCGATCAGAAAAGTCATTAAAATTAGAATAAAAAAGATTTTCTTTTTTTTTAATAAATTTTTTTTTTATATAAAATAAAAAATTATTCTTTTTTTATCTTTTAATAAATCTTTTTTAATTAAATTAATAATTATTTACGTTTGTTGATTAAGTAATGTAAATTAGAAATATTTGACATTGTGAGAACAAAATCCTAAAGGAAAAAATTTTTTGTCTAAAATTTTTTTTTGGTGTATGAGTAGTGGAATTATAATTGCTGAAAATAGGAAATAAATAAATAAAATTTATAATGGAAATAGAAAATTTAGATAATTCATCTGCCATTGTGTTAACTAAGAAAAAATCGAAAAAGAAAAATAATAACAGTAGTCACAATAATAAAAATAAAATTTTAAGTAAAAATGTTGTAATGGAATCTGTCACCTGTTCAAAAAATAAAGATGGCGATACACCAACATCTGAACAAAATACGAAGAATGTTAAATTAACAAATAATAATAATTATAATAGTAATAGTAGTAGTAATAGCAATAATAATGATAATAGTGATAATGGTGATTTAAATGATTTAAATAAAAAATTAAATGAACGATTGCATATCAAAAAGAATGGATTAACAAATGGTGATCATCATCATCATCACAACAATAGTGATGATGATGATGATTATAAGAGTGAAACACTACAGAACGTTGCTGATGACATGAAGAAACCAAAAATTCATGACAATATAGAAAATGCACTAGTAAATAACTATAAGAGCAATTATAATAATAGCATTGTATTGAATGGCTGTGAAACTTGTTCTGGGAACGATATGATCGTCAGTTTATCAACATCACAAGCTCCATCATCCGAAACGGCAACTATAACTTCCACTACAATGACCACAACAACCATCACCACGCCAGCAATATCAGCAACTGCTATCATACCAAATGCAGCAATGACAACCGTAACCGATGACCAAACCGAAGGCATACTACGTAAAATCTCATATTCCACACTCTCCACACCAATCGTTATCGAATACAAGGAATATGAATCTGAACTTCAAATGCCCGATATTATCCGTTTGATACAAAAAGATTTGTCGGAACCGTATTCAATCTACACGTATCGATACTTTATTCATAATTGGCCAAAGTTATGCTTTCTAGCGATGCATAATAATGTGTGCGTAGGTGCTATCGTTTGTAAACTAGATATGCATTATCATAATGTAAAGCGTGGCTATATAGCAATGCTGGCAGTGGATAAGGATTATCGGAAATTAAAAATAGGAACAAATTTAGTACATAAAGCAATTCAGGTAAATTAATTAAATAATCTTGTACATATTTGTACAATTGATACAATTAGATAAATTACTCAATTCTTTCATTTCGATTTGTTTCAAATATGGTGATGTAACGATTAAAACGGCGCCTATAATGATTATTATTGTCTTATTTTTTTAATTGATTTAGCGTTTGAAATAAATTAGATGTGTTATGGTTCATTTATTTCTGTACAAACTGAAGAGCATATATACAGCGATTGTTTTCAAAAATTATTGGTTTTTAATCAAGATGATTGTTCTTATGCCATAAACTAATAAAAAATTTAGTTTATTTATTTTTTTCTTGGTTTAGTTCAATTAAGTATTGGTTAATTTTAAAGGATCCAAAAGGTCGATAGAATATCAAAATAAATGGATCTGAAAATGTTAACTTTTAATATTCACTGGTTCTGGCTAAAAACTGTAATTTGAATCATTTACAAAATACAAATCAATCAACAATTTAGTCTGTAAAGTCATTTTGTAAGAATTTCACTTATTCACTAGACTTTTACTTAAAGTTTTGAATACTTTATAAGGCGTAAAATTTTGTTTAGTGTTGTTCCATTTCCATGAACAAAGCATGTTTAGTATATATTTTTACTACACCCAATCCCAACAATAGTTTTCATAAAAAGATGAAAATCTATAAAACAAAGATTCATCAATATACAAGAAAAGAGAAAATCTATTTTTAAGAGATTTAAATAAATTTTCATTTTGGCAAAATTTAAATCAAAACTCACCAGATTTACACTTTAGTTTAAAAATAGAATTTAATGAAAAATAAATGCTTATAAATTTTTTGTTTCATTTCAGGCAATGCTTAACGACAACGCAGATGAAGTTGTTTTAGAAACGGAAATAACAAATATTCCTGCCTTGAAATTATATGAAAATTTAGGATTTGTACGTGATAAACGATTATTTCATTATTACTTAAATGGTGTTGATGCATTGAGGCTTAAATTGTGGTTTAGATGAAATTATTTTATTATTATTAATTATAAAAAATTAATTATTTTACAAAATATATAAATATAAAAAAATTAATAAAAAAAAACGTAAAAATACATAAAAAAATATATATATATATATATATATATATATAGATATATAAAAAAAACTATAAATATATTAATAATAATATTAATTAATTAAACAACAAAAATAATGATTAATAATATATTTTTAATTTTTACAAATTACTTTTATTAATTTTTTAAAATACCAATATAAATTTTTTTTGTTTTTGGTGTTTAACCAACTGATTCAGATGTAGTTGTTCTGTTTGGCATTAAGGTTTCATATTGTGAAGTGGATTTTCTCCATAAAATTCTTAGTTGATATCCCTATAATCTTTGATTATGTTTTAATTATTAAATTTACAACAAAAATTAAATCATGAGATACAATTTTACTTGCTTATCTTTTAACATTTCTTGCCAGTATTTATATTATTGAGATGTTTCCTGCTTGATACAACAAAGTGCATATTTCAGGTAGAAAATAGTTTAATTTAACCATCAAAAAATCTATTTATAGTTACGACAGTCTTATACATATAAATTTCTTTACATCATTAAATTAGAAGGGAATTTTGCAATTTTATGTTGCATACATAAAGACAGTCGTAAAATTCGAATTGAAAAGTGATAATTAGATTTATAGCTTCTATTATTATTGAAATATGTTTTTGAAGTATTTTTGATTTTAGGTACGTTTAAAATTGAACACAATTTGAAGAAAATAACCATCGCACATGTATTGCAAACATTCTAGTGCACGTAACACCATAACACGATTATCAAACGTTACTAACTAAACAGACTTAAAACAAGTTAAATTGAATGACTGTTCTAGTCAATAATTATAAATTTATGATTTAAGTTAATATAAAGAAAAGATTATATTTATACAGATACCCCATTTCGGAATTTAAACAACATTGCAATATTAACTAAATTTGTAAATTTTACAAATCAAGATTCTTCCAAAATGATAAACTTTTTACTTAAGTTCATTGTGTTAATGTGTTGCTAAATAAATACTGAAGTAATTAAACCATTACTAAGAATGTATCGTTATCGAGATGGTTTTCAGTATCACCCTGGACTATATTATTATATAGTAACAAACATTTTTAGAAATGTGTTAATTGTAACTAAGAGTTTATATAACAGACTGCTGCCATTTTGCGTCTTATCCATTAATGGCGTCTTATGTTTTTTTTTAAATTATTATTCTTGTGTATTTATAATTAATAAATGTAATATAATTATATATTTAATAATGAATAAATGAATTAAAATTAAAATCAAGGTATTTAATTAAGTAGTTGATTTATAAATTTTGGGTTGTGGTGGTATGCATATTTATACTAAGTGATTTTATTTTGATTCTATAAATAGCGATAAGGTAGGTAAGAGTGCATAAATAAGTAATACCACAAGTCGAATTAAATATTTTGTCCCTTATTATTATATATTCATGTATTTCTTATAAATTAAACTAATTATTAATATACATAAATGAGCTTCTCGACTAGTTAAAAAAATTAATGAACATACCTTTGTATTTGTATCTTTATATAATTAATTCTTAACTGTTTCTTTAATTGAAATTATATTAAAAATTATGTCTAAGTGTAAAAATATGTAAGATTTCTTCGGTTTTTGTAAATAAAAGAAATAATTAATTTAACAAAAAATAAAATTGCATTAATTTAATTCGATTTGTGATATTTTTCAGAATTTTTAAATAATCGAAAGTGGATAGGAAATTTTTCAACACAATAGTTCCATAGTTCCATATAACGAAATAAGTGAAAGCAAAGAATAAAACTTCTTAAATGTTTGCTTGCGACAGGTTAATATATGATTGCGGCCAAGATTGATATCTTGAAAAATGACTGTTTTAATAGATTTATTGGTGACGAACTTATAATGGCCGAAATATCTGTATTACCAGTGATTGTATTACTCAAAAAATTCTATTTCCCTTCAAAAATTGCTCTTTACCAAATACATATTCTAACAAAAAACGAATTATTTTCATGAGAATTTTTAATGACCGCTGGCCATCTTAACGTGTGTTGTAATCAGGTTAGTGTTCTAAACAAAATTAGTTGCCCTTATTGCCATTTAAACCGATCAAGACAATACTTTTTTCAAAACTTAACGCAACTCATGTAGCTTAAATCGAAAAAAAATATGGAGATAATTACTGTATTTGATAGCAAGTAAATCTATAATTTTATTCTAAAAAATTCAATTTCTCTATTATTTTTGATTCAGTTCTCTTAATCATCTGATTAATTAATAATTTTTCACAAACCACAAACAATTATTTAAATTATAACTCAATGCAGCAAGAAATTAACACACGCAACCGCAATAAGTTGATGCCACAATATTTCGTTCTGCTTTCTCAACCATCTGTGCTGCGTTAATCATTTTGCTAGATTTGCGTATATGTATGTATGTAATCAGACCTGAGCTGAAGTTTCAATTGAATGCGATTTGGAAAAGTGTTATCGCACAAAATTAAAACAATTAATGTCTACTAGTTTAATTTTTATTAATAAAATCAACGTTAATTAGTTCGTTACATATTACATAATTGACAACATTAATATTTTATGTATTTGGGTGGTGGGCGCATTTCTATATCAACATCTTTGCCCTTCTTACTCGTACGAAACGAGCCACTGTTTTTGTTATTATTATGGCTACTACTTGTTTGACTATTATTACTATATGTCGACTTTAAATTAGGACTATTCTTACTAAATTGCGAGGCAGCTTTGGTATTACCACTCGACGCACTTTGATGATTTTGAAAAGTTTTGGTCGAACTCCCATATTGGTCGCTTGATTTATAGTGCGTCCCACTACTCCCTTGCCAACCGTCATCGTTTTCATCGTAGTCATGTTGGTGATTCCAGTGTTGTTGTACAGGTTGGTGACGAAAAGTCGATCCATCATTTTTATGCAATTCGTGGTGTTTCCGTTTTCGAGGCATTCTTGGTGGTTCGTTTTGATAGCCATCACCTTTTGGATTGTGGTTGTATTTTGGACTGTAGCTATCTTGATGTTGGTATTTGTGTGTATTTGATGAAAAACTTCCTTGGTAGCTATCATCATTATTATTGGTAGCGGTTAGTTTTTCATCGCTATCGTATACTTGGGCTTGTGACAAACCACCTAGCATATAACGAAGTGCATTCAAATCGATTTTATAGGGATTCGCCACTGGAATTCCATTGATTACGTGTATCGGTGTAGTAGTTGTATAGCCTTGATCTTCACCAGCAACATTTGATTGCTGGTGATTATTATTATAATTAGTGTTGCTCGAGGCTCCAAAGCTTATAGTCGCACCAACACTAGTTGCAGTTCCGCTTGTATCATGATCACTATCATAACTATAACCTTTTTTGTAGTAGCCTCTAGATAGTTCTTTTTCAGGTGAATATGGCAATGCATTGATGTCGTGATAAGTCTGTTGATTAAAGTGAAGTTTGTTCGTTGGTTTTGACTGCATTACATTGTCGGAATCAAATCCTTGTGCCGTCTTCAAAATTCCATTGTGATCAAAGTGATTATTATTATTATTGTAATGATTGGTGTTGTGACGATACGAGTTGCTTGTATCGGAGGTCGTAATGTCAACTGGTTGCGGATGATTTCGTACAATTATATCGGCGCTATACTGTGCAGGTTGATGATCAACCGGCTTTGAACCTGGTACCCTAATAGTGTGATGTTGAACGGTATGATGAATTTGTTGATGGGTTTGTGGTAGTGATGGTTCAGTTGATGGGGGCACTCTGGTCGTTGTGGCATGATTAAAAATTGTACGATATGATTTTTCTTCTTCCCGTTTTTTTTGTCTCTCCATTTCGTGAAACATTTTCATCACCGATTGTTCGATATGCGACATCAGCTGTTCTTTATTCATACCTGCAACTACGGAAGTCGATTGTGTTGCCTGGGGTTGTGGAATATCTTCAATTATTTTTATTATGTGATGCTTTACTGGTGTTGATTGATGGAAGCGGGTATTTTGTGCATCTGCTATTGAATTGACCTGGTTAATTTGATTGGTTGTATGATGATAATCTTCTTTATGATTACTGTGTTGTGGTTGCGCTGTCGTTTTTGGTGGATAGTACGATGTTTCTTCCTGCACAAATTTTTCAGGATCATTTAAATAATTATGATGCCGGGTATTTTGATGATGTTGCTCCAAAGTTTGTTCTTTTTCGATCGGTGTTGGATGTTCAATATAATTATATTTTGTAAAACTAGACGTTGGAACACGTTTTCGCCCTCCCTCATAATTATTATGTAACTTCACTGCTTTTGTCACATATTCCTCGGCTGTTTTTGCACTATCTAAACCGTCGGACAAAGCCATATCGTTTGCCTGTCGTGAAAATTTTTTCGTTGGCGTCACCGTCATTACAAAATTTGAATGAGCCACATCACCCTCATCCAGTTGATAAACTTGGGTGTGCGATGCGGATGTAATTAAATTTCTATTATCAGGCCACAACCCTGCCGATGTTGCATGAGCAGTTTGGTCATAATATGAAGATTGATCAATTTGTGGTCGTCGCCTATGGCGGCCAATGTTATTTTGTTTCGGTAATCCATATCCATCAACAAATATCTAGAAAATATAAAATAAGATCACAAAACACTTGTAGATAGATAAATCAGACACAAAATCACTTAAATTATAATTGGAGCACTCACAAATAACGAGGCGAGAAAATAAATTTTAAATTCCATAATGCGTTATCGTATAATGTTATCTCGAACACATTCAGATCACTTGTGAAATAATGTTAAAATGTGCTTAATGGTTTTTATAAGATTTTCCAATGGCATTAACCGCGAAATGAAAATAATCATACGCATATGTAGAAGAAACAGAAAATAAACAAACCATAAAATGCAAATCATAAGACCATAACGTACCATCATCAATACATAACGTATACCGTGATATGTTTACATTAAAATTGTAAATTATGTTTTTAATTAAAATCAATCGATGAGATCAATCAAATGTGTGAATATCGAAGTACTTTACCAAGCAGAGTATTTATACGCGGTATTTATATATGTGCAACACACGAACGTTCGTTACAATTGAGATGATTCGAATTAATTTTATTTTAATTTTTAATTAGTTAAAAACAAAAGTGATTTATTTGGTTGATTAACCATGATATATAGATGAATAATCACTAATTTTATGTATCTGCCTATATCTATGCCGCCTATTCGACCTTGTTTATATTAAGAGCCACACGACGAAGCTGGGGTCGTTCTTGATTTGTGATGTGGTGTTAATACCATAAAATAATGTAGATATAGTATGAGCGTGGTGTTTATATTTATGATAATCTTAGGATGAATTATCTATTAACGTTGTAACTCATATAATTTCAGAGGGACTTCAAAATTGCTTTATTATTCTGCTTATTTTATGGCTAAAAAATTACGGATTTGCAAAGCTCTTAGAAGCTTTTGCACAAACTTCAATATTGAACTTCATATCGAAATATTTAATTTAAATGTCAGTATATATATATTTATATATATACTTCCATAGACACGTTGGAACAGAATTAGTCACACTCACCAGCGATACAAAGCAGTATATAGGAAACCTCGAAATGTGGTACCCAAACGTCAATATTGTAAGGTAAATTCGAACTTGCTGCGTGTCATTCGAGGATCTCGGGTTCGATTCCCGGGATAATTTCTGCATTCTTTAATTTTTTTGGTTAGATAAGCGTGTGCTTTTATGTCAATAATTTCAATTTAATTCTGGATGACTTATTTATTCGCCATACCATATATTAGCTTAATATATGGTATGGTTTATACATTTATTAGCTTAATTATGGTATATATACGTTTGACGCTTTCTTCATTTGAAGTTTAAGCCAAAAATGACTTCACTTAAATGAAATACTCAATTAACCAATTTACAGTCTAAAACCTAAAATTAACGTCGCTTACACAACTTCCAAATTATACAAAACTTTTAACGAGATAGTTTGACGGTTTATCTCTAAGTGCCATACTATAAGATTATTTTACTTCTATATATAATTCTATACATCATATATAGTATTATATGAACTATCTAATTATTATTGTTATTGTTATTATAACGTTTATTTCAGATCATAATTATTATTGAGTATGTAAGTATACATAATTCGGGTTTCTCGCTTTTCGTATGTATTAAAACTGATTGAACTCTTTTGTATTATACATATATTTCCTTGTATACTATATATATAAGCATTATGTATTGTGTACTTACTATAGATATACATACATAATAAGATTTATTACATCAATTATATTTAGTTTCTTTTATTCGATATCAATTGACGATTATGGATTTATTTTGATAAATTTGGTTGAAAAGGAAATATAGAAAAGTTCAATGAACTATGTATATGACGAGATAATTAAATTTATCAAACAGAACTAGTTCTTCATATGAAAATAATTTATGTCACATTACGACATAGACTGATACATGATCATAAATTATTTTGCGGTAATGATCTTTACCTTGACGTATTTTTTCTTGCAAACGTGTAACAACAAAAGTTTTTAGTTGTGTGGTGCACGTATATAAGAAAAGAAAATTTATTTTAATGTCATCAGTAAATTTATATATATATATATATATATATATATATATGTGTAGGTACATAAAAATTGTTGGATTGCAATTTCTAGTCATACACTAGCCGATTAATCATAACAAGTAAATCAAGTTTTAATTTTTATTAATTGGAAAATCTTTTGTATTTTATATTCGATGAAATTCAAATGAAAGTGAAATTTGTTTTGTGAATGCCGAGTTGATTTATGTGAAAACTATTCCTCAAGAAAATGTTATTTAAGAATCACTAATGGCATATGATCGGTTTTTCGCCATATCATTATTTTGATTTTTCAGTGATAGTGATAACTGATTGGAGCTACTTTGAGTTTCAAACGAATATTTCTTAATAGGCACTTAAAATTCACAAAGAAATAGGTCTATCTTTTTGAACTATAGCAGTCATCCATTTAACTATGATATTAAGAGGAATAATTCTCCAGTATTAGACTGAAAGTACTTCTAGAGCATATATACTTAAACTTATTTATCATAAAGACTCTTGTGAACTGAGCTTCCTAAGTTACTACACCAGATCGGGTTTTATTTGATTAAATCTGAAAATCGCAATCGTTAAAATCTTACTTAACTCTAATACACAAGAGTATCTATATATAAACACCTTTCGCAGAAATATCATATACTTAAACTATAATTTATACGATTGTTTAAAGGTTGGTGAAAACTTTCTTATAAACATATTTGATCTTCGAATATCACAAATTGGAACTGTGACAACAAATCAAATAAAAAATAGAGTTTCATCCATATTATAAAATTGAAAGTATTTTGGTGATGGTTTGATGAGCTTGAATATGTCGTGCGTTTTTGTTACATATATAACATAAATTGAGATAATTTATGTTTGTTTTTGTTTGTACATATTAAGTACAGTATATGTATTATATGTACGTGGAGAAATAATTACAAGTGTTTACATAAATAACTTAATTATAAATTTAATGATGACATTAAGTATGTATAATACTTTTAAAGAGAAACCAAAATGCATATATAGTATACATACATATAGTGTTTTGTAAGTTTAAACTTTAAATATGCGTTGATTCGAAATATTAAAGATGGTTGAACACACACCACAAACCACCGCCTATGTGTAAACAACCTAAATGGGATATGAATCAGCTATAGTGCTGTATTGAGTTGTCCCTATACAAATATTTATTCTTGAATCAAGCTGGGTTTATATTGAAGGTTTGTTGGTGGCATTTATGTATAAAAAATGATATCACTCAAAAGATCACCACCGACTGGATTCACAGAATATTTTCAAATAGGGACGTTTCTGTGGCATTTTTCTCGTATTTATTTATTTAAGTTGTTGTTTTTAATGTTGTGCTTAATTTGCAACAAACTAGTCCTTGAAATGTCCAACAGTGATATTATCTGATCAATCAGAATTCGTAATACATTCGGCCCAGTCCGTTGAGTTTCCATTTGGGTGGCTATATGACATATTATAAATATTCACTTGTTGCGATAAATGGGAAACATACAACTAATAAAACGTCTTGTTTGGACAACGCTTTATATAAAAGTGTGCTATAAAGTCGAATTAGTTTCGTTTTTCTTTGATCCACAATTATAGAAGCTTGAGATTTTTACATATGACTGTGAAGGAGTTGAACATATAGTCAAACGACTATATATCAATCAACTAATTAATGCTTAATTTTTTTTGTATATAGAAGCAACATTACAACAGTTGATCGAAATTTTTTATAGTTTTCAAGTTTTAAGTGCCACTCGCGAATAACAATAACTCCTTTGTCTGATATTTGGATCAGTTTCCATTCACTTAATTTTTATATAAAGACGATTAATTACAAAACAGTTAAATTTTTACATTCGAATATATAGTACATATTAAGTCATTAAATATTTTTTAGTAAATATATTAAGTTTAAATAACGAACTATAAATTGATTTCAACTCACAGAACATTTTCAATAGGAGTGCATTATAAAATCGTATATATAACAATCACTCAAACAACTTTCTCACATTTTGATTCCCGATTTACATATACATAAGTACATAAGAGAGTTTATTGTTGAATAATCACTTTATCCAAAGTACATTGTATTATTATGAACTGTACATAATGTGAATAAAATTTTAATAGTTGGTCTAATTATGCTTTTTATATATCTTTTATGTAACCATATAAGCTCATATAAGCTCTATATATACTTTTCTTTCGACGAGCAGTGGCGGAGTTTCGATTTAGATGCATCTATAATCAATTCCATGTAATTTTCATATTTCAGATTTACCACTAGAGACAATTAAAGTTCTTTTCAAACTTCGAATTGGTTGAATTTCAAAAGAGTTTAATGAATCCCGGACTCAAATTTAGAGGATTCAAAGGAAACATTTTACTCAAAATTGAGCGTATACTGCCACCATTGTAACGTTATGTATAACACATTGTATAGCATCTGTTTTAGCCTAGATCACTATATGGTATATCCTCTTACCGCTATTATCCGTTATTGTCGCCGCCGGGCCAATCAGTGATATCATACAAATAAAACAATTTAATTATCGAATGAGACACGAAAAAATTGTTCCTAACATCCTCATTATGAATGAGCTGATCCCGATATATGTATCCTTTGCAAGTTAAATAATTCCGTCACTGTTACGATTATACTACAACGTAAGATGAGAAATTTTTATATCATAAAAAATTAATCGATTATAAAACTATTTTTTCGATCGATTAAATCTCTATACACATTTAATTGCAGCATTATCTAAATATTTATAAAAATGTTTGTATAATTGAAGGCGCGGAAATGATAATATAATGCATGTGCATTTAATTTCTAGGCCTATACTTTATAGTTTAATGGACGATGTTTGTTACAATTAAGCAACGATTATGGTGAAAGTATACATGTTGTTTGGTTTTTTTCTCTACAATCTGTTTTATAGCCGACACACTCTCAACTTTTTCGTAGTCCTTTTTATACGTCCTTTCTTTCTCTCGACCATCTCCATCACCGATCATAATCCAACTAACTTTTAACCATTAAACCATTTGAACAATGAAAATAGTTATTTAGGCAATCATATGAGATCTTGTCAATACAAATGGCTTACTGATTAATATATATTGTGGTTTCAAGGAATTATTAAGACATCTATGCTTGAAAGAACTTACCTTTGAATTTATAATACTTTAAATTGAATAGTTAGGTCTATATGTTGTCATCCCAATCGTAACTCTGTATTTGCTTAGATTTACGTTTAGACCTATTGCGATATATAGACCGCTCACATGAAAGATAATAGTGATTAATGAGTTTTGTTCTTCAACAGGATTTTGAATAGGTTTTTTAATTGAACACGTACACAAATTTCATGATCGCTTATGCTATAAGTCAAAGCACGATTAACACAATCAAAAAATCAAGTTATTTAAATAAATAAAATAAAATTAAATTATAAAAGGGGAAAAATAATAATTAGAAAATACATTTTTTTTATTACTACATTACAATATCGCATTGGGAAGGCGAATGGGGGTTTTCTATTTCACTATATAATGATCATACAAAGAACAGCAAGATCATTCAACTTACAACTTTCGTTACAACAATATCTAGCGAAAAACTAATAAAATATTAAACAAAATGTTTAAATTTATTGTAAGTTTATTAATAAATAATTAATTATTTTAATTAATTTTAAGTTATATATACATATAGATCATTGCAACCGTGCTTATTGCTTACACATATGCTGGGATTATAGATCATCATTACGAGTCGGAGCCAAGTGAAACCGATCATCATTCGGAAATTGAACATAAGCACGCTACCTCACATCAAAGTTTTAAAATACATCATTTCCATGCAGTGCCAACGTATGTGAAAAAAGAGGATCAACAATTCTTGAAGCACCCAGTTGAAGTGTCGGGAATCAAACATAAACTAAAAGTAGAAAATTTATAACGACAAAATGGGGGATATTGTTAATCGGTTTGTTTTGTTTATATATTGTGTTATGTAGATTGTTCATCCAGAAACCGAACATCACAGTGGGCACGGGCTAACATTAGAAAATCATCAGGAAATCGATGATAAAACGTTGGGCGGTCATGGTGGTGCTTACAGTTATGAGGGACATGGGCACGAATCAGGTGGTGAATATGATGGTCATCATGGCTACGGACATGAATAATGCAAATCTATACATATATAGTTTATTTAAGCATTTATATAGTTAATTTAAATTTTAGTTTAAACTTAAAAAACCAAATTTTATATATTTGTGTGATCATATAAAACCAGAATTTTGTGTAAACCAAGATGTATTGTCCTCCTATAAAGTATTGTAAATAAAATAATTTTTTATATAAAAACACTTATTTTGTGCTATAGTTTGATTTGAGTGTAAATTTCACATTTCCGGAGGATGTATCCGATTATTACAACACACTTATAAATTATGAAAATCCGGATTTCCAAGTTTTTTCAAATCGATTACAACTGCAACAAAAATTATTTGATTTTCACTTTGCATAATACTATATTGATAACAAAGAGCAATGTATAATCGTAATAATAATAGACATTACGTGAAAGTAGATATTTCCATTTTGATTTTCTTCCTCATATCTTGATCTTGTTTGAAAGTTATACGACGAACTTGATAATTTAACTATTTGTCACCCACATGCTTCCTTCCCAATAAAATTATAAAATTTCTTCAAATATACAAACCAGTTCGACATGATTGATACTAACCAGCGAAAGGTGACAAATTCTATTTAATATAATATCATTTTATGGTCAATTAGTTAAGAAGTTTTATACTTCACACTTATTTAATTTCTATTTTTTGGCTAAGATTAATTTAATTGTGTTGATTGTGTGTGAAACTACTCATAATGAAATAAATGTAATAGGCAGAAAATTAATTCTAATTTCGCCTAAATGAGTGTTAACTCGTCATTCAGGAGTAACACACATAAAATTCGATTTATAGTACAGTGCTATGCCAGTAATTTGTTGAGAACGTATTCGTTGCCATAATAACAATAATAAATGTTTCAAAATCGTATTAAAAATTGTTGAAGTGTGATAATGATGCTGGTGCTGTAATCGTGACAGCTAATGATGAATGGTGGGAGTTAAACTTTGAACTCCACAGAGTGGCATTGATTGACAGCTAAGCTAGGGCGCTGAATCAACCAGCAGATGAAGTCGTTTGTCTTGAAAATATGGCATCTTGTGGATGTGGTCTGTTATATTCGTTTCGCTAGGCCGGTTTCGATCTGATGACATCATTGACTCGTTGTGTGATCGAAAAGATCAAATCTTCAGGCATATGCGACCGGACTTGATGTATGTTGCATTTCGTTTCTATATATATTGTGAGGCTATGTTGCAACAGTTCTAGCGAATTTTACAGAATTTGACTCGAAATCTTTTTTCGATTATTTTGTTAATAATTCACTATTGTGGCGTGACTATTCGTCGTATTTGTGAACGCCACAAAATTCAGTGAAGCTTTTTGAATCATTTCGGAATTTTAAGGTTAATGTTGACCAAAACAGTCAAAACACTGTTTATAAATTCGCGTTAGACCCACTTAATATTCATATTGTATTGTATTTCTTGTTGGTGATACACTATCCAGATTGATTTAATACATCAAACGGGGTCTCGAATATTTAAAATAATATCTGCACCGCACTGAATTACTTGTGCCTTTTGTGATTATTGTGAATAAGAAAGATGTCCCCGTTTTGTCTATATCGTCGAGTAGATCATATAGCTGATGGATCAATACTTTTCACCAATTATACTATATGGGCTAGTAAATTTTTGTGTTGATATTTTCTGTTCTGTCATTACACCTTCTAATAAGATGTCGAATAATGTCGTCATTAAAGCTTGATCAGTAAAAATTGTTTTTTACATTTTTTAAGTAAATAATTTAAAAACCGCCCAACTGTGATTTTATGGTTGATATACTATAATATATCCATAATAAACATATTAGTACCATTAATTGGTATCGTTCGTTAAATATTGACAGTTAAATTATACGAGAAAATATGTCAACGGAATAAAATTATGAAACTTGCACAGCGCTTATTTTTGAGTGGTTCTGTATCTCTGTACCGGATTTAAACAATTTTTATGGCAAAAATAAAAAATAGATAGGCTAACCCCTCTGTGTTTTTTCAAAAATGCCATCTGTTTTACAATGTAAAAAATCAATCGACATTCGGTTTGGATAGATAAATGATTATTTGCGAAATCAGTTTTCAGGTTCACATTATTAGTTGGAGAGGGACTTTTTCTCCTTCATCCGAGCCAGATACGGAAAATTTTAACTGTGGCTCGAAGTGTGAATAAGATTCATGAATATTTACTTTATATTAGTTAGCACTAACACATATCATGAGAGATAATGTAGGGGTTGTTAACTCATGCTATGACAATCTCTCATTAACAAAACCTGGATGATGATTCCCAGAATTAAATCTAGTATTATTCGAGTTCGGGTATATGACTTTATTCATATATTTAGTATGTGCAGTAATAACTATAAACACGTCATCACGTCTATTAACATGGTATTTGAAAACGTTCTACAATTTAAACACAATTTTAATTTGTTATTTACAATATACAATCTATATTATAATATTTATAATAGGTACATAAAAATGTATCTTAATACTTAAAAAAATAGTTTTACTTCCTCATCATTACAACAACAAAAACATAATATTGCACAAAAATTTAATTAAAAAATTATTTTAATCTAAAAAAAAAACTAATTAAAAGGAAATTTTCAGGAATTAAGGATGAACCCAACCTAATATTTATTCGTCTTGCACAACAATCGGTTGTACCGTCTTCTTCTTCAGTCTATTGATTGCGTTTGAATATTTTCTGAATTGATCTTCGCTGTATGGTGCGTCACGTCGTCGTTCTGGTGCCGCTGGTATTGAACGTGCATGATAGTTATATGGTAATCGTGGCGGTTTCGGTGTGATTTCTACTTGTGTATTATATTGAAGTTGTTGATCTTCATTCGGCGCTTGGTAGTTATATGGTCCAGAGGTTGTTTCTTGATGGTATTGAAGGGGTGGATGGAATGGACGTACTTGTGGCTGAAATTGTTGTTGGGGTATTTGTTGTTGGGGTAAAATGACTTGGGTATGTTGATCACTGGGAAAATTTTCGTTTATTGGAGGTTCATCGTGGAGTTCGGCTGGCCGAACTTGGGGTGGAATTTGTGGTTGAGGTATAAGCTGTGGTTGACGTTGATATGTAAATTGTTGTTCGGGCTGTTCTTGATCTTCTTCTTCTTCCTCATCTTCAGGCTGGTCACGTGGAAAACTTTGTTCGTACGCAGCCTGTTGTTGTTGACGTAATTGTTCTCGTTGATTAGCCGATAGTATCACATCTCGCTCTTCTTCTTGCTGCTGTTGTTGCTGTTGTTGCTGTTGTAGCAATTGTTGCTGTTGCGCTTGCAATTGCTGTTGATGTTGAATTTGTTGAATATATTGTTGTCGTTGTTGGTTTTGAATATTTTGAATTTGTTGGAAATGTCGCTGTTGCTGAATTTGTTGGAACTGTTGAATTTGTCGTTGGTTTTCGATCGGCTGTGGTGATACAATTTGGTGATCTTCATAAACCGCTTGTGATGGATATACACCAACATCATCACTGGTGTATGTTGCAGCTGTGGTTGAATATACTTGAGGTCGTTGAGGTAAAGGTCCAATTGGGCCAGGTGTTATATATCCAATCGGCTCTTGTTGTACTGGAATAATTCGTTGTCCTACTGGTGGAGCGGGAGTAGGCAAATAGCGTGGCCCATTAAATTGTTGTGGTTGAGGGGTACCAGAATTTTGTAAATTAAGTTGTTCTTGTTGCTGTAATTCGGTTATGTATTGAGAAGCACGAAGCTCTAAATAACGTTGCAGCAAGGCTTGCAAATGATTTGCGTATTTTGGTGGGCCAGGAATCCTCAACACAATTACAGGTATGGGTTGGGGCTGAACTTGTGGTTGCGGGAATAACTGAGGACCACGATAACCACCAAAGTTATTTATTTGTTGTTGTTGCTGTTGTTGTTCGCCATGACGAATTGATGTATGTAGATTCGATTGTGGCAGTGGATATCGGCCAGGTAAAGGCCCATTGTTCGGAACAAATCCACCTTGTGGTTGTTGTAGTGGAAAACGTGGTGGTAAAATATCTTGTTGTGAGTATGGATAAACCATGAACTTCGGTTGCGAAAAGTAAAATCCTTGTTGCAATTGTTGAGCTTGATGATAACCATATCTAAAATTATAATGATAATCAATTGATTAAATACTCGTCTTTTAACATGTATCCCAGTAGATAATTACCCTAATGATCCATCAATAGTTCTTTTACTATTCTTACTCGTTGTTGTGTTCTCCTTTTCTACTTTAATTTTAATTTTGTCGCCATGTACTTTAAATTGTTTATCTAATTCTTTGATAAATTTGGTGTCTTCATCGGTCAGCCCACTGAATTCATCTAAAAGTGATTTTGGATATTTCGTAGGCTTTACCGAATTTGCTTTTTTGATCGGCCTCGATGTTTTCTCACTACTTTTAACAGCATTAATTTGAAGTATTGTTGCTATAAGCAGTGTGGTCTGTAATTAAGAAATAAAAACAAAGTTTAAATATTCCATCTACATATAAATAACCACATGATCATATTGTGTTTATTAGCTAATCGATCACCTTAACCTCTAACAAATCTTTATCTATAATAAACCTATATAAGCAAACATAAGATCACGATATTACAAACATTTTCCAAGATCATGATTAAATAATTGTTATTCATTCATTAATGATTCAATTAGAATGCGATCTAATCAATGGCAAATAGTTTATAATTCGTACATGGGAAATCAAAATTATAATTATCCCGCATATAATTACTGCAACCGCAGTTTCCGCCTCTATAGTCGTTAATCAAAATGATCATTTTATTATTTTCGGCTAAGTGAAATTTCACAATGATGTGACGCGGTTAGATCTACATATGAAAGAAGATCGTTAGGTGAGATTTGGCAAATAAATAAATTATATAATAGTTTGGTTATGTAATCCAACCGCTGTTTCATAACAAAATGCATAAATTAAAATTCTTATAAATAGTTTTGTGTCCATTTCACGTATACGTACGAGTGTAGATAGTTTTAAGAAATGCATGAAATCACATAATGACGATGAATCGAATAGTGTGTGCGGTACGAGTAGATGATAAAATTTTCACATGTCATAATACATTTTATTACAGCAACAATAAATTATGGAGACATTACAATAGGTTGTTCGGATGGTTTTCTTCATTACATATGTTTACAAACATATAAGTTTTCTTTTTATGTAACGCAGTATATACTGTAGAATTAATGACGATTTCTTGTTGTGATGGACAATGTAATATGTTTATATTTTTATTAATTATATATGTTGGCAATAATGTATATATGGTCGAGAGAGTATATTTCACTTATAATATATAGCTTCGTAAATCTTCTTATATAGTTTGCGTTAGGTTCATCTCCGACTTTTGAGCCGAACAAAATTGTTGCATTATATTTTTGCATGTTACCATTAATGCATCTGCCCTATATTCAGTCGTTTTAATTTGATGAAATGATATTATCAATCTCACAAGACATTTAAGAGAAGAAATCAATAAATTAAATAATGAGTCAGTAGACGACTCTAAGAAGGCTAACAAATGACAAAAAACGTAATAATATCTTTAGAACGTGAAACTAGAATGCTATAATGCATTATCTATGCCTAAGTAACGATGTTTAAGAAGACACAAATTTTACAGTTCCAGAATATACAAAGCATATTCTTAATAAATACCAGACAAGATCCAAAAATGCATATGCTAGTACATATATCAAATCTTAAAATCTTATACAGTTTCAATTAAGACTATGAATATATATATATATATATATATATATATATATATATATATATATATATATATATATATATACATATATATTTGTCGCCGGTTGTAGCTTAATGGTTATGAGAGTTTCAATGTGCCTACAATGTGCACCAATCGTTAGAACTGGTTCGTAAGGCTCAGTTGAGACGCGGTAAGGGCCGTTTACGACCTCTAAGCAATAGATTATATATATATATATATATATATATATATATATATATATATATATATATATATATATATATATATATATATATATATATATATATATATATATATTATGCCGATAGTATCGATATGACTCGGCTCATGGTCTGACGATACACCCTTTTGTAACACATCATTGCTATCACTAGGTGGCATTGCTATATGTTTATCACGAACAAAATATGTATAACATTTTTATGTTTAACAGTGTAAGGGAATCCTAATAACGGTGTTTAAACCTAACAAACAAATTGAAAGCGAAGAATTGGTGAGAAATTAAATTATATTGTATATTCCAATCGAATTCTAAAAATAAACAATTCGATTCTATCCAACCATTGATGTTGTAGTGGTATCGATGCCTAATTTTAAATTTCGATATATTATATGCTCAGTTCCTTTTAATAGAAAAGGTAAAAACAAACTTAACGCCAACACTGAGACTAACAAACACTTATTCTGTTTCATTTTACAACCAAAATCATCAAGAAATCAAAAATTGTATATAGTTAATTTACTCAAATTTCCTCTTGAGTAAGTTACTACTTAAGCTAACACCTGTCGATAATTTCTTTAAACAATAATAAAATTACTTTAATTTGACAGGTACAAGTTATTTATCAAGTACCTTAATTGCATGTTAAAAAACTTCAAAATAAATGAAATCATTCACACTTCAGTATACCATACATCTTATAATTCAACAATCACTTTAAATATTTACATAAGCAATTCAATTTAATGTGACTCAAACAAGAATAGACACTGAGAAAGGTTAATATATAATATTTCGGTAAAAGCTAATTATAATACAAAACACCATTCATCAACTGCAAGGTTGTGTTTCACCCGCATTTCACCAATTGGGACCACCCGCACCCTCAACCAAACAAAAATAAAAATTAATACGATTTAATGAACCGTGACTGAATATGTTATTAACAACACTTAACTAATTAATCTGAAATTTAGACACACTTAACAATCGAATCTTCAAATTAATAAGTTAACAAATCATATTAATGAATCATGACTTTTGACCAAAAACCGGAGATGTATATGTATCTCATTATATATTATGTATACGAATAAATTGCAATGAGTTTGCCAATTAATTTCATGGGAAAAACTTATGTTTAATTTAAAGATGATCGTTAAATTTACTGTAATACTAGATCGATTTTGTAGTGCAGGTAAATTACGCGATCCATATACCACTCTTAATTTCCAATCGAAGCTTTCATATAAAAAAATCGGTCGTTACATAATTTTGCTTTTGAAAATGTTTATTATTATTGTTATTACGATCATTTCTAATGTCATTACTGTTATATTGTTTTCATTTTTCTTTTTATCTAATTTCTTAAGATTGAATTAGCATAATAATAATTAACTTGTTGTTGTAGCGTTTCGTGTTTTGTTTGGTTATTTATTTGTTTGATGCGCTTTATTTATGCGGTGTGTGTGTGATAATCGTGGTTTTAACTATATAGTCGAGTAGCATAGTGGAAGGCATGAATATATGTAATCTACCCGGAAATTTATGTATTTTGTTCATTATTTAATTGTATTTATTTATATTAATTCAGTGAAAATAGTAATTTATTTTAGGAATTGTATATGATTGAAATTGTTTGATAAGAGCATACACATAAGGTCACTATCATACAACTCTCTATTCACACACAGTAATAATATGAGAGTTTATGAAGAAAACCCACACATTTAAAATCTATCTCCCTCAATAGCTGCAAACAATATTTATTACCAATTCCTCTACATTAGACGATTAAAAGTGAAATTTTCGCATTTCAAACTGGTTAACAATCCAACAGAAAAATCAAACAAATCGTTAGATGATCAATGCCGTTTGGAATTCAATTTCCTTGTAACATTTACCCTTTACCAGTGAAAGTTTATCCAAAAACCAGAACGAACCCGTGATATTTACGATATAATAATACGATCAAATTATTAGATCTTTTTATAATTCATACAAGTGTACGAGAATCATGTTGTGCCATAAGAGAGAACCCAATCGTGTTGTGCCATAAGAGAGAACCTAATGATTTGCAATGAGTTCTATAAAAATAAACGAACACCATTCAAATTATTTGTAATATTCATCGTTCAAAGCCAATAATGGTTCTAACCAAAAGCGAAAATAATTTTAGCAATTCCTTTAAGTATATTACTGAGTCAATCGTCAATATACAAAGAGATGATAGTGGTATTATCTCTATACCTCTCTGCAATCCCAATGCAACTTATTTAGAGTCGTATCGTTTTTCACACCTCATTAAAAAGATCAACATGTCATAATATATTCACCAACTTTCAAAAACTTTTGATTTTATAAGTTAGTTGGTTTTTGCAACCACTTTATTTTCTGGTTATCTGTTGTACTACAAGACTCTCAATAACTCTATACAAATCATATAAATGGTGTACTTCTTCAGAAGGAACTTGAAGCTAAAGACCTAGAAGTTATAATTTGAAGGCAATTAAGATTCCCTTATATCTTCGATCTCATAGCTTAAGTATGCGTTTGTGTAGTACCTGTTTTACGAAGAATACATCGAGAATTCTTTCAAAAAAAATTTACGCTTTATGTACTTCATTTGAAATTGTTGTTGTGTATATGATCATGGCTTATCAAAATAATAATTTAATTAGTTGTTAAAGCTTTTAAAATTGATTGAATTGAAAGTAGTTACAATTAAGTCAGATAACACAGTCCAAGAGTTTTCGTTCATTTGTCTGAATTCAGAGTGACACAAAAACATACATTTTAAACTAGAGGAAATGACACCTTAATAATCTAAGATTTTTCCAAGCAGATCCAGCACAGTATTTCAGTTCGTTAGCTATTTCGAGTCATTTACGATTCCAATATATTAGAATCCATATTTCCATTTCTCTCCTATACAGATCCCAAATATATAGCATCCGCCATAAACTTAGCACGTTTTAAACGATCGTAAGAGTTCCAGCATTTCGACAATGACTTTGTAATAAAATTATAAAGAACCCTCAGTAATAGGAATCTATTGAGCTAAGTTACATATTAACATATAACATATTACCAACTTTGCTTCCATGAATACTCCTTTTAAAATATTTTTAAATTATTTAAAATTCTAGCAGATGTAGGTATTTTTTGAGAATTAGAAATGTTATTAAAAGCTGATAGGTCAGAAATTATTCTATCTATAAAGAAGGTCAGAAATGCTGGTAACTAAAACCACTGATACGGGAATCATTTTAAGACAAAATACTTTCGTTTCATCTAAGTTATAGTAAACTATACCAATAATTTTCGCAACACCTATTATGTACACCCATAATTACATAAATTTTAAATGCCGAAAATAATTATACAGACTTAACTCATAAATTATATCATCGCGCGCATAATAGACATATAAACTTCCAATCAACAATAATAATTTCTATTATGTACATGTTATCCAAAACTAATTGATCTACTCGCAATGAAGACGATCGATCAACCACCGCACATATAATATTTATATTCAATAAAATCGCATCTTCGCGGCTTAAAACATGTTGTTACAAAAATTGCTTAACAAACTAACAATTTCGAGTGAAATTTTTCGATTTTAAATACAAAAAAAAATTTCACTTATTAGTTTTCGTATAACTTTCAATTTAAAATCATATTCTATTCGGATGTGGTTTTCAATTTGGTCTTAATTGAACCTTAAGAGTGTGCATCACTCGGTATATCGATTTATGTTGTTGTTATATATTCGCATCTCTAATTATTAATGAATTATGCGCGCGAGAATTATTATATTATGAGTGTGAATTATGAACAATCGATTATTCATTTGTATGTTGATGGCACATCTTATGTAATTCGATGGATTACATATGTTTTAAACAACTGGTGAATGGATGTCGATACACATGTAATCCATACATATGTGTACAATAAGAGATGCGGATGAGGAATTATAGGATGAATCATTGTAATCCAATTAGTTAATTAAGCTTGTTACACATTTCACATGATGACACAATAATACTGTGTTTTTTGTTTCGAACTCACCACAATAAACCACTTCATATTGTATGCAAACACTTTAAATTATAACCACTCAGTACACAAATATAGATGCTTTTGAATATTGTATAGAATTTCACTCAGATTATAAAATAATAAGTCCACAAATCACTATTAAAAAAATCAATAATTTTAACAGACAAAACATTAACTTAAAGAAGATGCTCCTCCTAGCACGCTCGGTGTATAAATAAAACTTTTATAAATGGGGGCCAAGCTAAATATGCTTTTTATATTCAATTTTCTGTATTTTTGTTTTTTAATGTAAACGAAAAACTTAAGAAACAAAAGATGATTGTTGTAAAAATATATGCATGTGTATGTGTATAAATCGTTAAGCTGAGAAAATATACTAAAAGAAAAGAGAATTGATCGTGTCATATGTGCTTATAATAAAACAGTAAGTCAAGAAAGAAAAACAAATGCAAGAAATTGTTGTCTTGAATATTTAGTGATTTTGTGATGCTAATGGTATGGTGAAGAGGAAACGATATTTCTTTTGTTTACATTGTACTGATATATACATATATATGTATGTATGATGTGATTTGGTGGAAAATGGAAGACAGTGTACCGCGCGATGAGTTATGGACTAGATGCGCAATTTTGATTACCGCGAAATGCAGATGCAACACTCAACACAAATGGTGCTTTGTTATTTAAATTTACACGAATAAAAAGTTTGAGATTACTCAGCGGTTGGATATAAATCTCATATTTTATGATCTTCCGTACAATTACTGTTAATATGATGTTAACTCCAGTCACCATGGAAAATAATTAATGTGAGCTATTTTTGAGCTCACTAAAATCTATACTATCGATAATGTAGTCATACCTTTTAGATACTGTTTGGTGAAAACTGGTTCTCGCTTGTGTTTCTTAGAACTTGAACCGGCTGCTCATTTGCCTGTCTTATACTTGTCGTAAGGCGAAATACTTACTCAAGTCTTTACTTAAAACTGACTTATACGCTCTTTACATGAAAAATGTCAATTTGGGAATATTGGTCTCTATACTTACTGGCCATAGGTGGTTTAAAAGTTAGCTTTATTGCATCGAACTTTTCAGTGATGCTGTATGTGGCGAATGTCTTGAGGATGTTCATAATAGCTTACACTTCATAAGCAGCTGTCTGGCTTTCGATCGCATCAGATTCCTTGTGTTCAATTCCAGGAATATCCTTGTATACATCTAGTCTTCTCTTTTCTGGTTCAAACTTCTTTAGTTTAGTTATGGGTTATAGGTTATTTGTGGCATTGAGTGTGGAACCTTAAATGGTTTCCACTAAATGTGATACCTAGTTTGTAAATTAAAAAACCGAAAGTCTTAAGTTTATTCTAGTAAAAAGTGGGCTAGAATCAAAACTGGCTGAAAAAAACGTTTATATGAATTCTGATTTCTTAATTTATCTTCATAGATGGTTAAAAACTGGATGGGAAGGTCGATTGTGATGTTGTGTTAAAACATTCGTTTGACTACCATCTATACAATGGGCACAAATTTGCTCTGAGTGGTTCGTTAGGTATCAGTTGTGACGCGGGTTGGATCTTTTACGGTCTTTACGGTTATATATTTAGTTTTTATTTATTGTCGTATAGCTTGGAAGATCAGAAGTAGGCAGGATAATACTCTTCTGTATTATAGTATACAGTTGTCCTTGTCTAGCGCAAATCATTGTGAAATAAGAGTTCATAATTCTACGTTTGCATTTCCAATCATCTTAAACTTCTCTATTTCAATAAAAAAAATAAGAATGTAGATAGTACGTTTGCTGAAACGATACGTCTGAAACTTGAATAAAATCTGATGTTCACGGTTAGTTTTACATAATTCTATTCTTATTTCTATGGGTTCACATTGGCCAGAAACGATTACACGTCGAGTTTATCGACATTTTGTAATCTCGCTTAATCCCACCTTTCTATATATTTTTTACATAGTACATTAATTGATTTGTTATGAGAATATATAGGAAATTATTGGAGTTCGGTCGAGACTAAATTGCGCTAGTGCGGTTCTTGTTCTGTCTTTATCTTTTCAATTTGTTTTGAGGCTCAAGGTTCTCTCGATTAACTTAAAATCATCTGCTCATTGCATAGCTCCATGCCAGCCTATAGTACTGACATGAAAGATGGGTTGGTTCATGAATTCCAACAGGGGGTCATAAATCCCTTTTGCGTCCTGCCGCTATCGGGTTTTGAACCCGATATCTCCCACTCCAATTGTCACAGCCTTAACCACTGCGCCATTTGGTCGGTATGTTCTTGTTCCAGCGCACATAGTTTTGCCAACATTGTTTCATTATGTAACCTAACAATCGTAACACTCAATCGTATTGTCTTTTATTTTCTATACTTATTTAGTCAGATTAGACCATATTTCACACAAAGCATATATATTTATCGCATAAATCATTATTAAATATAAATTTTCAATTCGTCACAAAATAGAGCAAACATTTTTTTTATGCAACAACTGCCGATTCAACATCTATATTTAAACCACTCCAAATGGAAATGATGGACAGATAGAATTGTTATAACCGACACACAGCTATAATTTATATTACATGGTGAATTTACAATGAGGTGATGGTATATATACTATACTGAGAAGTTGAGGTAAGTTTATGAAAGTGAAACACAAAAAGACGTTTTATGTAATCTTAACGTACGTCATATATATGAACGTACAACAAATTGATGGACGAACTAATTATGAAGGAGCGTAATGCATTCTAAAAACTATTTGTTTTGGTTTAGAAAGCAATCGGATATGATCTACATATATAGCTTAAACGATAACCGAAAATCTCTTATTTTGATCTTTAGTAACCTATATATAACGATAAATATTACATAATATTCGATTAAAATCGTGATCAGATTGCATTTCAGTAACTCATCATTATATGATAATTATTGTACTAAAGTTGATGATTTAAGATGAAAACTAGACGAAGTCTAATTACAAAAAATTTGTTCGTCTATAATTACATTATGTAGTTCAACATTGTTATAAAGAAACCATTTCTTAAGATGTTAAAACATCATTGGTATTCAGGGTTAAGAAGTTAATCTTCTTCTCTGTTGTTATTATTTGTTTGTTATGGTTTGTTAATACTTTAAGGTTGGGAAATTCGATCGCCGCGTAGATATGTGTATGTTGAAAGCTTGTGTGTGGGAATATAAATTTAGTTCGTTTCAAGTTGCTGCGGTATATATATGCGATGTTCTCCAACTTTGCTAATTCCGATTTTTTACCCATCATCTATACACACATTTGTGTTTCACATATAAATCATATGCAAATCTGAGTTACAACGAAAGACGAAAGTCTTAATGGATACATCTTATAATAATTATATAACGAATAATTTTGCATACTTTCGCAGATGCGGAAACAAAATTTTAATTTAGATTTGTGGGTGATATTATGATTGGAAGTCGCAAATAACTCATAATTAGCAACCTCATATATTCGAGCCATCAGTAAGATTTTATATTTGTGCCATAAGTATATGGTGTAAAATGTAGATCAATAGGACTTATAGTTAAGATTTTAATATTTCAATTTCAATGATTGAATGAGATGATTGAGAGCTGTCCCAAACGTATATGAACTATGCTCATATTGTTGAAAAATGATTTAAAGGTGAAAATGATTTATGCAACTCATATCGTGAGTCATTCTCTTATCATAGACCGGGAATCTTGAAAATTTTAATTATCATCTTATATTTGTTCGTAATTGGCCTTCCATTGATATAGTTTAGTATCGATTGGTATATCTCTCACGTTGTGGTTAATAGAATTTTTTTTTATAACAATAGGATTCATTATATTCTCCATTTCCGGGTATAATTGTGCATGTTTATTGTCTGAGTAAAATCAAAAGTTACATATTTAGATGATCTTATGTCGATAATATTTACGATGCTTTACAAGATTGTCCTCGTTGTAAGTATAAGTCCTATCGAATACAGCACGTTTTGTGACTTCGGAATTTACAACGTCGATTTCGTTATTATGAAATACATACATTTATTCCGATTGTATAACATTTCCAATCGATCGTTGTCTCGAGATTTACAACTATCCGGTGGCATATTATTGATCTGTCAAATTGATATTACACATAAAGAAGTAATAAGTTGTACAAATGCAAATCAACAATCTCTTCCTGAGTTTACGAGTTGTATATATGTACAGTACGCCATTAAAACAACATAAGAATATGTTTTGTGTTTCACTGTAGTTAAATGTTGGTTTCATAAAATGGATTAAAAGTGAATTTAACGTAGATTTTTGTCTTATATTATTATTATGCTAGTGAATGTGTGTGAGTACCTGTATCTATGTTTATATGGTATGAATGAATAAGTTTTTATGCAAATTGTATGCCTCTCGTCTATATATATGCACTCGTATATGTGAAGAAAATTTTAAGAATTATGGACTTTCCAAATGGTGATGAGCTTTAAATTTAATACAGACTTTCGTTTGGAATAGTTTTAGTGTTGCATTTTTAATAATTTCGGTTTCGGTTGTGCGATGGTCAAGGAAAAGATTTAATAGAATTATGTGTGTGGAGGTTTTTAATTTCGGATTTTTAAAAGATTTATGGGATTTTTGAAGAGTTTAGTGAAAAGCAGAGTGAAATTGAAAGATTTACAGGGTGTTACAATATGATATTACGGTTGATAATACAAATTATATCGATAGTCCCTCTATATTTTGCTAGTGCTTTTATTAATGTTTCGAAGTAAGACTAAAATCTAGTGAGCTTCAACATCATGGGTTACTTATAGACATTGTATATACAGGCTACGTTGTTCTACTATGAGAAACAGATTATACGAATCCTTCATCATCTACGATACAATCTATAAAGCATGTTACGTATTTATAGCCAGAACTATATCTGACAAATTTGAAACACTAAAATTATTTGTTTTTCGACAAATATCCGACATAGATAATGATATCGATCCTAGCACCGAAAGCGACATTTTCGCCTACAGGAAGGTGGCAATCTAACTGTTTTTTATATTAAATATTTTATGATCATGTCCAAGGATCTTGGCTTGTTTGGTATTCCCATATATGTACTTCCCAAATATAGCGTTTACTTCATTGGACATTGCAAATTCCAATGTATATTTGTTGCTAAGTGAATGACTTTTTCTTAAGTGGAGTAGGACCATACGTTTGTATAAGTCGGTCTGATTTATGCTATAGCTCAAACTCACGATAATCACAAATTTATAACATCGTTCTCAGGCAGATCACTTCAGATTATCAAAACTATAGCAAAATGAGCTTCAAGGCTTGCTTGACTAATCTGTTTCTTTTAGCTATTGCTCTTCAAAATAATTCTACTCTAAGATTGAAAGAAACGATATAGCTTGTGAGACACATGATTGTTACTTTTAGATCATCGAGTTTCTTGGAAATCTACGAGTTGTATACAAATAAAAATCAAATACATCTGCAGTAGGCCATTTACAACAGCCCAAATTTTTTAAAATATAGTATATGGTCGTAAGCCTGTCATGCTCTGGTTACTATATGGTGTAGTTCAATGGCAAAATAGCATGTTGATGGTACAAAAATATTGACCAAAACGAACAATATTGGGTAATTTTATATATGCAATCATGACTGTTGAACTATATTTTCGTGGAAATACAAACATTTTGTAACAATTCGACGATCTTACACGCACGCGCGTTTTTCAAAACACCGTAAATTTATCGTGTAAGCAAACATATTTAAAGTTCATTCTCGTAAAGTCGTAACTATATATATACATGCAATTAACGTGTCGCAATACTGAACCGCACGTTTACATATAGTAAAATTCCAACCAAGAAATTTAATTAAGTTTTTTGATATCGACTTAATATATATGTTTATACACTGCTGCTGATGCCGATCGAATTGGATGTAATTGAAACTCTTTATATAATTTAATACATATACATATATATAATTACATCACCCTCGGAGCAAAATTAAATTAATCGCAATTAACCGGCATAATTTCATTACAGTTCATCTCGAATCACGAAATACCATAGTGAAGGTATATATATATATATACGCGTATATACACATGTGATGTGCAGCAAATCGATCAGATATTTTGGGAACTATTTGCGAACACAATCACATTTGCTCTACTTTAAATACGAGAGATGGTATGTTGCTATAACCACAGATACACATTCTACCAATTATAAAATACATTCTTCTTGTACATATAAGTGAAATTTTTAATAATTTCAAAATTAATTTAATTATACAAATTGCTATAATTTTTTCTGCTGGCTCATCCTATTACATTGTATAAATAATGAATCAATTAATATCGCCATAATCGATATCTTAACCATTTGAAATGCGGCTCCCACATTACCTGTAGTGAAAGTATACAGATCACCTATATAGTGTTTTTTAGAATTCGCAACTTTGTGTTGGAAACACCGCTTTATTTGATAACCCATTTAACCGCTATGGTTGCTTTTTGTTAAGTTTGGTTTGACATTTTATTATGGTTAGACTTACATCAGAGCTACGCTTACAAATTGTTGAATAATAGTTCTGTTCGTCAAACTTATCCTGCACTTCGTCCATTTTATGGCGTACTTAATCGTCCTCCAGAGCGGCTATTTCGAATAAAAATAGATCGTTTTCAGACCACGTTTACTCTTAATGATAATGTACATCCCGTGAGATGCCGAACATTGAAGGAGATCCAAATCAATTAATTCTTCGCCGTTCTCTGCAACTGAGGTTGTGTCCTCCCAATTTATGGAACATTTTACGAAATAATTTTGGCTTAAAAGCTTTCAATATTCAACTTGTGCTGGAATTAAAGCCAAAAAACCATCGTATGGCCAATTCGGCGAATGGGCTGAAGGACAAATTGATATTGGTGTTGAATATCCATTCAAAATTTTGTTGTCCGATGAAGCCCGATGAAATTTTTGGGCGAATGAGTACGTAAATAAGCAGAATTATCGCATTTGAAGTGAGGATAATCCACAAGCTGTTGTCGAGACACGATTAAACACACAGAAAATTATTGTTTGGTGCGTTTTATTGGTCCATATGTCTTATAGACCCAAAATTCTTTGACGAACCCCCCGTTTCAGCACGTTTTGACAAATTTTAGTTTGTGATTTAAACTTGTGTAACTCTATAAAAACCTTTATATATAATTCTGGTAATAACAAATGGATTAAACCAAAATTAAAATTAAAATTTTTCTCACTTTTAATTTAATGTGTATAGTAATAAAAAAAAATATATTAAATGACCGCGATCATCAACGCGATCAGATATTAAATTACTTTTATCGCGCATTTTAAGTGGTTCAAATATATAAATCAAAACGCTTCGATTACACAATCAGCCATGACCAGTAATTATTATTATCACCACTTGGCAGTCACACACACGATATACAAAATAAAAAGGTTTTTGTACTTTCAAATTTTTTATACGATCGCGAGATCAACTATATACTTAAACTGTAATGAGCATATAAAACCGAGAAATGTAGATTACACTTTCAAATTGTGTAATTTTTTGTGTATCAAATCGAGGCTCGATCAAATGTGTAATCGAAAGTGAAAATAGAAAGATCATCTGGATTACGCAAGATATTGGGTGTGCGATCTTCAATTAATTATGTCTAATATCATTCGTACAATATTACATATTGTGTGCCAACCTTGAAATTTAGTTTTTTTTTTGTAGTTTTGGTTGCAAAATGGATATACGATTGTTACAATTTTATTCGCTCATTAACCTTGCCGATCAAATTGATCGTTTAATTTATTTTTAAGATCATTAATTTTAAATGATCGTCGCGTCATGTACAATACAAAAGAGTGAAATTATGAAATATGTATTCAAGTCAGTGTTTCGAGGGAGCTTTTAAATAACAACAAAAAGAATTATTATTATTATTATTATTATTATTATAATGAACAAATGATAAATAAACAAAGCGGTTTATTTAATACAATATCCACTTTCACATCATAAGACGCAGCCATATAGCAACAATACAGCATCTTGTTTATTTTTTTATAAAATTTTTGATATTGTTACATTGGTGGTTCATTATTTTAATGTGGATGGTCATAACATTAAGATGTGTTTTTAAAATATTTAAGATTCAATATCATCATATAAGCTTAACTTGGTTGATCATTATTTGATTAGGATTGACATGATGTACTAAGGAGTGTACATAATCTATGGCTTGAAAGCTGTAAACGGACCTAACTCCGTCTCAAATGAGACCCCACGAATCATTAATACGTATTGGGCACGTTGTTGGTGGTCAGCCCAACGCATATTTTATACCCAATTGTTTCATCTATAGCATGTTATGCGATTTGGTTAACGGCGAGAATCGAACTCGACATCGTGGTCAGATGCAAAACTCTCTTAACCACTATAAGCTACAACCGGCAACTAAAAAGTATGCTGGGTCTATACTGGATTATAATAATAAATTAAACGATGATTCTGGTTCAGTGGATGTAAAATCGATTTTATTATTCGATTACTGTTAGAAGGCAGAACTCATGAACCAATCCATCTTTCATATCAGTATTAAAGGCTCTCATGATGCAATACATTATGCAGATGTCTTCTACGTAATTCGGGACTATACCCTTAGCTAATCGATTTGGCTTCAGCGTCACATAGGATGATAAAAGGGAACTGCCAAAGACTTCGGCCCAAAATAGTAAGTAGAGACAAAACCAAACCAAACAATTAACGAAGACACGGCTATCTGCTTCTCTCTAATACAAATTCTGCGACTAAGACCAGTGTTGTCAAAGTAAAGGAAAAAAATATCATAATTCATATGAAATTGTTGCCGATTATATTAGAGTCTCGAGATTTACAAGCAGTTCTTTGATGTTGATGTTTTCGGAAATGGACTCAATTGACGATATGTATCCATTTTTATATGTCAAAAATTCAATTGGTATAGTCATGATGGTATAGATAAATATTGGAAACAATAACAATGCTTAATATATAATAATGACTCCACCATACTTCACCACAAATACCCTTATCCGATGCGGCACATAATACCTATGTGCTTCGTATATAGTGAAATCGGTCACCAAAGAATTGATATTGGTAAAACGGTATAGATTCTATATTCATAATTGTTTGATTTTGAAATCTTGAAGCTCTAAATTTTGTTCGTATAAGCTCTTCATTTGTCAAGTTTAAATGTAGAGCAGGAATTACGTCTGATCATGGGTACCAATTTGAAGATGATACTTCACTGTTGTCAACTCGTTAATTAACATCACCAATGATTGATTAACATAACAATGATGAACGTTAAGTAGATTTGAAAACCTTTGTGTAAATCAGTTGGTTTAATGTAAATCACGACCAGGTAACCGACCGAATAATCATCTTAATCATATATGCTGTATATGCATTATAATTTCTGAATCGATCGTTAATAAGATCGGTATTCATGATCGCTTTATAATATGTATATATAATATATTAATTAAGAAATTGTAAAAATATGCTAATTATTCCAACCACCAAAGAGAAAATGTCTTATTTAATTGTTTTGTTAATGATCATAACGATCGGCTAGTGAATATATGTGTATAGTAGAGACATCTATATTTCGATTTTAAATTTTATTAATTATTTCTGTTAAATTACAAATACATATACACGTAATATAATAATTATTATAATAAACTTATAGACTAGGTTTGGATCGTGTTCCGCTAGGTGCGATCAATCGCCGATTCGATCGCGTATTTTTAAATATGTCACAAGTATGTACGTTTGTTTAATATTAGATTAACAATTTAGAAACTATATTTACAATAATCAATCATGGATCGATTATGCCTTTTTGATTGGTTGTGTAGCAGTTTGTTTCGGCGTTGCAGTTTGTGTTGCCGACGCTCGTTTAATGTGAGCACCCGACGATGGATATATTGGGGCGGAATACGCAATGGTATTGTATCCGCCTGATTGATCGATTTGTGATTGTTGAGCATAACGATTTTCGTATCCATATCCTCCGTTATTTGGATACCGTTGTGAGTATTGTGTTTGCGAATTTCGTCCTAACAATACTGAACTAGGAATGTACGAGTCTAAAAGGCTGGTAGGGTGACGATTGTTGAACGCATAAAAGTCATATTGTGGCGATTGATATGATGGATATGATTGTTGTTGGATATTTTGTATGCCTGAATAGTCGAGTGGAGCAACTGATTTTGGTGCTTGGTTGTCGATTTGATTGTAACCAAACGAGCTGATCGAAGTGTGGAGTGGCTGAACGTTTGGAGCTTGTTGAGCATATTGTACACCACCCTGTGGATATTGTTGTGGATACTGTTGTTGAGGATATTGCTGTTGTGGATATTGCTGTTGTGGATATTGCTGTTGTGGATACTGTTGTTGGGGATACTGTTGTTGTGGATATTGTTGTTGTGGATATTGTTGTTGTGAATACTGTTGTTGTGGATACTGTTGTGGAAGAATCGATGATTGAGTTGATGAACCAAATACATTCTTATAGTATTTATTAGGTGATTGTGTGGATGATTGCACATCTGGTACTTCATGGTCTCGTGAGAACGAGATAACACCGGGACGTCCTGAAGTTGGTCCACTTTGTCCAAATCCTGGATTGTACTGTGGTGGAGCGGGTGATGATGGTCCACCAAACGAATACCCAGGACTATATGGTGTCGGCGTAGGAGATGCTAAATTAAATTTTGGTTGCAAATAAGCGGTTTGTGGAACAGAAACGGGTTGTGCTTGTAGTGCTGGCGCTTGATGTAAGAATGGTAGCATTACGTAGGCTTGTTCTTGAGCATAATGTCTAAAATATAATAAAAAGAGATACACTACATTAGAGTTTATAGCTATTTAAATTGATCAAAAATTTGTTATCATTATGATCGATCTAATTGAAATAATCCAGACAATCTACAAACGATATATACACTTTCATTTTCATAACGCTTTGTCATACTTAAAAAACTATCAATACCAAACTTAATAATGCACTGATCGAACTGCATTTTCATTGCCTTAATACGAGTAGTTAATTTTGCTTTCGTGCTTCACTTCCGGTATTCATTTTAATTGAATAAACAACTGTTGCGATACAACTGTTTGATATGTTTTTATAAGCAATGGGTATATTTCACAGCTACAGTATCGCTCGTATACTAAGAGCTATCGTAATGATTAAGTATCGTTTAATAATTTAAAAGCTTTGATATTTTGGTATACAAATCGATCGTTTGAGTATGTATGCACCAATCGCCGATTGACACTGAACTTATCAAACCAAGCGATTCAGTATCTCGCAATAGATGATTACGAGATTGTTGGCATAGTTTTACTATTAATTCAAATGTACATATCAATATAAGCGATCGACAATTCACAGTTCAAACGGTCGCGTGGTTTGCTAAATTTCTACGCCAAAACTATAATACGTGTAAGTATGTTAAACCAGTCATTTATCTTAAATGACAAATCGATCAAAAATATTAATCATCTTCCGCATAAAATTTGCATATTATGTTGAATCGCGCGTTTAATGCACATTTTCAACCAGTACCGTTATGATAGTGCGTTACAAACGCAGTTTTGCGCAGTTGTCTATTGATCGATTCTGTTTCGTATATATTTATTGAAAAATCAATTTAATTTAAATATTTATGAGTCAATTTAAAAATTTTGTAAAATTTCAAAAGAAATTGGCCAATACTTTCAATTTTTTTTTGGATTTCTTATATACATATATACCACTCATACTAAACATAATGTTCGAAGAAGAGATTACATACCGTTAATTGTCTTCGAATAAAAAAGAAAAAAATAGAAAACAAATCGATAAAACTGTAATAAAATTATTACTGCCATCATCATCTTGGTTACAGCGTTGAAAAGAAAACAGACGAAAATCTTATCAAATTTTCGAAATCTGTCGTTCAAATTTATGTGTATAAATGATCGTGAAATAATTTGAATATGTCGTTCGATCGTTGCGTGTGGGGTGTTCAGAAAGACAATTTCCGAGTATCAGAGATCCAATATACTTGATCTGATCACTCTCTCAAAGGTGCAGGTACCACTACTTAAATCGATTGCTTCTTGTCTCTAAGCTGTTCTATTGGAACAAGTATCTATTGCACTCCGTTGCCACTTCATTCAATCACACAGATTTATTTGTATTATATTTGCAAGAAGTTGATCGATTGTTGGAATAAAGTGTTTCACTTTAACGAAGGATGTATTCCAACATGAGATTAAAATTATCGAGGTAAGCGATAATTTTCTTCTTGTCGAACACCAAAATTTGTGACTGCATAACTATGTCATTTCATCATACCATATAGCATTACTCGACTTATCGAGTCCTAAGATTATAAATAATAGACAGATGATCTTACGATGAGCTTCGTGAACCGGTGTGTATATGGTATGTCATATCTGGCTTAAACTGGATATTTACTGAACGCTCAATAGCAAGCGAGCTATTTATAGGCGTTTCCTAAATAGTTTCTTTCGGCATTGCGTTAAGACGAAGAGAAGAAAGAAATTATACTCGACCTGTTTTACACCTGTCATATAGTCAGATAAACTAAAATTTTGAGAGCATACTTTGTGATTCTATATAGGATTACCAAAGACATGTTTATAGTCAAAATGTTTTCAGCGGTACAAAATATAATTGTTATAACTATCTGGAATCCGTATTATTTATGTCACGGTATTTAAACGACCACCAGAACATATAACATTACCTATAAGTTATGTAAAAACTCCGGATAGTTTCTACAGTTAAGTTCGCCCATCTCAATAGGATTTTCAAACATTAATCCATGAA
The DNA here is from genome assembly GCA_963932295.1 of Tipula lateralis. Taxonomy (NCBI): domain Eukaryota; kingdom Metazoa; phylum Arthropoda; class Insecta; order Diptera; family Tipulidae; genus Tipula; species Tipula lateralis. Next base: position 197,634,376 of record OZ010737.1, read on the forward strand.
TCACAAACATTTTTAAATTTGAGTCCCAAATATTTGCGTATACTTACAATTGTGGTTGTAAATGTGCCTGTTGAGCGAACGATGGATAATATTGTATTAATTGTTGTTGAGGCTCTAATGTTGCTTGTTCAGCTCCAGCCTGTACATAAACATACTGTGGTTGCGGTTGACTGATAAATCGGGCCAATGGTGGTTGTGGTGTTGATTGACCAGCGCCGCCACCTTGTGCCAATAACGAATATCTGGATGGAGCAGAATGTGTACGATCAGCTTCGTGCACCGGTGTATATGGCGCCGGTGTTGCTTGGTATTGATTCGGTGCACTAGTCACATATCGTATGCTACCTTCTTCCTCACCTTGTTGTTGTAGTCTAGTTTGTTGTTGCTCATTTTGTTGCTAAAATAGATATATAGAAAACATATTACAGCGTGAAACCTGATCGATAACTAATATTGGCTATTATATATCATATTTGGTCTTACAACATTACTGTATTGTCGTGTTACCAAACCATCATTATCTCTTAATTTTGCTCGTTGCTCACTCACCAAATTATCACGTTCAATATCTTCGAGCTTGATTTGCCGTTGGGCCGACTGTTGATCATCAAGCTCACACAGTATTGGTACGCATAGTGCGATCAATAGCAGTAATTTGATCTGCAATGAAAATAAAAGTGAAAGTTTTTAACAATTTTCCATTTCCAAAATCGATGTTTATCAATCGATCGAGTTTTGAAAACATAAAATTTTCGATCGATCGCCGTGCGATGTGTTTGTTATCCCGTCAATTTGTCGGAAATGATAATGTTTTTGTTTGGATAAATTAAAAATAATTAAAATGAAAGTTGAATTTTTAATTTCACAAATTGATAAATGAGCGATCCGATCAGGTTTGATGATGTTCAATTGCAGCAAATCAGAAAAAAAAACAAAAATAATTTAATAAATCACAACAACAAATCAAAATGAGGTTGTATTGTGTAAAAGATAAATTTCTTAAGATATTTGTAATCTATATATTTTATGTGTAAACGATTTAACGATAAAACCACACACACACACCAACTCATTTTGTCGACAAAAAAAAACAAATCATTTCAATATCTTAATTTTTACTCGTGTGTTTAAGATGATCGCGCATGCAAATTTATTCATGGACAAGAAAGCATTGCGCATTATCGTGCACAGGTTAATTGAAAATTATTGTTTATCTAGGGCATGTGTTGACGACCTGCGCGATCGAAACACTTTGTCGCGATCAATTTTCATAATCATCGAATTTACATGTGAATCGTGATGAGTGATGATCTTATATATATTATTTAAATGATCAATCGACATCACCTAAATAGTTTTCTAGCTTACATAATGAATGGTATAGTTGAAATTAAATAAGAATAATGATCGTCTTTATTATATATGAGTATCGGAAGCTTCATCAAATAACAAAACAAACCAAAAAAGCAATAGCTTATGGCGATTTGATGATCGTGACCACTACTATATTGATTTATTTGTCTAATCTGTTAAGTTTACATATTGTATGTGCACATATCAAGCGTTATTAGATACCTACATACTTATGTCAGACTAAATTTGCGAAAATGATCAATAATTTACTTTCTACATATATTTGAGACAAAGTTGTCATAGAACACGTAATTGACAATAATGAGTTTGAACAAAAGATCATATCTACGTTTATTTATGAGGAATAAGAAGAAAGTTATACGATCATTTATATACATAAGAAACAGGTTCATCTTCGATTTGCTTATAAAAACAGATGTGTAAACGGTATATTAGCCATCAGTTGCGAAACATCATTTGCGTCATGTTTTCGAGATTCGATAACTATCTGAGTTTTCTACCCAGATCATTACATATAATTATCGCATTTTGACAGATCATACAGTTCCATATCATTTATCAAACAATCCCGCTTTAGATCTAAAAGCTCTCCTATTTTTCTGATAAAAATGGTTAATTTATAGTCATACTTATGTAAATGGAGAATTGAAAGTGTACTTAACAAATTATGTGTGACTGCTTAATGGTATAGAAGCACAATTATTCGTACATATATCCTCTCTATAGTATCGATGAATCGCTACTAAAGAGGATATATCTTGTCGATTTTGTTCTGATCTGAGATATTGCATACTTTAATCTTGCAAGGATAAAAGATTTTCAGACATCGGTCAACCAGAGATCAGCACATTTGATAGTGACAACAGCAAGTTCAGCATAAATCAATTTCTGTTATAATACCATTAAATACACACAATGGCCCATGCGACCATTAGTACACAAATTTGATTGGAGTCAAAAGTTTAAATATCCGTTCTTAAGAAGTTGAATTCGGACTTATACTTCGGAAAGGTGAACAACCGTTAAAATTTATTATAATTAGTGTTAATTAAGTTTTTGGTGTTAAAGATACTAATTTGTTTCAATGAGACAGACCTGTTCGTATTATGATGATTAATGATATCTATACGAATCAGCTTCTAAAGCATAAACAATTAATTTTCTACTGAAATCAGACGAGTCAAACATAGCAAGGTGATTTGTTAAAAGTGTCCTTGTTATTAATCGATATGTTTAATTGGTCAAGTAAAGTTTAATTCGTTAAATCTTAAAATTCTCTGATTAACAATTTTCTTCGATTCATTAAATATACTCAATATCGATGGGCAAAGCGATCGACGTTAATACATTGAATAAACAACAAGTTGCAACTTTTGCTAATCTTGTTAGAAACCTTAACCTTACATATTGATGTACAAAGTGAAATATGTACTCTAAGTTACATATAGTGATGGCGATATAGTGATACAGATGAGTTCATTCTCACCACCGATCGTACCGCCTAGACGATCGATGGTGAAAATCCCTTTTGCATCCGGCCCATATCGGGATTCGAACCCGGTACCTTCCCACCCCACGCCGCAGTAAATTTATATGTAGTAAATTTACAGAACAAAGCTTACTCAATTGTCAAAAAACAATCGATTTTATTCAATCAAGTCAATAAATATGACTAAGTGCTCAACAATTGTTGTTTTGTTTTTGAAATCTTTTTCGTGCTCAAAGCATTTTCAACTCTCTCGTTGTTCGTTAAGTTATTTATGTTTTACCTTACGTCATTAGTAGAACCATCTGCACTTTGCATAGCTCCATGAAACCAGACCTATATACAAAGGACACAACCTGTATAGATTGCGAAAATTATACGTGTTTAAATGGTAAGATGGGAAGTTCTTTGTATAATTACATAATATACCATCCGAAGCCATATCGAAATATACCGACAATACTTCAGGTGTCGACGTTGATTCAGGTGCGATCAGAAACCCTCTGAAATGTATCGCTGCATATCAAGAGCAATCCAGTAGCAATCTAATAGGAACTATGATGAAAATTATGTGTCAAACCAAAGATCGTAATATATTATTATGATCATTGCTGAAACACATATTAGTATGGTGAAAATGTCCAAAGATTAATATTATCTTATGTTACAAATTACTTATGCAACATGCTTTTAATAAATTAATCAACATTGTGCAAATCGAATTCCGAAAATCGTATTCCGAAAAAAATATTTCTGAAACGCCTAAATGTTAGCGAAGCGAAATTCATTTGGCTTATTTCCAAAACAAAATATAAACTTGAAATTGAAATATTATTCAACGGTCACGGTTATCCATGGAAATAAAACATCTTGCCGGTATATGTTTGAAAGTTGATTCGAATTAAATAACCGGAAGATTTGTGAACCATTCAATATTTCGTCCGGTAGTTTACAACAATCAAATCATATTTAATTGGAAAATGTAGCATCCGTAAATGGTGTTAAGTTGTTAAACCATTTGTTGTTGTAATTATTTTGGGATTTTAAAAAGTGAAAGATGTAAGTAAAAAAACCTTAATATATGTGATTTCGGTTCAAAAGTTGTTTATTTCTTTTAATTTCATAAATATATTGGATAATCCAAGCAAAATTGAAAGTCCATATTTTGTGTATATAATATGTATACTCATGTATAAGATGCTCGATGAGTAACAAAAATTCTTAAAATTGTCTTTCGCTTGTATGAAGCTGTACATGCAATACAATTCGAATGTGTAATTAAGTGTATCAATATATTAAGTTTAAGGTTGAATGGGCGAATGACAATCTTTTTATTTAATGAAAGTGAAAACGGTGGTAAGGTTAATGATCGAAAGTTGACGTTTACTTTTATATATATACCCCAAAATACATGAACTGATAAAATAGTTTTGATCTTATGTCATATAAATAAGCTTTCAAATGAAACTAAATATATTTCGTGGTTCAATTGAAGCAATGTAACAGTTCAATACCAGAAATTGTGTATCACTTGATTTAAATGTTTGAATTCCGAACGGATCGACAACACAGGTCAAAAGGTTAAATATATTTGTTTAAAATTATGTATCTTGATTTGTAATTAGCATATAGAATGAAACAAGGTTGTGCATGACTTCTGTGTTGGATTCGTGCTTAATTTATTTGTTTATACACAATTTACTACGGGTCATCACAATTTAAATCGAATAAACATTTTATGAAATAATATATTCACTAGTCAAGGTTAGTTTTTAGAGCATTATTGGAGTGCTCAAATTAGCGCCTTGTATAGTCAGGTCTACAATGTACGTGATCGAAAAAAATCACAATTCACTTTTAATGATATAATTTTAAGAAATCCATACATTAATATCGAGCTTCCGTTTAATCATCATAAAATTATGACAAAATCGGGTATATACACATCGGTTATGCATAGTAATTAGTCGATAATTCACTCACCATATTTGAAATACAATAAAAAAAAACAAGTATCACTCAAAATACACACAATTTCACTCAAATATATATTATGTATATATAAATCACTCAAACGACACTATTTGATGTTGTGTTCACGTCCAATGTTGTGTTTAAACAAAACAATTAAAAATATTTCTTATATTTATTTAATGTACTTGTTGTTATTTGAACCAAAGCTAAATTATAACTATGTAAGTTTTATAGTGGGGCCATACCATTTATATCATATTGTATAGTATATCAACAACAAATCAACAGACTCAATACACAAATTGCAAAGTGTTTTTGTTCGTTTTCTTTACTTTTGCCTTTTAATACTTTTATGCTTCTTAACAATCACTTTTTTTCTTTTATTTTATTAATTCGAAGGTACAAAAGACGTATAGAGAGCTTTTCTTATATGTGTATACATATAAATATTAAGATAAAGAAGAAGAAGAAATGCGACATGCACTAGTAGTCATGGATCCACGATTCATAATTAATAAATTATCGAATAACGATTTTTTGGGCAGCTCGGGCGATTAACCTTTGCACGATAATATTTGGCTGTTGAGTGTCAAATCATAATATCCGCGTTAATTAATTTTTGAGCGATTTGGGATCATCAATGCCGATCGATTGTGCTATTATAGACAGGATAGGAATATTTTATAGGATTTTTAATTGTTTTGGCGTTATGATTTTTATGATATGGGCCTTCAATATAATATATAATTGAAGTGTTATGAATCACAACCCATTATTTATAGAGAATTTTAATTAATTCAAAGAATTTTAAAATTTATTTTTTATTAATCTTAACTTTATATGTATAAGTAATTGAGTCACCGATACAATTAATCATATTTAATATATCGTTATGTTTCCCAGGCTATTAAAGGTATTTACAACAATTATATAAGATTTAATTATCGATACAATTAATTATTAATTAAAGATTAGATATACCTATACTTGCATAGTTTGAACGGAAGTGGTGGGAAAAGAGAAAATGAAATCCATTTTTATAATTAAGTTTGGAGATAATCGAGTTTCTGCATCAAAGTTGACTTATCTTGTGACAGCGATTTCGCTCTCCTTTATGTCCTAGAATCGCAATTCTTCAAGGATTTAGAAAATTTCAATTGTTCTTTTCATTATTAACGTGGCCAGTGAACTACTATATGGGTTGTTAAAGGATTTTTTCTGCCTAACCGTTAGTAAACTCTTCAAATGGAAGCAAACGGAACACTAAGAGCAGTCGAGAAATCATTAAAACCGTCATGGATAAATGAGTTGATGCAGACAATGAGTTCCAAAATAGAATTTCACTATATACAAGACATTATCAAAAAATTTCGAAAATGTGGCAATATGCCAAACCGACAGTGAATGCAAGCATATCGGCCTGTTGCATTCCGACAATGTGACTATACTACACGTGATTGGCATACGTTGGGAACAGCTGATAATAAGAGGAGTTCACGGAAAAATGCAAATGGATTGCAACAAAGTGGCATTTGTACCATTTATAGATCAAATAGTTGGTGATATTTTCTTTCGGTTCATCTAATCAAAATGAAACGGAATCTGAACAGCGGTTCAACTCAACTTATAAATCATTTTCAATACCTTTTTGATCGGATATACCTTAAGTATATAAATGTTAATTAACATACAACATTCTCGGACATTTTATATACAACAACTAGAACTGCAGCATCATGTGTATTACCGCGTGTAGACATATGAGAAAAGAATAAAACGACGAGATGGTCCATGATACTTTACAAAGATATATAAATATATAAGCAAAAACAACTGGTGAGTGGTGGTTTCGTAACATACGCCCGTATCAATCGATCGATCGATACACGATATAAACACATTTATAAGAAAGTAATCTTAATACCTTCTTTTAAGCTCTTTTGATTTATTTATTTTAATTGATCGACGAAATTGGTTTGCAAGAAGAAAATAATTCACGCAGTGCTGTGTGTTCTATACACTTACATACATAAATGTATTCGTATATACAAGAGGTACAGAGAGATACAATTCCACTTTTAAGATTTCATGATATAACAAGACTTAATACTTGTGAGGTATATTTTCTCACATGGATTATTGGCGGATTAAAGTCTGGTTTATTATTGGTGCACAATTATAAATTGTTTTGACTCGTTCGGGAAACCCACATACGTTATAAGATTCCACAAATAATTGGCGTAATTATATATTTTTATATATTCATGTTAAGCGTTTTTATACAAATTTATGAAATAATTTTTACAGCGAGATGGTTAATTGTCACGGTTAATTTAGTTTTATGTATATGAACGATATTATGATCATCTCATTTACCATAAGAAAATTGAGATCGCGAAAGGTGGAATTTAAGCGTGCACATGTGTATTTATATTCATATATATAGTGAAGATGTTCATAGTGAAATCATAATTTGCGATTATTATTTTTTTTTTGTTGCTGGACGTTCCGGATGATACGAATGGGTGTGGATAAATTAAATTATGGTAATAATCTTATAAGACAAAAACTGTTATAAAATACTTAAAGCATCGCTTAATTCATAATTATCATAAGATTTACTTACTTTCATTTCAGTTGACGCGGTCGCAAAAAATTGGTAGTAATTCGTTCTCATCGCGTATCACAAGATGAAAAAATGAAAGATATTTTTTATATATAATATTATTGACCACAAAATAATTTAAATGAAAGGTGAAATTTCAATATCTTATGTATATATGCCGACTCCTTGATTTAATTCGGATTCTTGTGGTTATTGTGTAACGCACAAGTTGAGCGAACAATTTTTTTTGATCTGCCTGAGAGGTGTTAGTTTTAATGGTTAGACCGCATTAAGTTTCGTTCGAGTTGAAACTTTTAATTGAAATTCGTCCGATGGGCATTCGAAATAAATGTTTTGTATGCACAGCACTATGCGGAAGTAGTTACACAATTGGGTAGTAATTAGATTTTTCATAATTTATATTTTAAATTAGAACGTTTTATAGTTTTGAAAATCGTTTCTATTCTCTCAAATTTATGTTATTATATACTTACATCAACTGAATAGGATACGGCTGGAACTGGTTGTCTAAAAGTGAGTCTATGTGATCCAACGCCTATATACGAATTCCGTTCCTCGTGTTACCTACCCTGGCGTAACTAATGGTGGTATTTTCTCCTTTAATCGTGCAGAACATTTGTAAGTCAAAATTGTATGTAAGTCAATCATATTTGAATAATCTGATGGAATGTCTAGAGTTCGATGTTTCGGGACTGCAGACCTTAATGCTACAGATGACAGAGACCAGATCGACATATATAATATCATATATACAGTCTTTTCTTAACACGAAATTGCTTCCCTCTATACACTATACGATTGTTATGATGATCTCAAAGTGGTGAATCGAAGTGATCGAGACCGATGGATTCGGATTGATTACATAGTATGGTCTGTACCGCAATATAATAGTCTGTCCGCATTATAGTACTGTACAGACCATTTGTACCATAATGGTCTGCCTGCCAAATATCATATGTAGCATCCACTATAGTATAATTGGCATCCATTCTTAAGGTTTGCATCGTTTCTCTAAATAATAAATACAATAATGGCTTTCAAAGGGTTAACTGACATGGCTAAATTTCTATTATACTTTCAATTTCATTTCTTTATTCGCACAAACGAAACGTAAAATAAGAACACAACATAAATTTTATCAAATAATTGCATCATTGACCCATGGTTATAGATATTTTCAATGGAATTCCACCTACCTTCACAAAACTTTTACTGCATCATAACACCACGCACAGCATATGGTAACAATACCGTCTCTATATCATTTTCCATTTGATCTCTATTAAACTCGAACACAATCGACTTGATTTTACTTCCAAACTACAACAGAATGCGCTTACCAATAATATTACGTGTATCTATCGACGTATGTCTGGACAAACCCATCTATTGTATATACATAATCGTTAGTATATTCGCGGTTATTGTTGTAGCAATTATGTAAGTAACAATAGATTTAATTCACGCGACAGGTGAAATAGTTGAGATGATGTATAAATGTATGAATCATAATCTCCGCTATGATTTCAAATTGATTAATGATTTTCAATATCATGCGATGCGAGTTGACGAAAGAAAGTCAAAATAAAACTAATTTCGTGTGGCGATATCATTTACTGGTATATGACCTCGCGCACAATAAAGTTCAACATTGTTGTACTTTAATTATATATTGGAGTAGTACAATTAAAATTAATAAGAAAAGAAAGTGAATTAATTTCCTAATAAGATAAAATGAAATAGAGATCGGATTTCAGTTTTCCACTTTGTTTGTTTTCAATTGTGGTTTGGTCCATTTGGCTATATAGTACTATCTGGCGTGCAATAAATGAAAATATCGATCACCGTCAAGTAGATAAAAGGCATTGCCCTCTCTCGCAATAATTACTATAAAGAAGTGAAATGCGTATAGCGATAAGAATTTACGATTGGAGCCATCATTCATATTCGTACATAAATTATAAATTTAGCATATCATTCTGCAATATATATATTGTATATACATATACGAGAACACTTAGATACAATAGATCCATTCCCTTTTCATTATATACCATATTAATATATGATAAACGTCTTAATAACCGTTTGGTCACAATCTCTTATTAACGCGCGGTGTTATTAAAATCGAAAGTATGTATTTATGATGGATTCTCCACCGCTCATTTATATAATGGTAAATTGATAAATAAATAGCATGCAGAAGATATTGTTTTATTCTATTGTTGTGTCGCGCGCTTATATAGGAAGCCTGCGTTACGGCCAGTCGATATTGAATACATTTTAACTATACCGAAACGAATCTCGATTATCTCGATTAGATCGAGTCATCGACACACACCTCTATAAACTATATAGACGACTGCTAGCAATACCTAAAACGATATCAAGAGTGAAATTAAAACTCTGTTACGGTTATGTAGATAGTTTTGATGAATTACTACTTTTCTTTGTGTATATGTACATGTATATGCGGGTATACGCCATAAAGACATGATTTTCTTCTTATTCTTATTCGTTTATACATATACTTTACTTGATCGTATATATGCATTTGTTAAGACGTGTGTACTGAATTAAATGATAAGAAATGACATCAAGATATTGAAACGAGTTTCTAGAGAATTTTTATTATAGATTTCAATTTCCTATGATGGAATAGTTTTTTTGTACCTATAAGGTGAAAATGTATAACAAAATCATAACTATGTGTAGATTCATATGTATATACCCGATTCAATTATATTTCATTAAAGAGAAAACTATTAATAATTTATATTTTACAGCCACTTTGATATGCAACAACCACATAGGTACCTTAATAGAACTCTGGGAACAAATTTTATTTGAGTGGCAAGAGCGCGAGTTTGAATCACCACGATCTCACCAACTTAATATTTACTGTTAGCCCGATGACAATTTTTCACGTAGCCACAATCCATGTGTTGCAAACTGTTTATTATTCGTTATGTGAGAGTTTGAGTTACTGTAAGAGCTCTGAATCATGATGCCATTAATTAATGTGCGCCAATGAACGAAACTGAAGGCGTGGATCTTTTAAAATTAGGCAGAGTAACTTTGACATCTACGGATATCTTTTATATTGCTATATTCTCGACCAGTCTCAAAATGACATCATTGAAACACTGGTCCCTTATTTGGGTACTCGACTTCGAATAATCGAATGACGTTATCGAACAATCGGTATTTTGGAATTCGATTTGAAAAATGTAAGTCTTTAAAAAGGAAAGCCGAAACTTTTACGTATATATAGTCATAGTAAATATAATTAACCGCTTTAGTCACTCAAGCTATTTGGCAATACATACGCCGATGTCTGCGTGGGTTAAAGGAATGCATAGTATGATGATCATTCCAAATTAGGCAATTTTCGGATTTTAAAGCATAACCTATCTATGATAATACAGAGATGTCACAACTGACCATATTTGGATTAATATGGAACCAAATAAACAAAGTAATGCTTCTCAGACAGTATTAGGTATTGCGATCCAAGTAAAAGAACAGACTCTTACATCCGGACAAATTTCGGCAATATATACACAGTGGAAATAGATGAGAGCAAACTTGAGATGTTCAAGAGATAAAATAGGACAAGAAGATTGCTGATACTCCTCGCTTCCATTGGAAGCCTGAACTGGGGCGAAACAGCGAAGATGGAACGAAGGGAGCTTATAGGAGTGTTCAAACAGATACAAAAGAAAGCCACTAGTTTAAGTGTGATGAGTTAGTCTAATCCGACTGCAAAAAAAAACAAATCAAACCCAGTGTCAAGAGTGTGGATGTGAATGTACTCAAGATGTTATCCAGATGCATGACGTCAAACGAAATCAATGACGTCAAACGAAATCAGGAAAATTATTGCAAAGAAATGGTCACAAAATGTATATTGGGCGACTGTGAACCACACTAGAGCTTTTTTTGAACCAGCGTAGAAGAATTTTTGATAGACCCGCGCTGTCCAACCATCCAAAATTATCCAAGACTTCAGTGTTTGCTGGGTGACCAATACTTTAAAGCGGAAGAAAGGGTACAATACGATAGCAGATGCTCGCTAATCGTCAAAACGACTCTGAAATCGACAATATGATCTGGTCCGATTAGTACATGAACAGCTTAGCTGGTATATGGTGTGCTCAAGATGAAAGACCACTTAATTGGAGTTTCCAATTTTTACAAATGCATAAGAACAGTTTTTCCCGATAGTTAGGACTTTTGATGTATAATTTCGGCACCACTACCAGTATTGGCTAAGTATCGTTTATTGTTCTTTAATGTTTGTCCACAAGTGATTGTAGTGTTTAACCACGAATTATATTTGATTTATTTGCATCAAATCATGTCCGCTAATTACAGATTTAATGATATTGAATCTCGTTAGTTTAGAAAGCGGTTATAGTTATCTCTTGCTTGGATGTTGATCTCGAAATATTTTTAAGTTTTTAAACCTTAGCTATTGAGTCAGACAAATTTATTTTTATTATACATTGAAAGGATCTGAAGTAAACTGCAATCGTTTTTTTGAACAAACGGACACGTTTTCCACATTTTGACCAGGTGATATATGTGGTGATTAATGTCACTATTACCACAACCGAATTGTATCTATTTGTTTTACTACTTTGATATAAAAATATAGTTTGAATTGTCTGCTCGAGATTGAAGTTTTTGATAAGGGAAAGTCCAAATCCAAGAGACATAAATTGTTTTACCATTACCACTATACATACCATGTACGGTACTTAGACTTTATTCTGTACATAGAATTGCCTTGTATATGATTTATGGCCTGTCTAATGATTTGAGAGATCAAATCAATCCGATTGAATATTCACCAATCACATTAAAAATGCAACATTTAATTATGTAGCTTATCCATCTGAAGAAACAGACATTATACGCAAAAACAAAATTGCATTCAGTTAAGTTCATGAAGCGTAACACGGAAACCATATTATGTTAAATAAATTAAAACGTCTCGCGAGATTATCTTGCCTTAACAGATTTATTACATTCACTATACTTTATATATATTTACTCGTATATAATTCTAATTGCGTATATGTGTACTTATATATGTATAACCGACAATTGTATGCTTTTAAATGTGTTACATAATCATGTATTGTAATTTCAATGATTAATGATTGTGATAACCAAAATTCGATCGAAAGAGTGTACACCATAATTATGTTATTTGAAGCACTTTGCACGATTAGTATCGTTTCGATCGATATAATTATTGGCTTAAGCTAATGATCATCATTTCACTTTGGTCGAGCCAGAGCACATATGTATTTGGGTGCAGGTGCGGTTAATCGAACGCACTTGAAGTGAGTTTATTTATCAACTCTTTTAGATATCGAAAGCATAACGAATCGAGGCGATGATCATATAACTCCTTCACATTGGAAGCGAATTAGCCACGCTGGGTGTGTATACGTAAAAATTAATTAACGAACACATTTTATAAACAACAACAACATCCGTATATATCTGTATAATGATCGACAAATTTGTTATACATTTTTGTATTGTTACATCAATTTGCCTGGGAGGCTCGTGTTCTCTTGTTACACACCCCATATGTGATCTAATATATGTATGAATTTCGATTTAAACAAATAAATCTGTACGAAATTGAAAGTTGTTCAACGAAATCATGATTAATGTCTTGTTCTGATATCAAAAAACACCTCCATACAATAAATTGGAATTAATATAAATTTCACTCTTTCTCCCCCTCAAAAAAAAAAAATAAATAAATAAATAAACAGAATCCTATAATCCATCAATTATACTTTTATAATCAAAAATGATTGTTTTATCGACGTCGACCTCCGACTGTGATCAAAATATATGTAAACTATTAAAAAACGGTCAGATCGAATTCAGGATTGAATTTATACAAATTTGCGATCGTATATAATATAATGATCGTATATCCAGCCACACACATCTACTTTCTTTCCAACAGCATATAACACTAAAAGAAATACGATTAACCTCTTACATACCGTTTTCGAAAGGAATTTTTATTTGCTTTATTATTAGACACTCTAAAGTTAAAAAAAATATTGCGATCATTTCACCTGATCGCACCAGCCCACAACTATATTTTACGCAAGTACATTATAATGTTCTTTTTTATTAAACCATCACTTGTTAATGTACATATATATATTTACAAATTAGATTAATTTAATGACTTAACATTTTTATTTTGTTATTAAATATGATCCTGATCACGTGATCATTCATTAAATAAAAAAAACTATTAAACTTTCACTATATTCACATATATTTAATTAATCATGCATGATACACTTAAATATACTTATATCTTATAAATGTGGACGCGATCTTCAATTATACCTCAACTGCGTGATCTTCTTCTTTGTGTAATGCATACTCGATCAGATTAGATATTTATCGAACATTTACATATAAGTAAATGATGAAGATGAGCATGATTAATTATGATTTTATTCTTATGATCGCGATCAACAAAATAATTAAGTGATCACAATCGTAAATTTAAGTGAAGATCGCTGCATGATTCACAGTGCAGCTCAAAACCTATTATTTGATCGAAGATTGTACGAAATAACAAAAAATGTGTTAGATGTTCCATTCATTCATTACTCAAGATCACTTGAGGCATCGAGTTAATTTATTAGATTTCGACATGGTTATTGAACTTAAATGTATAAGCGAGCGAGAATTTAATGTTTGGGGAATTAATTAAATTATCGTACCAATAATTGTTTGGGGCTAAAACAAAAATTTAATCACAGCGGCTACATTTGGAGTCATTATATAGTGTATGATCGCTATATCGATTGAGGCATTTTTCGCTTGATCATTTCTTTATAATATAAATATATATATATGTTTATATAGATATAGAAACAAAAAAAATATCATTGATCATCTTCATAATAGATACTATAAATCATTTTATAACGATCTCGTATATAATAGTCAAACAAAATAATATTATTATTTGGTGATTTGATGATCGCACGAGGTTAAATATACGATCGTTTAACACAATTACCACTTAATTTAATTATTTGTTTTTGGGTAAATAATAATATGAAGTGATTTCCGATTGTATAATTGATAAAACACGATCGTGGGAATAGTACGTTGAGATAATTTTACGATCACGATCGTTCTTTTGATTTCCGGTATATATCGTTTATGTTAACAGGTCAAAATGAAATTGAAGTTGATCGTGGAATTGTTTTGTTAAATTTATGGCTTGGAATTATGCTGGTCTGATTATATTAAATGAAACGAAACCTGCTAAATTTGGTGAGATCATCGTATTACGTATTTAAATCCTCCTATATACAATAAATAACTATATATAAGTCTCATTACACCATATTGCAGTGCAATAAATCAAAGTGAATCTTAAGAAACACGCGCGTACTTTGTGCGGTCATAAATTAGAAGAACCTATTTGTACAAGCGAGTGGTATATACAGACATACATACGTATATGTAAACTAATGAGGCACGGAAATTGTTAATGTTAAAAATTCTATCGATCAGACGAAGGAAACTGAATAATTATTTGAAAGTTCATTTTGATGAATGATTGATCCAATTCGTATGTGTAGTTAAAAATAATTCATCGATCAAATTATATTGAGAATGCATGCATGTGATCTCTCTCTCTATATCTAATACGGCAACAAACAATCGAAAATCTTATTGATGTTTGAACTTAAGCAATCGTATATTGCTTGCAGGTGAATTTTTATATATGTTCATTGATTGGAGACCGGTAACTATTTTTTTAGTTCTTAACAAGATCTGTAATTTTGCAATATCCACAATGTGGTAAATTTGCAACCGTTACGTATAAAGCACTGAATTGATATGAATACGAGATTCAAGTGAACTGACAGGATTATTGATTGCGGATATGATGAATTATTGATGTGAAAATGTAACAACTTGTATGTAAAAGTCTTATGTGGCTTGGCTATCTTCTAGTTTACCATATGTTTTCTACTTATTCACTGCTCTATATTTTGAGTCAGTCGGTGGATCCATAGAGCATCACCAAACTAACAACTCTGGTCCGATGATATCTACTAGTACTGTTTAAGTGTAGTAATTGGATCTATTAGGCAATTGCCTTAATTAAGATTTCGGAAAGTTGTTCAACATGTCCCAGATGTTTTGTTTACTGTAACATTCACAATATAATATTCTATATAGAGATTAGATTCTCACGAAACCTATAGTAGCAATTCAGAGGTTACATCGTGATTTGGATGCTCCCATTACTATAATATTTCATACTATTGTTGAAATAGTATTCGCCGTAATCCAGGCCTGTAAGTATAATATATTATCTTAGAGAACAGCTCTCGATTACTTATCAATTATATTTTGATCGTAATCAACTCGAGAAGCTTTAGCTTAAACTATACAAAGAAATATTTTCTTGAAAATTTTAACGAAAGTTTCACATATTGGATCGAGATTGGTCGCTCTAACGTATTGTTGTTATTAATAAAATTCTAAATAATTAAAACGAAATGTTCGAAATGTGAACATAAACAAAGATCATACGGTTTTATTTTAGCCGATACAATTTTGACTTAAACAACTATAACATTTTATTTATAACTATATGCGAAATAAATTAAAAATCTGTGGCACATTTTCTCATCGATCATACTCGACCTTTTATAGCCCGGAATCCAGTCTCAATTTTTGGTTGCGTTTGTGGTTGTTGAATGTGAGGTTGTTGTACGTGGGTTTGCTGTATATGCTGTGGAATATATTCGTTTGTGTTTAATACTAAGTCGGTTGGTGGATTTATGATTTGAATGCGAGATGATGGTGCAAAATATGATGATGGTGCCAACGAAGTACTGATTAGAGGCGATGCATGAATAGGATTAAAATTAGGAAACGTTTGAGGTTGTGTTGATGCAAACTGTGGCTGTGGAATTGTAGCTGGTAGCAGTGATGGTGATGTATTAACCGTGTTTGTAATAGGTTGTTGCACGCTTGGAATAAATTGAGATGGTTGGATGTATTGTGGATAGGGCATGATAAGTGGGCGTGGTGCAATATACTGAAGATATGGTCCTTGATTTGAAAGCGGAGCGGTATTCATTTGTTGTGGAAAGTATTGCATTATGATTGGAGGTGCTTGTTGGTTACCATTTAGAGCAACCGATTGATTTGGATTTACGGCAAGAAAATAACCACCAGTTGGCTGAAAATTTGACGCCTGCATTTGTGAATAAATCGATGGTAGCTGTGGCTGAGTTTGCACGTTAAGAGTAACCTGTGGCTGTTGAACTTGTTGGTGTTGTGGTTGAAGTTGCGGCTGTATTTGTAGTTGTGTTCGTGGTTGTACTACACCTACTTTACCTCCATCTTGGACACCATTTGACACAGAATTTAAACTACTTTGAGGAACCCGTTGTGCTATTTGGTTATTCGCTGGCTGCTGTGTTTGTATTGTAGGCGATTGAGGTTTTTCTATCTCCGGTGTTGGCATACCCATCACGATTGTTGTAAATAAGCAAAATGACATCACCTGTATATTGTAATAAAAAAGGTCGCATTTAAAATAATTTTGATGGTAAAACATATATAACTTTCACTTGTGGATTTGTTGTCTTTAAAAGAGACTGTTCTGATTAAAAAATTCTTGCAATTTCACTCAATCGCTTATAACACATTTTATTACAACGATTAACGATCAAAATTATTTTATTTATAAAAAAAATGTCAGCATTTGGGGGCCAAATTAACCATTACGGCGTTTTATTATGACTTTTTCCAAATCTAAGAAATTATTTAATTATGATTTAGTATACATAAATCACAATCATAAATTATTAAAAAAGGGAAAGGATGTTCTAGTTCGATGTCCGAACAAAATTTTGTAGTCAATAAATCTTACTTTCGAAATACGGAATGAGTCAGTGACCTGTGGACAAAGTATAGTATCAAAATCGTTAAGATTATAATTACTGTTGTACCAATCTCTTAAATGATTGTGTTGGTCACTCTATATAGATCAATTTTAAAATTTAATTTAATTTCTTTCTTCGTTGTCTTCTATTATAGTAAGATGAAAACGAAAGTAATGGTTGTGTTGCGATATAGATAATTGAATACGTTTAAAAGGCGGAAGATAAATTCGATCACTTAATGGGTTTTAACTATATATCAATCCTATTATCTTAATATCGAACTTCTTATTTTAAATTACATCTTACCGTTTTCCACTTCATGTTTCTTATATTCTACTGCAACTGCTTATTATACACAAAAATCACGATATCAATATATATACACTTTATTAAAGATCACACACAATCACGACTAAATATTGTAATTAAGCACTTTGACTTTATTATCAACTAGTATGGTTGATAACAACTTGGAAAATGAATTTCCATTCAAACGTGTATACCTCTTTTATATGATTTCATCTAATGCACATCTATGAGGGGTATGAAAAACGCGCGATCTTGACTTACTTACTACTTTCATTTTTCATTTTCAATATCAGTGGATCGCTATTATCGACATAATTATAGTGTTGGTCGGAAATTTTCTTTTACCAAATATTATACTGTCAGCAAATATAATAGTTTTCTTAGTTTTTCGTACTGTGTTCTGACCGCTAAATATTTTACCATTTATATATCAACGTGTATGATAATACATCGAATATACTTATAATGTGGTTGCAGTATTGCAGCAAAAAAAAACTTGCAGTTTTCTATTTTATATACAAAACAACAGCTTAAAATGTTAATCAATTAAATATTATACGTCTTAATGTAATGGTCAAGAAACTTTACGATGTAGATGATGATGATGATGACGATATATAAAAGTGAAAATTAACATCTTGCAATTTGAATCATGTGCTGCATATTAGATTTTAAATAGACGGTTGCTGTTTATAGAAACATATTAAATTGCGCTGCTCACTTTGATGATAAATGATCTTTTATCTAGAATCTGTATAAAGATCTCAGCTTCCCGCATTTATATAAATTAGTAACGAACTATAAAACTTTCCTTATATGTGCATACAAATTTAATCAACAATGCATGTACCATAAACAGTTGTGGTTTATTAATGTATAATTTCCAAAAAACTACGAAATCATTGACTCTGAAATATAATTCAACATTCAACAGTCATAGTTTTTTGAGTTTCGACAAAAGAAACAACAGCAGCTAATAAAATATATTAACTGGTAAGGTAATGTTGTATAATCAATCATAAACTAATTTGGGATTATTATAGTGAGTGTAAGTACCTGTTTAGTTGTATACATTGTTTGTTCATTATTGTTGATGTCTCTAAATTAAATATTCAAACTTAATATTAATGACGCGTATTAATATAATTCCTTAAAGATTTAAAGAAGTTCGAAATTAAGAGTAAAGTCAAAACCATTACGCTCCATGCTTTCCTAATATTATCGGTCCATTGTTTCAATCATACAATGAACTCTTTACCTTAGTTTTATAGTAATTTACATACCAATAAGGGATAATATAATTGTGTTCATAATTCATCACTGAATTTCTAGTAAGATAATGAAAATGAGCTTTTATATCCTTTCCCTAAACTCCATGTGATCGATGGTTTATGATTCTAGTTAATCATATTTACGAGTACTAATGTGTGAGTTGAAGCTAAATGTATATAGTTAAATTTTTCAAGCATCTGCCACCACATATCTATGTAGATTTTTATAACAAATAGCTTGAGAACTAACATTCGAAATAATCAATTGTGGGTGCTATATAATTGGCGCAAATATCACATAACAAATTACGGGCATAACTTCAGGCCATTTATTTAGCTAATTTTAGAGCAAATCGAAATCGATTATTCTGTATACAAGAACATAAATCAATCAATCACCACCATATTCTCTTGAATCAATAAGCTATCATAATTTTAACAATGGTTGTCATAACCATATACATCGTGAGATGTTCAACTTTGATGGTTCTTTTACTGTTTTGTTTTACCCGCCCCAGGGCAGTTGAATATAACCGTGTTATTATATATTAAATGTTAACTGATAGTCATACATGGCATTTATTTAAACTATTATTGTCATAAATTGTATTGTTAACTGCAAAAACGTAATAAAGTATTATTTCCCAGAGTTTGACATTTCAACAATTCCGTAAATAGGAAATACTATCCCATAAACGTAGTTACAGATATTAAACAACTTGTCTTTATATGTTATATACACATTACTCAAAAATGTTAAATTATATATTTCGGTATGTTTACGCAAATTTAAAATCACCACATCATGAATTGGTAATTAAAAATTATTAACATTACTTGTGTTACAGACATCAACTTCTCAAGAAAAGTAAAATTATATTTACTTATTATTTTGTTAAGAATAAAAGAAATCAAAAACAATCATATAACAACAATTATATTTATATATATGAATACGAGTATATATACACAAAAAACGTCTTTTAAATTAAATTGCCCTTAAGGAGTTACGTAAAGAGAATTGAAAGAAATGAATTTTACTTTCATTCCCCATCCATCCATCCAAAAGTAACAACCTTGCTCTTGTATGTGCAAAAAAAACAAACTAAACGAAAATTAACTTCTTTCGAAAGACGTTGAACAAGGCTATTAAAAAGATTAAAAAGAAGAAAATTAAAACCGTATAAAATTGTAACAAAAGACTTCAATCATAGTTTTTATGTACAAATCATATAGACATAAGATAAACGACGAACCTGATTTTTCTGTATAAATTGACTTTCGCTATTTCAATATTTTGATCGATTAGACACATACATAAACAACTGATTGAATCTTAGGTTGCTGATTATTCTATTTAGGACTGTATGTTTATCTTAAATTGGTTCAATATATCATTTCAAACGGACCTCCAAATTATGAATAACACTTTCATTATTGTAATCCATCCAGCAAGTGAAATTTGTGTATAATATACGAATATAGTGAATGTAAATCAGCCTGCATGTATCAAATTTTCCCCATTAAATTCAGTCACATAAATATATACATTACCCAAAAAAAAATTTCATTTCAAATGAAAGTAAAAATATATATAAATCACTTTCTTCGTCAGGCAGGTAGGTACACAATACACATCCATCCTCATTACTTACCTAAAATTTATTGATCATGACTGTGTTTGAAACAAACCAAAACGAAATTAAATGCCGCGATATAAAATAATTTACTGAGCCGTAAATCAGTGATGACCTCATAAAGTGGTTGTAGGAAACTCCGGGCACGTATATATATATATATATATATATATATATATATATATATATATATATATATATATATATATATATATATAAACATGCATGTTTAACGAAAGTAAAAATGACAAAGATGCAATCTATTTTTATAAATGTTTTATTATAACAAAAAATAAATAGTTAATAATGATTAAATCTATAACAAATAATTAACAATAACATAGTCTCTTTGATATATGAATAAATGGAAATTATGATCGTATAATATACCCGCATATACTAATTAATGTTGGGACGAGTAATCAATTGTGTTATAATTAGTTTGACCATCGAATGATCCACTTCCGTATGAATCGCCTGATGATGCACCACTGCCTCCACCACCACCCAATGAACCTAATCCAGCATGAGATGATGATGATGATGGGAATGAGTATGATGAGCCACCACCTAATGATCCTAAACTTCCGTGAGATCCTGACGAATAAGAGGTTGCACCGCCTAAGGAGCCTAATGTTGAATGTGATGATGATGATGGGAATGAGTACGAACCACCAGATGAACCTAATCCATGTGACGACGATGAAGATGATGATGATGGGAAACTATACTGTTGACCTGAATAATATGATCCGGTTGAGGCTGGAAGATATGTTTTTGAAGGTAGAGTGTATGATGAGCTTGATCCGCCTGAAGTATACGACGATAAATCGCCAGAGTCGTGTGTCGATGCACCTAAAAATACTGATGGACGGAATGATCCAGTTGATTTCAAGCCTGATGAGAATCCAGCGAATGTTGGCACGGGTGCAGTGTGTCGGTACGATGAAACCGATGGTTGAGCAAAATTAAAACCTGAAGATGCACCGCCAAATGATTTACCTGAAGTAAATAGTGGAGCTCCGTATTTTGCACCTGGAAGACTTAATTGCGCGAAATGTGACGACGATAGTGAGTTGAATGGTGATGAAGAAGTGTAGTGTCCTAATCCTTTAATTCCAGCAGCATAACTAGGAACCAAATCTTGTCCTCCAGCATGCGATGATCCTCCGCCTAAACTTCCTAAACTGGCTAAGCTACCGAATGAACCACCAAATGAATGTCCTTGTCCGAATGATGAAATTGGTGCACCATACGATCCTATTGGGATTTGATATGATGATGTTGGTACGCCATATGTAGCAGCTGGTGGGGATTGAATACTTTGTTGACCAAATGTAATTGGACCTTGTTTATCAGCGTTCCCGAAACTAAATCCACCACTTTGTCCATGACCACCGGATGCTGGAGCTAAAGTATATCCATATTGAGTTCCACCACTCTGAGCACTAGCACCGTGATCACCTCCTCCACCGATGAGAGCCTGAGATGAAATTAAATTAGCTGATTGAGCTCCACCACCGTACGAGCCTAAATTTAGTCCGTGGCCTCCACCTCCTGACGATAATAATTTTGATGTATCCAAACTTAGTCCTTGTGCTCCTAATAATGCCGTCAATTTCGATGTATCCAAAATGTAATGACCTTGTCCACCACCACCAAGGGAAAGTCCATGACCACCACTGCCGCCACTAGTAAGCATATCCAACGATATTGGTGCGAGTTGGAGCTGTTGATGGCCACCCGATGAACCCCCCAATGATGGTACACCATAGCTTAACGATAATCCACTTGAACCACCACCACCATGTCCACCGCTGCTGTAGCCACTCGATCCTCCATAACTAGAGGTTGATTCACGTTTTAGTTTTGAATCCTTATTCATATTTGACTTGGTTTCAGCACAAATCGAAACCACGAACAAGGAACATAATATCGTTGCCTGCAGATGTAATATATAAATTTTAGAATTAATTCCACATTTCACCATATCCATGTATATATAAAACTTACGAAAAATTTCATTTTCACTTATTTAATTGAGGTAACAAAATTCACAAAAATCACAAAATCTATAAATTTAATTAATTTCGAATTTTTTAAATTAATAAAGTTTAATTCTTTAAATTCAAATGATGAATAAACTACAACGATCACTGTATGAATGATATCGACCTACCAAAATTCAATTTCTTTTATACACTCTTGAACCTTTCTATATAAAAATTGTGTACGAAACGAATCAGAAAACTAAAAAAACAAATGTTATTGAAAAATAAGAAAATCACTTACTATTCCCGTAATAACAACAAATACAACTACACATAAATTGTAACACAACACAAATAACAAAACACACAGTATACGTTCGAATTTGATCGTCGTTTTGTTGAATGAGGAAGTAAAAACAAGTGTTTTGTTGTTTAATTGTTGGTACTTTCCATCTTTTTCCGTCTTGATGATTCTTTGATCTTTCTTCTTAAAATATTGTATGTACAGTTGTGCGTATTAATAATAGTTTTCTTATTTTTGGCGATTGTAAACATACATTTTTAGTAACAATATGTATACCGGTAGGATGAAATATACTGTCCTATATTACAAAGTGATCGAACGTTTAGAATATATACAATTCTCTAAACCATATAAGTTTTACGACTCAGGTTTTTTCATTCATCCTACTTTTAGAAGCATATAGCGTCTACTATAATTGAATACAACTATGTTGGTAAGGTTGTTGCTTTAAGGTTGTTGCTAAAATTTTGAATGGAAATTCAACATCAATATCAATTTGTGCTTCAGCATATTCTCCGAATCGGTAGGTCTACGATGGTGGTTTGGCTTTAATTTCTGGAGAAGTTAAATCTTGAAAGCTTTTAAGCCAAGATCTTTTCGTAAAATATTCCATAAAGTGGAAGAACACAACCTTCTTCAATAATTTCCTGTACAGATCTGGCCACAGCTTCTTTAGTGCGCACTGTTCGGTATCTCACGGAATGCACATTATCATTAAGGGTAAACGTGGTCGAAAAAAATCTATTGTTATTCGAATTTGCCGCTCTGAAGGACGATTATGTACGCCATAAAATGGACGAAGTACCAGATAATTTTGACGCCAGAACCTTTATTTTGATAAAAAAATTCAACAATTTGCAAGCATTGCTCTGATGTAAATCTATCCATAATGAAGTTATGAAGTTAGATCTATCCATAATGAAGCAACACTTCTTTATTTGAGTTGTCAAATAAAGAAGTGTTGCCAACTCAAAGTTGTGAACCTCTAAAAAACACCCGTTATAATACTCGACGAATCCCCAAAAAATGTGTGTCCTATATAACTGTAGAAATCTCTACTTCATTAAAACTTATAACTCTAATTTATTTTATTATATAAACGGTTTTAATCTGTTTTGAGCCTGAAGCACTCTAATCTGTCATTGTTTGCTCATACATAATTTACAAAAATAATTGCAACTAAATCTAGCTATGAGTTCCTATTTATGAAGACCATTATGATGCTGTACAGGATATCTTAGTGTCTGATATTTAAAATATGTATACATAAGACACATTTAAAATTGTAAAAAGAAATTCGATCGTGACAGGACTCGAACCTGCAATCTTCGGATTCGAAGTCCGACGCCTTATCCATTAGGCCACACGATCCATATAATCTCGCGGTCAATATAAATAATTATTGTACAAAGTACTAATTGAAATCTTACTATACAGTACGTATTGTCCATAAGAATATAGTAAAATCTTATACCAAAATAATAAATCTACAGATACCGCTAAAAACCGAAAAAATGGTTTTAAAGAATTTACCTCAATAAACTACAAACTACCAAAATTGTTATGCACATCACAAACGCAAAAAACAATTTTTAAATTGATTATTTTGTCCAATGACCCATAAAGCAACCGTTTAAATCGCGCGCAAATCAAAATAACAAAACAAAACTACTTTTATAGTGTTGTTAGTTAATCTCGTACATAACCTTGATATAAAATATTGCACTACATAATCTAAATCGATATTAGATTTAAAACGTATAAAATTGTGAGTCTCGTCGCTGTAAAATTTAGATGAATCGAATAATTACATATATTGCCATCACGTTCGATTAAAATTTCTCTTATTACTACATATGAGTGTGTATACATACATATATAGACACCATATAGACCAAAATCATTCATTCAAAACATCCAAAAATACCAACGACCCAAACGTATATGTGCATACGGTAAGAGGATCATGTACATCGTAATGTATTTTTCTCCGCTCTCTTTAATTTCGACAACAATTTCTTTTGTGTTTCTTATAATAGTACGATTTACTATACAATTTCAACATCCATATTATAAATATGTCTTAAATTATTACTTATGTTATGGTTTTTTTATTTGCCGATTCCGAAAGCTTTGTGTTAAACAAATTCGATCGTTTCTATATATATTATGTACCATTTTGGGAAGTTTCGTAATTTACTGAAGATCTTTCTAACGACGCGTGACTGGGGAAATTGATTATTCAGTTTATTAGTTTATAGCACACGACTGATGAGCATATTTATTATACCACAAAATGATGATCATTAACGACCTTGAATAATATCGCGATATCCGAGTTATATTTTATATTTCACTGGGCGATAGCTAGCCCATAGCACATAGCAAATCGAAATATGAATGTGATTTACCATTCTAAAGTGATCTAAATCAATTGTTTTATATGAACATCGACAGTCATTCAAATTGATTGAGTGAAATGAAACCAATCAATAGATATATACATATAAATAATTAGTTTGTGCTAAGTCAAGTGCAACAATTGAAATATACTATCTCGATCGGTTTATATCTTACAACCGAAATAACACGCGTTACATCATCAATTCAACAAACCTTGACAATTTAAAATTCACGAAGTGAAATTTAATTTAAATTAAGTCGCGTCTTAAAAATGTCATTGTGACTTATAAATTTGTTTTCGGTTGCGCGATGATGAATTATCGTGTAGGTGGAAAATTGCGGCACTTGAAACGAAACAGCGCATACATAGGTATATATAATATAAATTTCGATTGATGACCACATCCGGGCCTGCAGCCAATCAAGATATCTAAAACTGTGAAGCTTAAAAAAGTGAAATGAAGAAAATTGATTTGGTTTTGTTTCAAATTTTTTTTTTGCTTTTTAAGAATTTAAATGAAAGGGAAAATGTTCCGTTGTCTTAATTATAACTTATATATACCTTTATAAGGTTTAAGTTAGACTTACGACTCTATACAAATAAAAGAAAAATTGAAAGTAAAACTTTTTATCTCTAAAACTGTATATGCTTTGTATACAATCGATAAAACTATCGGTTAGATACTTTATGAACAGAATTTCCGATTGATCGATCGACCGGTCGAGTAGGTGTGTTTCTAAAACTAAAATATGTAAATGATATCTGTATTTTATTTATGTCAGATGCTGGAATGAGATTAATTTGTTTCGTACAATTTCTCGCACTCACCTGAACCACATGAATTGCATATTTTCTATCGTCGTGTGTGTCTATGTACTTAATTGAGTACAAATCGCGGTTACACCAAAAATGTTGGACTTGAACTTCAAACAAATTTGTTTTGTTGCGCTTTTTATGTACTTACTGAAAAACATAAGAAAAATAAAACTTTGGTGTACAAATCGAGTGTACGAATAGTTATGCACTTTCAAGGAAATAGTAGATATAAGTGATGTATTGGGTTAACAAGAGACTTTACCATAAAGGTGACAAGACGTGAGATTTATACAAATTCAATCACTAATTAAGTTTTCACCAAAACCCAGGCTTGATAGACTTATTGCAAATGGTTGAATTTGTTGTATCACCTTAAATTGACTGAGTTCGTCATATTAAATGGGAAAATCAAGATCGAGTTGAAACAGCCTGGAGAAAGTATTAATATGGAACATCAAAATTTAACAATTGGACATTTCCAGATGTTTGTAATCTTTTATGGGGGACTCAAGTCACTCTTTCGTGGTACGCTTAGTTACGTCCTACTTTACGCCATTACAGCCAAATCGCGATGTATTTCTATATAGATCTGATTCCCGTATAGAACCGTCTGCACAATGCATAGCTCCATGCCAGCCTAACATATTACTGACATAGAAGATTGATTCCAACATTGAGATACCACCGATCGTAATCAGAAGGTGAAATATCCCTTTTGCATTCCTGCTCCTAACGAAATTCGATCTCGATACCTTCCACTACAACTGAGTTGAATGATTTTTTACCCATAGTAGCTGGAAGTCGCTTTAGATTGAAAAAATTTAGAAGGCGCAATACACTCGATCTTGTTTCGTGACCTTCACTACAACATCATTAGGTCATTTTGATATTCATATAAGAAATATGAATGCGTAGATATAGTTCTATATTACGAGACCATAAATCAAATTATTTGAACTATCCGTCTCATCTCAATCGTGTAATAATTTATCACTGCTACCACAACATAATTTAAATGCGTCATTAAAGCGTGCCATAACACTATACATAATCATAATTATCGTTCATTTTATTTATACCAACCGATTTAAATTTAAAGTTTATGAAAATCAATTTAAAAACTATAAAATAAAATATGTTTAATAATAATAATTTAAATAATATATGTTAATTACCATAGTCCGTATGGATTACAAAATTCGTTATTTATGCCGGTATAGTATACACATAAAAGCCCCAAGATGTATATTTTGTACAACAAAAAAATCATGTAATTTACATATTTTCATAATTTTATGAGATTCTATATTAATGTTATATGCTCATAAATAAGTCATTTGTTTTTATAGAGACACCAAAATGTAGTGCTACTCTTTATAATTAGAACACGAGACTCATTAATCAATTTCTCACCCTTGGTGCCGCCCATTACACCATTTTAGTAGCACACCAAATATAGCGAGATCATTTCCAATGATAAAATAATTCCGTATTTAGTGTGTGTTTGTATCAAGTGTTTTAGATTGACGCTCCCTTTCCATACCAAAAAACTCACTTCGAAAGATTAAATGAAGTTCAAATTGTAATGTACATTCTCATCTACACATTAAATAAATATTGATTTGATGATTTATGTTATTAATCACCTATTCAACACACATACATGCATAGAAATATATTAATAGCTATATAGGGTGACATTCCATCATTCTCGTTGCCAACACAAACTGATCGACTATACAGTTTCATCGAGAATTTTGAATGTATAAATTATCTACAACTTTCTATTATACCACAGCGCAATTCACTCTCGATTTCACAAACATTTCGCCTTTAAACAGTACACAAAAACGAAAAATCCCAGTTTTCGCGAGAGTAACAAATCACTTCTTATACAATCGAAAAGAAATTTAATCATATTATTTGGGTTCAATTACCGCACACAATTTATAAACAATTTGTTTAACGATCATCGTGATATTGACAATGACTGAGAAATATAAAGTTTGATCGAAATCAATGTCACGATGAAAACAATCTCGTGAATATACGCGTCCGCAAAAAATTGATATAGTTAATGCAGAGATCGATGGTCATACTAACAAATAAGAGTATATATTAGTATTGGTTTACCTATGTATGTTCTGTGGCAATTAGTAACAATTTTATGTTGTAAATAGGTATACGCGAGTATGTAGTTTAAGTGAAATGAATGCAATTGAGTTAGAAAGAAATTTGTTGTGAGACGCGATAGGATTTAGAAGAAGCAGAATATAAGAAGAAGAATGTTATGTCGTAATTAAGTAACTTTCATTTATTTTATGCGTTTTATTATGTTGTTGTTGTAACTATTACATTGAACATGTCGAAAAACCAAAATTATTGATTAATTTGTAATCGTATAATTTATAGGATTTTATTCGATGGTCCAATGGAGCTTACAGCTTTTGTTGTTTTTCTTTATAACTTAAATCCCTATAAATGCTCATTGTTTTATTTCAAACAATGTTGTGAAGTAAAATTTGTTTGGTTATGCTGCAGGCTAACCCTCAGGTATTTATATTATTTATTTTTATAGTGTTTAATCTGATAATTATTAACTTAACACAATATAATTACGGTGAAGTTAATTTGGGTGTCTTGACATTTATTTTCAACCGCAAAATAGACTGATTTATGTGTATGTATATATACGAAATGGTACAACCATTTCGTATATATACATACACATAATTTGAATGAAAATGAGCTCTTATGGTGATGCATGCAAATGATCTACCACAAGTAATAAGACTATATGGTTTATCCTACGTTCAGTGCCTTAATGAAGAATAATGTTTTCAAGAAGTACAATTTCTATATTAAATATTATTGAACATCCATTATAGATGTAAGGATCATCTTAATCATCAGCGACCAAGGTAAATTCGACCGAACATCAAGATGTATGAAGATAGTATAGAAATTAACGGTTGTATGGTCAACATTAGCACATTAATTTACGTAAAAAATATATTCTTCTACTATGAGCTATAGCTCGACTAGGATTAATTAAGAAAGTCGGCAGGATTTATGCTAGTTTAAGATAATGTACATAAACCACCTTATAGTTTTTTTAAGCCATAATAATGTTTGGTCTTCGAATGCAATGAAATCTGGTGCAGATATGCGATACCACAAATAAACATAAACGTTGAGCAATCAGTTCCATAATTTATTTGTTTTGACCTGTTATTTGGCGCTAACTATGAATATTTAACGAACGATAACGATTGAAATGTCCTCTATGATACTTATATGTTTATATGGATATATTGGATAATCAAGACCAGCCATAATATCAAAAAAAAATTTGTAGGTTTTTGAAAAAACACAAAGGGGTTAGCCTATCTGTTTTTATACCATACAATTTTTTTGTCTCCGATTTCAATGAAATGCGGTACCCATTATGGATATATCAATCGATATCAACCATTCACTGTTGAACATGTAAATTACACGATGCAATTTACACGGTTTTTGACATGCAAAAACCGTATACTTTAGATAAGGTTACTTTTTACATTATAAGATTTACATTCTATCATCATTTTTTACACGTAGTTTACTTTTTATGTAATTTACGCTGTCTTTTACGTAATTTACATTAAAAATGTAAAAAACTTGTTATACATGTAACAACCCAGTGTTTTAAGTTTAAGGACGCTTAGAGTTTAATCATCTAAGATCCTCCCATTTCGAACTTTTTTTATTTCTACCAAAAATACTTAACAAATATACTAATGGTCTCCAATATACAACACGTATTAACGTTTTATTTGCTGTTGAATATTCTTAAAGGAACGAAAGGTTGATATTTTGTTCTTTAGATAGAACATAGACCAAATTTTGCCAAATATTGAACATATTCGACATAAAATATTCAGGCCAGTATAAAGTCGTATATGTTAACGAATGTATTAAATCTCATCTTTCGGCAATGATCAATTAATGAAATAATGAAATAATGAAATAATGAAATAATGAAACAAAATAATGAAAAACTATATATATATATATATATATATATATATATATATATATATATATATATATATATATATATATATATATATATAAATATATATATATATATATATATATATATATATATATATATATATATATATATATATATATATATATATATATATAGTTATAGATATAGATAGATATATGTATATATATATATATATATATATATATATATATATATATATATATATATATATATATATACATAACATTGTCTGGCGATATTTGAACTCGGCGAATCGATACATAACATTGTCTGGCGATATAATTTTAACTCGGCGAATTGATTCACACCATATATACACACACAACATAAATTACATAAAAATATACACTTTCTAGTGTAATATGTTGAACACTCTCCCTTTCAAAAACGATCTTAATAATTTTACTTCAATCAATGGCAAATTATGAGTCTTCATAAAATTTTAATCTGGTTTCCTATCGAACAATTTATATCCGGTCCACATTATGTTGTATTACCAATCATATTAAAGTATTGTTACACCTTTTCCAAGGTGTGAAAAATTTTAATTAGAAAATTTTTGTTTTGTACTTCAAATCAGATTGAATTACTTACAAACGTAAATTAAATCATTACGAAACATAAATGATGATGTACAAGAAAATGTTTCATTTGTGCGGATGATTGATTTTGGATTAATTCTATATGTTATAGGTATACTTGTTGACACAATGACTACATACTTTCGAAAATTGAGATACTTTTACCAATGTTGATCCGAATTCGTTAGACAGACTCTTTGATTTAAATATATATGATTGGTTATCGATATTTATCATATTTTTTAACTTAACGATTATCAAGATCAATTAAACGTAACATGACCATGACCATGATATTGTGAGTATGCGGTTGAATAAGATTTCCATTATATTTGCTTATATAAAAGACTTTATGGTTTAAAATTGCACATAAAAAGAGTTATGGTAAGTTGGTTTTTTGATTAAGCTGCTGGACGTCGATAGTTTACATTTTCAATTGAACATAGATACAGAAAATCAATTATTTGGCGAAAGATTTAGAAATCAGTATGCTTAAGTTTTCGAACGATTATGATATTTAAGTGGCTAATCAAGTCACTTTGAGTATAAATAACTCAACATGCTGACATAATAAAATCAATTAATAAGTTGTAAGAGGCCATTCCACAACTCTAGTTAAAATAAAGTTAAGCCATTTACCAACTTTCGTTGATCGAAATATGAGAGTAAGCGCGCGCCGCGAGATGATTGATTATAGTCCATGTTTTAGATCGTTATAGAGCAATTACACGATTATTTAGATTATATAACATTGATTGAATCAAAAATAGTTAAGTTAAAAATTAAGATAGTATGTATGTACTTTCTTTTAATAATTTGCAACGACGAAAATAGTGATCGTCTGAATAATCCAACAATCCAAAGAGAGACCAACGCCTTTCAATAATTTTTAATTCATTTCGGTATTTAATATGAAATTACTTTTACTTTTGTTTGATCTTTGTAAACGACGTCAAGATATAGCACTTCTCTTATATACAAATATTATGTAGATGAGGGATCCAGAACAATACCTTTGTCTCGCAAAATACATATTTGTATATAGATTGATTGTAAACGAAAGCCAATTATGTATTCGACATATAATAATATATATGCATATAAGGGGGTGTGAAAATTCGAAATAACACATCATTTATATGCAAATTATTTTTTAATATTAAACGAAAATATTAAAAATTATAATAATTAGCTAAATTTGTTACAATCGCAAAAAAGTGAAATGTAAACACCGCAATTAAAAAGGTAAAATATGTGTGCGAGATAAATTTCACTTAACAAAATTTTTTCGAAATTTTATTTATTAATTTTATATTTTTGTGTATAACTTTTAATGGTCTAATATTTACTAGTGCAAGATAATCAAGATTGAAACAATAATTTTCGCTCCATGAATGATTTAATTAAAAGAAATTTATTAAGTCATTTAATTAGTGTGTATATCTGACTAATTTCTGTGATGATGTCGTTAAAACCGAATTTAACAATAATTAAAATAAAAGGTGTGTTAAGTACCGAGAATTGAAATGGCCATTCATAATATTTTAAAATAATTTGTACCTTATACTGCGACATTTTAGAAATGTTTCATCTGTCTATAGTCAGGCCAACCAAATAACAATATTTCCCAAAAGTTATGAAACCATATTACCAATGCATTCAGTAATATGATAATCGCCGTGAAACTACTCATATCTGATGGTAATACGGGTATCAGCATTTACGGCATGGGAGATATTGACAATGAGCAACAGTTTCAAAATTGGAGCAGTGCTCAACTAGAGCTCAAAATCACCATATATATTTGAGTTAACGAACTATGCGAAAGATAAAGGAGCGAGTGATTTTGGAAAGTTTAAAGGAAGCATTTGTTGATGGCTTGGCAAATTGTAGTATGGCGCAAAACTTGACGCCATTAATATAGTTGGAGTAACGACTTGTATATGTTATAATTCTTTCCAAATATACTATAAAAAAACACTGATTTTATTACAATAAGGTAACACGGTTAATTATATACCTTTGTCGAAATCATTTTATTTTATTTGATATCTCTTCGATAGTAAAATCAAGTTTGATTACTCACCTGTTGAATTTGTCTACATGCAAAACATCAAGTTTATCACTAGTCGTTCCGTTTCAACTGGTTATTCGAATCAAAAACGAAATTTTCTAGATTTGTATTTTGGATTGGATATCTTTTCTAAAACGTTGAATCACCGTAAACTTCCACACAACTCGCTTTTATTATCGTATGAAAAGAAGCAGAGTAATTATAACAATCAACAAATAATTAAATTGCAAAATCGCCGCCGTGATGTGTACAAAGATTTAACAGTTTTTGTGTTCGTTTATAGATGGCAGAACAACGATTTTAGAATTTTGTTGTTACTATTTGCTGCTAGATGGCACTCAACATGATTTTGTTTGAATATAAAATTTTTCGTTACTCGTGAAGTACACGATCTTGGTTTATGGCCATTTTACTTATTATGTTCGATAAGATCAATATAACTGTAATTTATGTCATTGAAGTATAGTTTATTTTAACTTAATCGAAGTTGTTTGTTTAATAAAATTGTCCAAATTTGAATTCTTATCTTATCGCGCCGCATGATAATGTTATAAGCATTATAATATATATTGAAATAAATAAAACAATAAATTGTTACTTAAAGAATTTTCAAAGATTTATTTAAAAACGCTAAATTACATTTTATAATTATAGACCAAACTCAATTATAGGTCAGATATAAATACCAATTATTGTCTTCGAAGTAACCTTTGCTGTTTCAAAATCACCTCGTCTGCTTTCAATAAATTTAATTAACTCATCATTTCGGAAATAGTATAGATATAATAAGAGTACAAAATAGAATTTAATTAAATAACATTGTATTGTATAAAACGGTGATATTATATTAAATTAATTTGCATGTTTATAATTAGAGTTTACAATAACAATTTTTCAATTGATTTTGCGATATCCATGGGATCTGTGGTGGGTGCAAAACGATCAACGGGTTGTCCAGTTTTATCAATTAGAAATTTGGTAAAATTCCATTTGATCGATGAGCCAAGTGTACCGGTTTGTTTGTATTTTAAATATTTGTACAATGGACTAGCATTATTACCATTAACATTGATCTAAAATTAGTAAATTTATAATCATTAACAATAGTAAATAATAGATGTGTTTATTGACTGAGAGTCGAGGTGTGTCAGTTTTATTAGTGTACATCGTATGGCATAAATGACTATGTTATTAATAATTGATATTTGCATGTCACTAGTTTTCATGCTAAATCATAAACATTCATTGATATGCATTGTATATTTACTAACTTGCAAGTTATTAAAACTGTGTTCAGATTAACGATCTTATAACCACATATAAATAACTATAATCATATTTTTGATAACATGTCGGTCGATTAACCCAAAACAAAAATTAGTGTGTATAATTTGTTTATACACAACTATAAATGCAACTATTTTGGGACATTGGTTTACTAACGCTCATAAAGATAAGAATAGATTAACTAAACGAATATGTGCTATCGTCACTTTAAAAGTCATGTGGCGCAGTATCGCATTATTACGATGGCCATGAAAACAAACAAAAAAATGTCGACCAAGTATGACCGAGCATAAATGATTGATATAAATACATACCTTTTGGAATACGTCACCAACATTGGCATTTGCATTTTTTAAATGACACACCATTTCCTCGCCATCCGCCTCGGGCATTTGACCGCCAAACTGATTGCATGGGAAAGACAAAATTTGAAAACCCTTTTCCGCATACATATTGTTCAAATTTGTTAGCTTTTTATAATTATTTTTAGTTAAACCACACTGTGATGCAATATTAACGATTAACAATACTTTTTCCTTGTACTTTTCAAGCTTGACATTCTCGCCTTTTGTGTCTTTGACGGTAAACTCATAAATGGAACCAGCTGATTTGTAATCAATTTCGGGTAATTGTTCATCTTCTTCTTCTTCATCAGGTGCAGTTGCATTTGGACGTTTCGATGTTGTTGGAGAAGATGATGGAGTAGTTGGCTTAGAAGAAGGAGTAGTTGGCTTAGAAGAAGGAGTAGTTGGCTTAGAAGCTGGAGTAGAAGGTTTAGATATTGGTGAAGCTGCAGGAGCTGTAGGTCTCGATGTAGGCATGCTAGAAAGTTTTATGGTTACGTTTCACAATATATTCTTATATCACTAAAACTATTTATTTAAAATTAAATATTATATTTGAATAAAAATCAAACGTACACAAACATTCAAAGGTTGAATACAAACTGAAAAATACGAAATGAAATTCTCGTTTTCAAAACTATCGTGGAGTATGTTTACGTGGGTAAATCGTTTTTATCTTATTATACACACATATAATAGCGTACTGTAAATTATATAGTACAATGTTCAAACATACATAAATAATTATTTAATGTAATCGTTATTCTATCGATTTGATATCATAAATTTTTGATGCGATTAATAACCTTCGATAACAAAGCGATTCAATAAACTCAAAATTTGAAATTTCCCACAATGATTAATAAATTTATCTAGTTCGTTTGTTTGTTTTCAATACATAAATTAAAAATATATTTTATAAATATTACACAAGATTTGGTTATAAAATTACGTTCTGTTCAAAACATAAGAATATGACGTCACCAATTGTTTTTGTTTATTGCTTGAATTGATTTTCGTTTTGACATTTTGTATGTAAACAAAAAGGCCATCTATGAATCGGTTTTATATTATGAACACTTTAATAATGTCCAACAATTTCTCTTTT
Organism: Tipula lateralis; assembly: GCA_963932295.1. NCBI lineage: Eukaryota > Metazoa > Arthropoda > Insecta > Diptera > Tipulidae > Tipula > Tipula lateralis. Next base: position 197,670,002 of record OZ010737.1, read on the forward strand.
CCATGTTTGGTTTACGATTGGTCTGAGTATATGATTTTTATTTTTAGTTCTAATAAGTTTCGCTATATGTCACTACAAGTACGGGTAGCAATCACAAATATTTTCATGGTCCGACCAATATTCAATATTATACTCATCCTGGCATTTTAAACATACAACGAAAAGATATTCCACATAACTCTGAAAACCGGTTGCATATATAAATTAGGATTAAGCACTATTAAAGTTTCAGTGTTAGGCATGCATGGGACTATCGTTAGCAACGAACAAAATATATTGATTCAATAAATTTTAAGAACACACGTCTATATTGTTGCTATAACACTATGCCTAAAATATTAGCCTTATAATGATGGAAAGCTTTCTTATTTGATTGGACAAAAATACTTGAATTTTTATTACGCTTAAAAATCATAGTTTTTCTCTTTAAATAGTAAAATTACAGTTAAAAAATAAAATAAAAAATAATTAATAATAAAATTACAATAACATAGTTAATCAATTAAATTATTCAATATGTAACTATTCTAGGTGCATGGCTATTGCTTCGTACTGCCTGTTGTTCTTCCGAAATATCGTACGAAACGTCTGGTGTTTCACGTTGCAAATTCAAATTCTGATATCGTTGATTCGTTTGCTTTTGTTGCTGTTGATGATGATGTTGTTTATGATATTGTTCCTCTGGTACAGGAACTGGGACTGGAATAGCGGTAACCGAATAGCCTGCATCGACTAAAGCTTGGAATTCTTCTTGCGTTAATGGTCGCCCACCATTCGGTGGTGGAAGTCGTACTTGTTGATGGTTTTGGTATTGTGGTTGTTGTTGTTGTTGTCCCTGTTTTTGTAGTTGTTGCTGGATAGATTGTCGGTGAAAATTGGGATATTGATATTGTTGTTGTGCTTGTGGTTTATTAAATTGTGGTACCGGAGGTGCACCAGTACTTTGTGACACAAATATTGATGAACGAGACGGGGCAACTTCAGCTCCATGCACAGCAGATTTAAATAAGTTCAATGAATCTTGTCCAACTTCTTGTGATTTCGGTGATGATTTGACCTTATATTGATTGTAATAGGCGGCAATAGGTTGAGTTTGTTGGTATTTAGATGGTCGTTCGTATTGCAATTGCGGAGCTTGAATTATTTTCATGGTGCCCGACGTATCGTATTTTGGTGTGGGCTCTTGTTCTTCTTCGACTGGCTTTTCGGTAGTTACATATTGAATTTTATTCGGATTTTGTTGGGCCGCATAATAATGTGTTTGGGCCGGTTGATGTTGGTGAATTGGTTTTGGTGGTTGGTTATAGAATCTATGTACTTCGGAAACATATTGATTTTTACCGATCGCTTCTTCTGGATGACTTGTTGAACCAAATTGATCAGTGTGTGATATTGCAGTTGGTTGAGGTTGGCTTTTATAATTGTCTGATGCTTGATATTTTGAGGCACTTGGTGCAACATACGCATATTGATTTTGATTTAATTGTAGTTGGTGTTGATGTGGTTGCGCTTTGAACCGAAGTGCTTGTGGTTGTGGACTTAAGTGCTCTGGTTGTGAATGCGCTTTAAACTGTGATTGGAATGATGATTCAAGTTTGGCTATTTCTTTTTCTAGCGTACTACCAGCCAATGGATGACCTGATAATGAACTATATTGTTGTCCTCGAGGTATATGTGCATACTGAACTTGTTGTTGACCTGGATTGGAACTTTCATACGGGCTTTGTTCAGCACTAAATCCATATTTTGATTGATGTTGATGCTGTTGTAATTGCGGTGCTGAAATTCTAGCGTATTGTGGTTTATTTTCACCTGATTCACCAGATTGTCTACTATTCGGATGACCCGGTTGTACGCGCACATATTCAACTGGTCGTTCAATAATTAATGGCTCTTGATCTTTACCGTACGACGAAGCTGATTCTGATGGTTGTGGCAATTGAACCGCACCTGGATTGCTGGGATCGAATGGTACTTCGTAGTTCTTTACTTCTACTCGGCCACCGACACGTTGAATTAAATCTTTCATTCCCATTTCCAATTGTTGGCGTTGAATAATTTCAGCCTGTTTCTCAGCAAATTCTTTTATAGCGTTATAGTATTCTGCTGGGATCTGTTGAATAGCATATAATATTTAAATATCAGAAAGATGTTTACCATGAACTTTACACAAGATAATTGTATTTTATACATAATTCTTGAATTGAGAAATATCAAAGATTATCAATTCTTAATTCATGTCGTTAATAGTATAAGACAACATATTATATATTGTATTTATGTACTCATATACAAAAAAAACGTGTGTCACGATTTTATGAAGCTGTTTATATGCAATATAATATCTGTATATACATACCTCTTCGCCCGATGCTTCTTGTTGGGCAGACGTTGACTGCTGGCGCTGTTGTTGATGTTCACTTGATGCACCATCGCGATAATGTTGATGCTGCTGTGCCACATGCTGATGTTGTCCTTGATAGCCTTGCGATAAATGTGTCAATTGGGTTGGTACTGATGTATAATGGATTTGCCGCTTTTCCTTCGTTTCAGTTTGATTGGCCGTACATAATGCGGCTATGGCTAAATACATAGTATATAGTAATAATGTAAATTTATATCACGATATTAATGAAAGTACTTTGTGCAATTTCTAATTTGTCTTTGTATCAAATTCGTTCATGTATATATTTATGGATTATGTCTCTATATATCGCTACACTATACTATATTATATAACAACGAGAACGAAAACGATCATGATTATGTGATTTATATGAAGTGTATAAGAATAAAAGATTTGTTTGAACCAACAACTAAGGTATCATTTTATGATTGTTCTCAAATTACTTCATATCTTAAATTCGAATCAGCCGACCTTTTGTCTTTCCTTCAAACAAGTAAATTAAACTTTTGTTTACCTAATTCTACCATACAGCTAATTATGATATTCATCGCTCTCATCATAAAAATTCGAAATATTAATTCAATTATGCCCGCTAATGTCAAGGTGTACATTTATTATTACACCCAAGAACTCTATATCGGTAAGATCTCTTTACAATATATATATATATATATATATATATATATATATATATATATATATATATAAATACATATATATATATATATATATATATATATATATATATATATATATATATATATATATATATATATATATATACACTGTATTGCATATAATTCGACTTTGATGATTTACGAGGCGATCGTTTTAACAATCTAAGATCAAACTAAATATGTATATAACTTTCAAACACGTAAATTTATTAATGTTTAGGCACTCAGTGTTACCTAAATACTATATGCGAATGAAGCGAACTTATATAGAAATCGTCTGCATATATCAGCTTTAAATCAACAAATCATCATTGAAAATAGCATTTTATTTTTCGTATATTCAAGATAAACTTCGGACACAATATATTATGTGGAAACAAGTGTTAAAAGAACCGCAGAAGGGTCGGTTAAGCTAAACTATCATACTGTGATGATATTACCAATTCACGTTAAATATATTTCGTTTGGTATTCATTCACTTTGGTTAGATATATTCGACCTACAAACAACCTGTTAGTAATTTAATTATATTTTCAAGAAAATGAGTTCAAAGTGGCAAGAACATTGGAACACGTACATTCAACAAGTATGTATAGTTACTTCGGGGAACAAAAGTCTCATATATTTATATTGGAGACAACTATCGAGATTTAGTATACCTTTCACTATCATCATAATGTGAAACGTTATTTCGATGAAAATTAGTCTAACAGATGAATTCCTATAATGATATGCAGTTGTTTGAAGCACTCTGCATGTCCTGTCATAAACCAAATAATTTAAACAATACGATCGATTGACATGTATTCTTCATGCGTATGTATAGCGTTCGCACAAGCGGAGGAAACGAATCGACAGTTCTAAGCCAAAATCATAAAATATGGTGTAACAATTGTCTTGGACCAGCAGACAACCGGTAGTTGTAAACTACTTTCATTGCACACATAATATAATTCGTTATATCCGACACCATTTTTTTTACTATATATAAACAACTGTATATCCAACGATTATTATTGCACACACTTTTTCATTTTGATCAGTTTTATAATACCAATTTCGCCATTATCGTCATTATAAGAGTCATCTCACAAGCAAAAAAATAATTATGTGCAGGAAAATTGATTGGCAAAAAAGAAATGTAGAAAAATTGGAAAACCATAAATGCATATAATTATGATTTTATTTTGTTTTGTTGCAAATGGATTATTATTGTTATTATTATGATTGCAATTGCTATTAGAAAACAATTATTAGCTAATTATACATTGAATGAACATTTATTCTATATGACGAAATGCTGGGTAAAATATAATTACAGATTTAATCTAATCATTATCTGTATTCGGAAAAATTCAATTTTTCGATAAATATGGTTAGTTAAGTGCCGTGTAAGTACAAACCAAATTTTAAGAAATGAAACATACTTTATAATTTTGCACAATATTACAACGATATCAAATTAAATTTGTTGTTTGGTGATTTATTACATGTCCCATATACACACAAACTTCATATCAATTGTTTTGCGTGTATTACAAACAAATTTTATATGATGTACAGTCACATTTGTTTCAAATACAGAGACCGTATCCAAAAAAATATCCATATTTAGGTTCCAAAACAATGTCACAACTTTTCACGACGTTTCACTTAATCAAATTTATTTATTTGGGTGGCTTACCAACAACTACAATTATAATCCTCATTTTATCCGGCTGCAGTAAAAATAGTTTATAAAAACCAAACTTAGTTTTTATATATATAATTCACTTATAACAAAATAACAACTTTTATTAATTATTTATAATTATAACAGATTTAAAAATTAATTATTTTTAGGAGAAACCACTTTATAACATGTTATCCCGTTTGCTTCCACAACACGATTCAGTTAAATTTTCTAAGTGTACTGATATTTAATACAAAATTTTCGAAAAATATATAAAAAAAACTAAAAAGAAATAAATAAGAAAATTAAAACTAACAAAAAAAGAGAAAGGTACTGTTTTATTACTTAAAGTTTATTTATTTTATTTTGTTTTGTGTTTTAGTTTTTTGGGTAGTTGCTTGTAGTGCTTGCAGAAAAAAAACAAATTTCTCAACAGAAAATATAATTTACGAACACTTAAGATTGGCCAATTTTTTTAAATTATAAATAAATCAACTAATGAGTCCTAATATTTGGGATCTCTTGATATTTACACAAAAGCCAAATATTTAGACTTTATATCTGATCTTCAAAATAGATGATAGCTTACAATGTAATTATATTCTATTCGGTGTCTATCCAGAAGGATTCCGTTCAAATCGGTCAGTTATCGATCAAGTTTTTTCACAACAGATGCTTCATTTCAACTACATTGTTATATGTATCTCGCAATGTTAACCGCCATGCGCATTCGTCCTTAGATGCCAGACAACTCTATAGGACTTAATCATCCAAGAGAGTCTATCTCAGATACCAAACAAATATATCAGTCCCAAATAAGAGTAATGAAGTTATAATGTTGAGTTTAAGTTGAGAACCATATCAAAAATATTTACAGTTAATTTTGGTGTTCGCGATAAAGAGATAGTCTGATCTCATGTACATGCGTGCTTATATAATATATAAATAAAGCCCTTTTCATAAATTGTTAACATCATAATGATCTTTAGCTGCAAAATAATTTGGGTATCATGATTCTCGGCATGGGTGAATTATATTCTCACTTACAATTTCTTGGTGACAGTAAATAATACAATTCTGACACTTTCTGGTTGTTTACAATAGTATGAAGAGCTGACTCACAATCGAAACCGTTGAAGATATGATATGGATCAACAATGGTCATAAAATAAACCGACATTATTTATTATTATTACTAAACCAATTGTGTAGATCAATCAGTGCACGATACATCGGTCGGATGTAATGGCGCGCATGAATATAAGGTACGTGCGGAATTTTTTAAATATTCAGACTCACACCAATTGTGGGAAGCTATTTAATTAATTATATGTTACCACATGGTCATGATCTTAGTTGTTTAACTATAGTATAAACTTTAATTACCGTAGTTACCATAATATAACACTAATTATTAAAGCTTTTCAAAACTTCTTTTACGATATTCGGATCTGATATCGAATTTTTACTGTTATGAAAATTCGATGTCGGATTTGGAAGCGGATTTTGCTATTACGAAAATCCGATATCGAAAAATCAACTAGAGACAAATCGAATTTTCCAAAAAATCGTATGTCAAAATTCGATCGATATTTAGTAGACGAATTTCATTTTGTGTTATCGAAATTTAGCAACTTCAAGTGAATATTTAACAAATTTGATAATAGGAAAATTCACGGTGGATCGGATTTTTCGATATCGAATTAATTCCGAAAACGGATTATTTCGTAATAGCCCCAAGTTGTTGAGATTTAACAAATATTGTTATTTTCAAAGCCAACTATCCTCTAATAACTTAAGTATTAATTATGCTATTGACCACCAGGCGACTCATGACAAGGCGAGCTTTCATTTCATTTTCGTTGTCATTATTAATATATAGAATTGAGCAAAAAAGAAAGTAAAATTATGTATATAATTAAATATGGTATTATTAATAATTATAGCAGTAGCAATAGATAATATAGATTAAAATATATATATTTGTTTTGCGTGTAAGTTTATTCACACTTGGTGACTATATTCCAATGTATATTGCTAACTATTTCTGTGAAAAAACCATTTGAGATCGCACTAGACAATCTGAAATTTCTTTTTGCTGAGTCAGTTATGAAGTTTGATACAATACATTTCAATAATCATAAGCGTTAGTACCATTTATAAACTATTGGTAAAAACTAATAATTAATTTAAGAAATGTTTGTGATATAAATTGCATGGTGATATTATTACATTGCAGCTTTGATATCTAAATCATGATTCCTATAAGACCACTCATCTTGTTGTTTACACAATACTGACGGAACAATCGTTTGCCAGTAGTTTTTAAATTTTTCCATTGTCTCATAATATATTTTGTGTTATTTATTTTTAAATTGCCTTGCAAATTTTGTTAAAATAACTCCAATTTTCTTACGACAGTTAACAGAATAATTATAATTTTGTTTGAGTGAATCTTCTAATACACATTCCGTTATTTACAGTATGTAATGTTGTATTAACAATGAACAGCACAATTGGTATATGGATGATGAGTTATAAATGTAATATGCAGATCAAAATCGTGTACCTAATACAAAATACACTTCACACATGTTATTTAATTTATCTCGTGACGAGGCACGATCTGAATATGAATTGGAAAAGTCAAAAGACTGTCCGTGCTTTTCTTTTTTGCAAGCCAGTGAGTGCCTTTCCATTTCAATACATTTTACTTGCAGCATTAAAAAATATATCGAAAATAATGATGAAGCAATTGGTATTTTAATGAATTGCAATTTTGTTGTATATTGTAAACGATATACAATTAGTTTAGTTCAATTATTGGCGCCTGCATTTCGTTTAATATAAGATTGATTAGTGAATTTTATGGGTCAAGACATAGTTTGTATATATATGTATGCTCGTTAGAAAAAGCTCCAGTGGTTGGAGGGTATGATTATTTTAAATGTATAAATAAAGTTATTCAACAAAATGAAATGTAAATATGATATGCGATGTTTTATTACACGCGGTTTAGTATCAGATAGTCATGTTGCTTGAAGTCAAGGTAAACCACTAGAACTATCAGTTATGTGTGATCAGTAGATAACATAAAATACGTTATATGATTATGAGAATTCTGGTTAGAATCACGGCCATCTTCATCTTTAACATAATTTTTAATGAATCAATGCCAATCGCAAATCAAATAAAACAACTTCAGTGCAACAATTAACTCAAATATAAAACTATTGTTTGCGTTAAAGCTATTTAGTTACCCAATAAATGAATAGAAATAATTTTCTTAGAGGTTGCGGTTGTTACAACTGTAAACGAATACAACACCCAATGATTGTAATTAAATCTCACGATTCGAATTGCAAAATTAAGGGCAAAAACATTTTATATGTTCTTCAGTCAAATTACATTCGTTTTGTATACATAAATTTATATAATACGTTGAAAATTTGGAAGGGCAATTTTAAAGAATTTAACATAATGCTTGAAAGAGATACACAACAAAAAAAGTACAATAGAAAGAGCACGATTTTGCTATAATATAGACTCATAGGTTGGTGACATAACAATTTTATAGATCGCGCCATGTCGCGTGACTTAATCTATTTTGGTTGGTTGGTAGCTTACCAATCTAATGCTAATTTACTTTTTAAAAATTTCCACCTTGACTATACATAATCGGAAGACTAAACATTTAGAAAAGTGCGGAAGAAGAAGCACCGAAACAAATTTTCAAGAATTGTTATACTCAAACATTTCCCCTTGACAAAAGTAATTCATAATATTCTTGATTATGCACTTATGTTAATATTATATACATATTACTCAAAGCAAAAGGTGCTTAATTAGCTCAATTTTTCACACTATAAACATTGAAATACTTGAATTTGTTGCAATCGTTGCACTTTGTCCCTGTACGTACGAATATATGATGCAATTAATTTAAATTTGATATATCTTGTTCAAAGCATTCTCATTTCAAATTTTTTGTACGATCTAAATTTAGATGATTTTGAAAGATCGTTAAGTTTTATAACTGTTGAAAGCATATGTATATATATACATGTATGTACTCAAGTATAAATATTAAAAACATTTGTTTTTATACAGATTTAAACGAACATATCGTTCAATTAGGTTTATTCTAACCATTTTTTTTTTCAAAATCACGATTGATATCTTATGTTTATTATGTATCAAGATTCTTATTGCTTACAATGTAGTCATAAATGTTGTACCTTAAGGGAACATTGGAACATAAATCTCCGATAATGGTTCGTCTCTCGATTCCAAGAGTGTCACGATATAGGCATTTTAAAGATCTAAATGCTCTCTTATCATAACTGAAGTATTTTCAAACAACTATACTCAAGTGCAATCGAACCGCTTTACTAAACTAAATTATGTCAAGTTTCAGCTTCGTATATAGTTCAACTTATATGATAAACGAGATGGTCAGGCGCATTTCAATGTTGTATATGTTATTGTACCTGTATGTTATTGTACCTATCATTGACTTTTGGAAATTGTCTGCACATAACTCACTCTAATAATATTGGAACAAAGAAATATATCCATAAATAAACTTCAATAAGTTGAATTAAAATATATGATTCAATTCAATTCTAGAAACAATTAACCAAGTTTAAATCTATCCAATTTGGCAGGACTATTCTACGGCGAGTAAAAACTATAAGTATAAAGAGTAAACTAATAAGATGAATTACCTTACCTGCCTTATTTTAAATCTTAATCAGCTGAAATTGATTTTGCAAGATTTTCGTTATAAACAGATCGAATGTCTTATATAAAAAATGTCGATTGGTAATTTGTTATGAGTATGGAAGACGGCCTCTAAGTCATGAAATCTTTAATTCAATACTTATTCCTAATATATAGTTCATGGAATCGTATAGGACTCGCCGACCATGTAGATTAAGAGTTTACCTCCCTCAACTAGGGCTGTAAGACTTATAGAGAACTATATGGTTTCTTCTGGCTGTTGTTGAAATGAACTAGGAGTGATAGTTATAGGTTAAAATTAATAATTATAGAAAATTTCTGGCAATGTATTGCCATATAAATATTTTAGCCTTTCATTTTATTCATTATACTAAATCTAATTACTTTCATACATTATCAAGTTGTCAATCAAACTCAATGCAATATTGGCACAAATATGTAAACTGGTTCGCAAGCTTTTATAATTTTCACTTTCTACCACTTGACACAAGCATTCCATTTCATTTTATATTCACTCTCAATGCCAAAGAAAATTAATTCGTTTGCGGTCATTTTGTGATTTTGAATCTAAGTTTAAGTTTAAGGTTAATTAATTAATTTGATTTTGAATTGATTACTATAGACTACGTTTATTTGTATTTATACGCAATGTTCGTTCCAGATTAGTGAATATAGTTTGTATACGAGTATAAGAAAAATGCAAGAACGACCACAAATTGTTTAGTTTTTACTTTAGAAATGTTTAAATGCAAACAACAAACAAAGTCGTTCCGGAAAAGTTTTATGATTCAAACAGCAACAAAAGATGTATAGTGACAGGTTTTCGTTTATGTGTATATATGACGACGTTACACTTCGATACAGATATAACTCGTTGCACAAGATATGCGTTTAAGATAAGATGAATTACAACAAAGTGGATTTTACTCGAGTATAACGGTCCACGTGTTTCTAAATTGATGGAAAATCACAAAATTTCATTTTTATTTATAATTTAATGCAGATGGTAATATTATGGTGCGTAAATCATTAAATTTTACTAAGCAATATAAATAGTTAATTTCGATTGTGCATATACGAAGAAATGTTTTATCGTTCTCAAATGTACGGTTCAATATGTAAAAGCTGGTTTAATTGCACAATACAAACCAACAAAAATCATATTGACCCCCTTTCAGGGGATACATCTGATATATATATGCTTCATTTTAACGCAGTTGAACTATCAAATTACAAAACGAGTCGTGATTCATAAATTTGATCTTATATGATTCAGAGTTAAAGCTTATATGATTAAATCTCGCGCACACATAACGTGTACATATCGATGTATAAATTAACTAAAAACATTCAGTCAAAGTTTAAGGCTTACCTTATACTTCTACATAATATTTGTAAGTGAAGGAACTTCTTAATTTAATGGTAAGATGGTATTTAAAAAAGTAACAAACAAATGACTTTGTTTTTGCCCATATATATGTGGGAACAATTATGCTTCGATCGTTTAAGCAGCAAAAGTGTCTATACAAAATATATGTATATGTACATACATAAAGATATACTGAACATTGTTTAAAAACATTATTTAACACATCAATGAATTTCCCTGTGAATAATTTTCTAAATTTTCTTTTCATTTGTTTATTATTTAGTAACTGTTTCTTCTTGTGAAGTGAAATGATTTATAATTTCACTTAAACTTATTATTGAAACACTGTATACAGTATTTAGATATAATATATGTATGTACAGTTGAAGATACGATATATCGTTATCATTTAATTTGATAAATTGGATAACGCCACATATTGGTCATCTTATACCATATATGCATATCGAAATAGTGAATTTTCAGTCCCCAAGTTTTTCTTTCTAGTTTTCAACATACTGGTAGAAAAGATTAACACCAGGAATACCAATCCATAGAATGTATCAAATACCATTCACAGTTCACAGAAGACTGACTACTGCTCGGAGAGAAGACAACCAAAGCCTGATAGTCAAATTATAGACCGGAAGATATTTTAAGTAATCATAGAGATGCTCAAAGAATTAGATTTCAATAACACGTTGCCTGTCGAGCTATTCGAGTGAGATGGAATCTTAAATAAAGATTTTGATTGATGTTAGTTCCTCACAAAATAAAATGAATATTTCTCCATCAAACTCTTATCGGTTAGCTCATTAATCAGTTTTTCTTGAACATGATACACAGACATTTGAGAGAGTGTACTTTGACCGTTCGTGGTTAAGTCTTTCGGTGTTATAATGGTTGAACAATTGAAGTAGAAGTCATAAGAAGGGAGATATTGGTGGATATGACAAAAGATTTGTTAGTTTTTGCCAAATTGTTAGATCTGATAATTTATCTAATAGAAGTTAGTTCTCCAATGTACTCAAATACCAATAACTGCGTGGTTGGCTGTCTAACATAACTAAGAAAAATTAAAACTTGAGCACCGTCAAATAAAATATTAATCTTATATACGTGCCAACAACATTGCGTTTTCGTTTTCTCTGCACCTTGATTCCATTTATGTAGTTACCAATACAAAATCTATAACGTTTACAGAGTACATACTCAATATTTTGTATTCTACATCAAATAGCCTTTTTACGATCTATTTGATTTTATCGCTATGACCAACGAAACAATACTGTAATAAACTAATATAGAGTGAAGAGTCTAGGTCAGTTTTTATACCTCAACTGTCTTGCATCAAACCACAATACATTTCAAATTGTATCTATGTGAAAGGAAATTTAATTTTCTTCTCGTTGCTCTTTTCTTTAACAAAACAAAAAAATTCTTAACTTGGTCGAACTTTTCAATTCTTTCTTTTGTTTATATAATGAATTATTTACATATGCGAGATCGCATATGATTTGTTGTGGATCGTGATTATTGACTTACATTTGGTTAACTGTTTAGTCATGTCTGACTAACGCTTTTACCGATTCTTTGATACATTATTTGTGTGCGCACAATGAAAATGAAAGGATCTCGTATACCTTTCTGTTCTTCATGCGCATACATGTGTACTAACCATGCATTCGATATCGAATTTATATTTCAATCGATTGATTGTTAGATCTATGACATTATTTACCTTGAAATCTATACCTAATCACTATATATACAAGTTCACGGAGTTATGATTTTCAATTTGAACGACACTGCATTACAGTATATAATACTCGAAGATTATACTTTCATTTATGGTTGCGATGGACAATTGCTGCCAAGTTTTTATTTAATTGACGTCAATATGGCGGCTAAGAGTGTAAAACCTATTCGAAAATTATATTTGTTGATATACATACAGGTTCACTTGCCTTCTCATCGTTAAAAAACAATAAATTCGATGACATTATATATTATATAGAAATATAATGCGCGCGGGATGAATAATTCATTAGACGTTGAACGATAAGACATGTACATATGTATGTACATTGTTTATAATAAATACCAGCAAATTCGGTCGATCGATCAAATCTTTGTATTTCTATATACAAATAATCGAATTGTAACCACAGATTATCCAAAATTCAATTCCACGAGTGATTGAAAATCTCCATAGTGCATATCGGAAATATCGAATGTACGACCATTTATTTGAATGACAACTTCGGGACTATCGAATAAATACAGTGTTTATATTACGTGATAGTGATTGTCACAGTATTCGTTAAGTAAATAATACTTTCTAATTTTATTACAGTTTGTGTGGTATGAATTAATCAGATCATATTTGTGTATGCTACTGCTACTGGTATACAATATGTACATGATTATATTATGTTTATAAACAAAAGGTTGGCATTTTATGCGGTTCAATTATGTTACATGAATATCACTTTCTGTTGAATAAACTTTAATTGATACTTTTCTGTTGACCTAATGACGATTTAAAGAAATTAAATTAAATTAAATTATTAAGTTGATTAGTGGCATCTTTGATTCTATAACCAGACCACGAAACGAAACTATACACGCAATATGAATCGGGCGTGAAGTTGTCAAAATAGATGTGATCGATTGTTCGTGTATAAATATAACCAAGAGAAGTACAAATATGTAGAGTTATCATTGAGCACCACAAACTCTTAGCAGTTTCCTTTTGACGTTATATATTATACTATCAACAGATAATTTTGTATGGCCATGTCGATCTCATTCATGGAGATCATCGACACACTTGTCTATACTACTAGACAGCTGAAAATTTTACTATGCAAGTAACTAAAACACTAATGCCACCTGTCATTAACTGTATTAAATTGTGAAAAACTCGATCAGCTTAAGTCAATAACACGTGAAAGCTTTTAAAGTAGAATGATATTTGAATTATAACGATATTTGTCATTTTGCAACTATTACATCCTCAGCATACCATATACAAAAACCTGCTGCAATGATAGGAGATATTTTAGTCACCGCATTCAGTTCGACAAAATCATATTTCTGCACAGTAATAATGTAAACGCTCACTTTACCCAAATTGTAATAAATCATTTCCCTAACCTAAAAAACTTCAAATGTAATTTTCAAACTACAAAAAACGTAAATTAATTCACCGTTACGGTAAATATATAGTAGTAAACATCTTAATTATATATAATTAATCAAAACGTATAGCCTTGAAGATCCAATAACAAAATATAACAATAAAAGAACCAAAACTATGGGTAATTGAAATGTTTCAGTCCAATTTGTATATTATTGATTGGTTTATGATTAATAATTCAGTTGTAATCTAATATTCGTTTTTTATGTGTACCTCAAAACGAGATCATCTCATTTGATCGATGATTGTTATGTAGAGATCAGGGATGATCTACGTTTAGACCGATTCGTTACATAAATAAACTACAAATTATATAATTTAGAGGTCACGCACAACTATTTGAAGGATTACACAATTTAAACAATTGTTTTGTTCCAATAAGAACTGAACAAACAAATGACTTGGCGAAGAAATGGCATCGTCAGCGATATACTTTTTTTATATAATCCATCATCAAAAAATTACCACTATATATATATATGCAGCATATTTAAACGATTGTTTTGGGTATGAAAGTGTGAAAATACTTATTTTAACATTTAGTTACATCAATGAAAAACAAACAAAAGAACAACGTAATATCGAAAATATGTGTAACATCTTCAAATACAAGTAAATTATAATTTATTATGTTATGACAACCATTTTGTCGTGTTGTTCGATATAACTCAACATATATACTATGTATATATATGTATAATGTTTATCGAGGAAGTAGATTTATTGTGTGTGCGGTGTCCTACACGTCATACGGATAAATTAAACAATGATGAAATAGTTTTTGTTAAAAATCAGCACAAATTTTCCCACACTTTGTATATGTTATAATGTTTTGATCCGCGCAGTGTAAAATAACTCATCAACACAAACGTAATTGAATTTGTGTAAATTGTTAAGCGGTTTTTGGGTGATTATTAACTTTTAAGGCAACTTATAAATTGACCTCAATGGCATTTTCTTAATTTATTTTAGCTCGATAGCCTTGTAATCGTCAAATAATTATATTTGTAAATAAAAACATTCTATATATCTAAATGCGAGTGAATCACGCAATGCACAGAATGTTTTTGATACAGATCTTGCGGTCAAATTTGAGAAAATGTGAAGGTTTTCTAATAATAAGGAAGCTTTATTTTATTGAACTAAAGGCGTTTTACTTTATTCCTTCCACACTTATCTTCTACTTAAATATATCAACATTCAAAACCATATACATTATGTATATATAATGCATTTCAGCTTTGGAGCAATAATTCATATGTTGTTCGACTTATGTATGTTTCTTTTCGAAACATAAGTATATGTAATTCATAATACACTATTCATGAAATTTCGAAATCTATTGTTAAAATCACTCGTTATATGTAGGTACTTTGACGACACAATTCATAATTTATTGAATTCACCCAATTCACAATTTTGTTGCAATTTCCCACACAGATCACTCGGTACACATTCAACAATAATTCATCTCAAGGATCGTAACATAATTGGTTGAATTTGTAAATCATCACACGGCGTGATATAAACAACCGAAAATATTTTTAAATTATGCATGTCTTGCAATTTATGAGACGAATAATTAATTTGGAAAAATTTGCATAAAACAATTATGTTAAATTTAATTAAAATGAACATCAACATTATTCAAAATTATTTATTCTTCATATCATGTTGTGTATATACATATGTTATAGGTATATATATTTATACTCGTTTAGATGATCATTAAAATAATTGATGATCGTCTGCTTACTGCTTTTATACGCCAAAGTTGTAATAATATAAAATAAAAGGTTTCAGATTGAATAACAAGTGATCTTGTTTAATTTAACACGAGAGATCATTTCAAGATTTCATTTATTTTTCTTATAATCTCGCAACGAATTCTTTTATATAAATCCAAGCTATTACTGTCTGCACTATATATTTCTCGATTTAAAGTGATAAAAATTAATATTCCATGAAATGAAAGATGAACAGTAATAATTAATTAAGAAAAAAAATAAAATAATTGATCATTTAAGTGGGTTTCAGTGGCATCTCGTATTAGGTATTCGAAGTTGAGTATTAAAATAGTCGCCTAAATGTATGCTTATTTATGCGAACAAAATAGAGCTTTGTAGCCAGTTTTTATAGTTTTGTGAATTTAAAAATATTCAATCAAAACCTAATCAATTTAACAGCGTTAAATTTAACAGCTGTTTAACGAATTTTCAATATTCGACTTTTATATTCTTTATTCAATGGTTGTTGTGGGTTTATTGTGGGTTTGGTCAGAGAGTGCAATTTGTCTGCACCAACTGATGTCCCGCTCACTTTTTTCTTTTAAGCTCTAGATATATTTACTGACGAAATAAACAGTTGTCTTTGATCGTAACTAATTTCTCATGGATATATGAGCTTTTTTATCGATTGGTTAACTTTTACTTAGGTTTTGTTGATGGTCCACCTAATAAGACAATTTTCGTAACGAATAAACCAGCTGGGTTGTCTAAAGCCAGTTGTGGATTGCATTTTTGTATTTTTGGCTTCATTTCCAGCCATTGCTGTGTAACATATATACTATACCTCTAAATGATTACCCATTATGCCGCCGTAGTGAATCGTCATTTTTATACGTTTTTTATACCTTTCCATAAAGAATATTCAATACATTTTGTCACAACTGTCCCACTGTTTTCCATACAATTTTAGTTTTCTATATTATAACTGTGAGGTCTATAATTGTGACTGTATTTAGATGGTCCTAACTTCAACAAATTCTGGAGATTTGCAGACCCGTGACCGGTTTTGTGATTGATAATAAGATAGAAAATTGTGATATTTATACTAAAAATTGTACTCACTACTGTACACTAGAAAAATCGATAGTTATGCCTTTTGTGATAAGTATATATAAAACCACATAGTATACAGCACATCTTGATGTATAATATAAGAAATAAGTCACTCCCCTTAATCACAAGTTATAGAAAATATTTATATAAACATAATTCTTGTCAGTGTCAAGCATCTACGAAGTTTATCTATTAAAATTTGCACCATATAACGAAAGTTGGAAACAGATTCACTTATACACTCGTAACTGTTAGAATTTTCCTTTCGCATATTTTTATCCGAAAACATTACACAATCAGAAAGGGGCAGGTTAATGTCCCATTTCTCAACCTAAAAGCGAAATAATACAATCACATGTAACCCACTTTAGGTGAAACAACAACAAATCAGACCAATTAAATATTTAACATAACACTTGGTTCACTTACCTTAGTTTAAAAACTAGTTTATCTTACTTTTGCTTTCTTTTGTCTTTTAACAGAATAAAATAAATTAAAATTGCCGCAAGCGGGTTTCATTACTATAATTACCCTCTCATTTTTTTCTTATATTATATTGAGTATCTAAAGAGTATAAATACGATACCATTGACAGATATTAGAACTCATATATAAGACATCAAAACCAAACCGCACATTAATATAAAACTATACTACATAACAGAAAACTGTAACAAGGCCATTGTGATTGGTTTCGCTTACGAGTTTGATACGATCGTATTCGTTAACAGATTAATTTAAACCGTTAATAATTATAATTAAATATATATATATTAAATTTTATTTAAATTAAATTTTTTTTTGTTGATAAATTAATTGATTTAGGCGTGAATCAAAAATTTGTCTTCGACCTTCTTCTTTGGAATGAATGGATTGTGTTCTGGATCGGCGTTCAATTGATAGTATTGGGTGGCCTCTTCACAGTGGACATTGTACCACCAATCACAGTTAAATTCTTTTTGATTGAATATAGTCCCATTTGTGCACAAGAACGATGCGCCTTGGTCACCTTCGCGTCCATCATGACAAATGTGATACGCTTGACATCCAGTTTCAACATTAGCGTACATACCCGGTACGGCTGGCACATTGTGGCAACTAAAACTAGTATGTGGTACTGAATGATAGAGGGGATAGTCTACACCAGGATGTCCTGGAATTTTTGAAAAATCCTGTTCTTGTTGTTTCTCTTTCGACAACGAATGACGTGGATGGAGTGGAATTTCATCATGCTGCTGTTGATATAAACGCCCGTACTTCTATATATATATATATATATATAGAATAGGCCACTTATTAGACACTTTGCCATCATCACACAATTTTTTAACTTTAGAAAAAAATTATTTATTTATTTACCTGAACTTCGATTTGTACACAGTACGCGAATCCAAAGACACAAATTCCGACGAACAGTATTCCTTTTAATGAGTTAAACATAATTAATCGATTAATTATTGAGCGCGATTGATCGACTGCAACGTGGTTTACCGTTTTAAAGTTTGAATTGAAACTGAATTATGTTTTCTATATTTATTTCATTATTATGGTAAAAACAAAAAAGAAATTGGTTTTCAGACGTTGTATTTTGTTCAAAGTTGTTTTTTTAGTGGGGCGCGTTTTGATTTTTTATAACCACATACTGTTTTTAGACGAATTTCGCTCATGATTTTAAGATAAATCTCTGAGTGCATATATGTATAAACGAGGCGAGTTTTTTATGTCTTTCATATTCAGCTATAACTGAGAAATAGAATGTAACTATATGTCCTCAACAGTAATAATAACATTAGGCCCTTCAGTATAAGTTTAATGGAAATGGATGTTGACTTAAATCTACAATGTTATAATAGTATTCCACTTGTAGTCAACATGAGTTTTTCTACATTGAAATATTGTTATAATCTATATCAAATATTACAATATAGATTGCTCAACAAAACCTTTTGGTGGCAGATATGATTGAAAAGATCATGATTAAAATTTCTGTCACTAATAAAAAATCACGCATGTTAGAGCTTGATCACATCAAATGTAAGATTTTATGTACAAATTATAAATATCACTTTATTGGACCCGACCAGTTTGACTTTTTATTTTTCGAGGTATATAGATGGAACCATGGATGGGTGCACCGAAAAAGTAATTTCAATAGATATTCATTTATAGCATAGCGCAACTTCGCCCTCTTTACAAAAGTATAAAAAGCCTCGCATGATAATAATCCATATGGAATGGCAAATCATGATCACCCGCGGTATAATACCTAATTTGGATATTTAGCATCTATTAAATGCCAAAAATACCATCGGCAATATCTCATCTCATAGGTTAATGGAGTTTCCATAATTAAACTACACATCAGACGAGACTAACATGTTGACAGTTGACACTTTACATCAGATGACGATCCGCAAATGAATGTATGTAGACAATTACTGCCAACGACAACAATTTAAAAATTTCGTCAAACCGTCAAGGTCAATAACAGCAGCACACATATAATTCGCAATTGCCAGTAAAACACAACTACATCTCATATAGTCGATTCAAATACATAATAATGATCGCATGCTTACAGACAGAAATAAACATAAATCATATCCCAATTGTATATACAGTGTCAAGGTAATCGATCATTAACCAATATGACCTGCATAAAACTCATCAAAATCATCGTGATTATCGTTTACGAAAAAAAACATCTTAACTTAATTATTGAGGAAGTTCGAAGATACAATAACAAATGAAAACAATAATTTTCGTTAGTACATATAGTGAAAGTGATGTTCACGTATATATTTCGAGTTATTTAACCATAACTAATTTTTCATCATAATGTTTAATGTTACGTCTACTTCGCAATACAAAAGTATTGGATCGGAAATTGGTTTTCGATATTCAAATAAACCATACCTTGTGAGGGTGAAGCAACCTGAATTTATTAATTAAAGGTTGATTGAAATTTAGATCTTGTGCACTTTGTTGCAGAATTCTAATTTTATGAAATAGAAAGTTGTCTTACACGTTTTCTTTACGTTCGATAGTATATACTATATACACTTACAGAGGCAGGGTATGTACAAATCTTTCTGTTCGATCCTTCAACAAAACATATAATAACTGTACATAACAACTGCTTTCATTTGATTAACTTTTTGTAACTACCCTACAGATATATTAACCGGATAATCTAAGATCATTCAAGATCGTCTATATGTATACATACACATAATCACCATTCATGTATTATATCTGATACTATCGGAAGCATAATAATGCAAATAATAAAAAAAATTATGTAAAATATGACCCCAATTTCATAAGAGAAAATGCAGCATAATAATATACTTTCGTTTTCATTTCAAAAATTGTATCACGATTAGTGACATCTATCGTAAATGTACTGAATTAAATCAAAATGTTAAATACAGTTGGGTTGTTTAAGTGATAATATACTGCCATCTCCTAGCGGATAGCAATAATATACAAATTTAGTTGAGACGCACATTTGATCGCAACGAAAGTTAAAAAACTTTGTACGGTCATTAAAATATTTAATTAAAATCAATTATTTCAGATTGCAATATCATTATAAATATATTTAAATGCCACCGACCATTTTATTCTTTGTGCGGTTATAATAAAACAAGAAACCCATTCGTACAAAAAATTTATTATTTATAATCAAAAACTTTATACATATTTACTGCTTATACACATGCACATCTATCGCGATCCTTTAATTCTTATTTTGACTATTCTTTAGTTTAAAATTACTATTTGGTATTTTTGTTTCGTTCTCTAAATCTCGTACGCCCCGCTGTGAATACTGCGATGCACGGTGTTGATGTGCATAATCTCTAAAGAACGTTTCAAAATCGTTGAATAGCGACGAAGTAACATAGTCCTGTTGAAAATTAGACCAATGAAGTGGTCGATCGATAAGTGGTTCGATAGGGCCTTGTCCAACGTATGGATAATTTTGACGTGGTGGAGCCGAATTCATTTGCGGTCGTCGATATGCTAGCTGTTGTTGTTGTTGCGGTGCCACTGGACTATAAAATTTTTGTGGAATGTCGTACACAATGTTATACGCAGGTTGTTGTTGATATTGATGATTGCCGATGTAATTTGTGGGTAGGTTGGCACTGTTCGGTATTTTTAAGGGATTAGTTAAAATAGGAATAGCTGGAATTTTTGGTGATAAACTTAAAGGGTGACCAGATATTTGTGGTACTGCGTATGTCGTCTCAACCGATGGTATTTCGTTAAAGTGATATTCGCCAACCGAAGGAGTGTATCGACTTGATGGTTTTAATGCAGCATGGAATGTGGGCCTTCTTGTTTTTTGATTATACGGATATACTTGAAACTCGCGTGGCTCCAATTGAAAACCGTCTGGAATTGCTATTCCTTCTTTTTGTAGTTTGTTGAGTGCCAACCTATCCACTTGAAACGCCGAATCGGGTATTTTTCCACCAGCATGCGGCAACACTTGTTCTCGATAAATTTGTCGTTTTTGTAAGTATTTAGCCTCAACTACACAACATGATAACGTACAAATTATACTCAAGTACGCTAAAATTGATTTCATGTTGGTATAAGTGGTATAATTGCCTTCTTCTGTATGTATTATTTGATCTGGAAATAGAAAGACATAAATATGATCACTAAATATGTTGATCAAGGTCAAAGTCAATAATCGCTGCAAAAAATACATTGATCTATCGACCATCTCTAACCAACGATGTTCGTTTTAAAATAATCGATCATCGATAATTATTATATTGGGCAACATTTTAACTGCAGTTTGACTTTTACTTTTGTCTTATGTTATAAGTAGGTAATCAAACAGGCTGCCTCATAATTAGATATCAACTCCTTCAGATTGCAAACTTAAAGAAAACAGAGCATGCAATAGTTCCATGCCCCCAAACAACAATAAAACTTTCAAATTTTGTTTAGTAAATCGAGTGTTGGTTGGAAACTTGGTGTGGCTTGAAAAAGAAATGTCAAATCGTTAAACGACACGAAATTAATAACTTTCTTTCGCGCATTTATAAAAATAATTTAATAAAGTTTATTATATTAATACGTTGAAAATTTGTCAGAAAGGTCACGGTTTGGTGACTACATTCATTTTCTGAGTTAAGTCGAATATGTACAAGTGTTGCATCATCTAGATCATGAATATCATGTATGTACTCGAACTGATATACATCTTATATTCGATCATGTTACGCAATTTATTGATGCGGGTCTCTCTTAAACTTGTCTGCGTTTACACACTGGATTGACATATTTTAAATATTATGATTGAATTTCATGTAAACTATGTATTTGCATTTGGTGATTGATGAAATGAAATGAAGACGATCAATCAATTTTTGATCGTTTGTTATTTGTTTGTTTTATTTTTATTTCAAATGTAGCTCTTTAACTGCCATACCTAATGGCTTGTTTAACGTTTATTTCAGTGAAACAGTTGCTGCATCATATCGACATTGACATAAAAACTTATTTATTTTTGCGAGGGTACTGTTCATGGCTACGATGGATGAGACGAGAAACCAAATTTGTGACAAGAACGTGCAAAATGTCTTTTACCTAATATTTAAGCGTTATTTACCAAAAATGTTAGCGAAACAGTAGATTAACGTTCTCAAAGAGTAAAGTATGTGATATTGCCATGCAATTGATGGAACTAGTTTATTGTTTATAAACACAAACATGCACTAGCTATTATTATTATCATTTCAACAGATTTAGGAACCATATATCTCAAGGAACAAGTAGTAGTTATTTGAAGGATATCATAAAGTCTCTCGATGATAGAGTTGATGATAGAGCTACCAAAGTCATATTTGGCTTGTGTATCAGATACACACAAACACTCGTTTTACAGAACAACAGATATGTCTTATGCAACTATTGATATGTCCAGCTTGTAATTCGCAGACATTTTTCTTCTTTGTAAGTTCTTATTTTGGAGTCGTGAAGCTATATTGTGACGACTATAGGAAACTATGACTAATTATGCTCATTATGCGACTTCACATACAGCCAATCAAACAATTGACTAATTTTATGAGATTCAATTTTACTAGTTAATTTTCACGGTCACCAGATTTAATAACCCGGTATTTCGTTTTGTGAACAAATCTATAGAAAAAGATTTATCCAATCCAATCCAAAAATCGACCTGCGATTTGTATCTTTTCACTGTGTCTATCTATGGTGGATTCGTTTAATATAGTTATAGATTGAGATAAATTTGGCCATATGACGTTTCTATATAAACTTTAAACGAATTGTATAGATCTATTTTATTCGTTTAGCAAATCGAATATTGCCCACATTAGTTTGATTTAATGGGGTTTCACCTTCATTCGGTCAATTTAAAATTAAACAGAATATTTTATGCATTTTCTAATCAATTTCGATCGAGGTGATATCCAACGATATTGAATAAATCTTAGTTATTAAATATTTTCCATTCGCCGACCTAAATTTTACTAATTTTTCATGACTTTATAATTACTTTGGCGTTTCGAATAAAACCAAGAGTTAAGACGATGCTTTGACGAAAAGCAATGGTCATTTTGAAATATTATCAGGTGAAAACTTCAAGAAAATATTTGTGTTTAAAATACTTTACACAATACGATTGTTGTTTTTTCAATCGATTGAAATTCGAGAGGCCTTTATTATGTATATATATATTTGTTGTATAATACATTGGCTAATTACACAAATCATTATAAAATATTATTGCTGCAATTAATGCGTAAAAATTCAAATGCCACATAAATCAATCACGAGATGGCCTAACACTATATCATTTATATGATACAGATTGGATTAATTATGCGGCTAATCTTTTACAAAAACGCACAAAACAATCGATATCGTTCGTCTAAGTGAAAGAGAAATTTTGGTTGAATCGGAATTATGTAAGAAACTATAAGGAACGACTATATTCGTACGTTAAACAACACAACACATTGTATAGAGCAACAATATACTCGTACGAGTTTGCAGGTATATGAGAAATGAAATCTGAATACATATTCGTTTTCTTATTATTGTAATTATGATTGTTGTGATTTTACATTTTTACCATAGTTGTGAAGATGATGTGGTGAATGGTAATAAATCTTTTAAACGTACTTAAACTCTAGTTAAGTTTAGTAAATATGTTAGTGGAGTTATATATTGGATATGTATATACATAGTTGAAGAGAGAACTATACATACATATATAACATAATTATAATTGTAAAAGTTCAACACTTATAATTGTACAAATTCGAGCACATTCCAAATATTTATGTCCGCAACATTCCCAAAAATAGACTTAAAACGACGTGCATTATGATAAATTTTTAAGATAAAATGTTGAATTTGTTTATACAACATCTTGACCGCAACTACAATAAAATAGTTTCACTCGTGCGCGATTTGAATATCAAAATCATAGTCAAAATCAAGATGAAAATTTTACATAATTCGAAAATAATTTAATTCAAATTACGTTTTTCGAATAGATCACGCGCGAGCTCATTATCATCACGAATTTATTTCGATTTGACTCGCAATCCACGATTGTGATCTTGTTCTTATCATTAACCTACATAATATGCAATTCTACTAGATCCTGTATCTATAATTTCTAGTAGATTATTATATATATCTTCAATTGCTTAATATGAATACCCGGAAATAATTAGCGCACAAGGTAATATGAAAGTAAAATTATAAAATAAAAATGATGTTGCTTGCGTCCAAGGATGGAATTTTCAATTTAGTTTAAGATTTTATTATACCGCACGGTTTATTTTTACTTTTACTACATGCACATAATAATGAAATGTTGGTCGAGTAATCGCGTTTTGATTATGAATGGTTGTTGACGGGCTAAGATAATAACAATAAATTATATTGGGTCTTAGTCATCATTATGGTGATTCACAATGATCATCTCTAATATAAAATTGAAGGTTATACCATTATATTGAATTTCGAAACTAATTAATAAAGAAATTCACCAAATTAATTAACAACACATCAATTTATATTGATCTATTTTTTACGACATTGAGCTTAACAGCATCCTCGTTTTGTAAAATTGTACAACTGTAAAATTAGTAATGACGTGTTTCTTAATCCGACATCAACCAGGACTATAGTACGATCTTCTAGAAAATGGCATTTTCTGGAAAAGGAGGTGTATTCTACGAAACAAGGTAGATTTTACAGTTGGCAGAAACCCATAACCACCAACAATACTTCTGCTGTGCGAACTTGAGCGTTTATTTTTATTTTTATTTTATATAAAGACTGCATTGTTTTCTTGAATGATAAGAATCAAAGTAATTATAGTACAGAATGGTGATATTTACTATAAAGTTCTACTAAATTAAAAAATTACTCAGTTTGCAATTTTAATTAGTTGACTGGAGACTAGAAACTTGAAGATCTCAGATTTGTTAGTAAAATTCCATATTGTTTCAAATTCGTGAGTAAAATTCCATATTTATTTCAACCATCAGCAGTTAGATCAGTTAAATTACATTTTGGATTTTTGGTAACTCAAAATTTTTAAACGTCAAATTATTTAAGAACTTCAATGTTGTTAATTCTGGGTTCTTGTTTATATGTGAGTATTGAATTATTCTAGCAGCACATTCCAAATGAAAACTCTTGAAACCATTTACTGATATCATTCTTTGAAGAATATCCTTGACAATACCCAGATAAAATATCTTGTAAAATTGGCCTTTAACTTTATAGTTTTTCCACTGCTGACATTTCATTCGGCTATTTGTGTTGTTCGGAGTATATATAAGCTAACTGTACATAAGTATATTTTCATTAGTCTAAAAATTAGTATATCCCGTGGTAAAAAATATTTAAACATAAATGTTCCTCCCTCACCAATGTTTTAACAATGTATATTCACATACATTTCAAAAAACTTTCGATACCTGTATAGTTTGTCAGTGAAATGCTCAGGTTGATTTTTTAAGATTTTAAGTATTATATGAGTTGCTTTGCTACCTTATACGATACTATATAGATACAACTATATATGACTACTAAGCCCATTAATAGCTTAATCATCAAGACATATCAATAAGTCATTCTATTAAAAACTTAACATATTATATAGTGATCAATAAATTTTCAATTACATTTGGATAATGTCAGCGTGCAGTGTGATAATAATTTTTATGTGATCCGGGAACTAGACAATACAAATTTTTAAATTCTATCTTTAACTAAGCCCATCCCAATAAAAGTAATAATATTTAAATAAATCTTTAAATAAAATTATTTTGCCTTTCTAACTCGAAGTATAAACGAACCAAATTTTTTTTATCTTGATTAAAGCAAGGAAATTTTCATGGGAATCGTTTTTATATTCAAAACTATTCTGTTTGTACTGCACATGAGTATTTAGTTTAACAACGTATAAAATCGAACAAACACATATTTCATCAGAATTCGTTTGAGTGATGTACATATTAAAAATATTAATTATGACATCTTCAACCGATAATTAACTATTTAACATTCCAAGTATAGTTTTATATCACGATTATGTGTGGTTACAGCCAAATCTAGCAAAAATATATTAGTTAGTAGTTTAGAGAGCCCCTAAGTAGAGCTTCTGATTGAAGAAATTTCATTTGGAAAAAAACTTATTATTCTTAAACTTTCAAAAAAACATTTTTTTTGAAATTTTCACACCTTCAAAAGATCAGTCAGTTGTCAATCAATATGGCTTCCATTTGACCACAGTTCATCGCATTCTATATTTATTTCTATATTCTATATTTCATCCACAGCCATGAGTCATATTTGAAGTCGGGATTAAGAGAAAAAAATATTATGAGTACTATTATATAGTTATACTATTATGGTAAGATTTATGTTCGTCATCGAACAGCATTTCAAAACTTAATAAACCCTTAAAACTGATCAAGATTACCGAAAGTTGAATATTTAGGAAGCTTGTATGACATTCGAAGATGGATAAGATGGTAATTTCGACTCCAAACTCTAGTCAATTATCAATATAACACAAACTCAATTTTCTATAATCAAATCCACAAATAAATAGGATATCGATGGGAACAATGTCAGGAATTCTTTAAAAACAACACTATTTAGATTAAGTTCAACCAAGTTTATACTTTAAACTGATCACACTGATTATAAACAGTCAAATTCTCAAAAAAAAATAGATTGTCTTAAATATTGAAAATCCTTATTTAAATATTAAAATGCTCTTATACACTAACATACTACTTTAAAACAACATTATTGTTCATAGACATTCATAATGACGATCAAAATAAAAAATGTAATAAACAATTGTTCTTTTCGAACGGTTCATCTAAAATATTTCAATCAAATTATGGATAAAATAGACCGCATTAGTGAAATGCGGAAATTGCTTTTATTACATATTTAGAAGTTGTTGTGTTAAATATTAAGAGGTAAGTAAATCGGACCACCAATCGATATTTCCGCGTGAATTCAGTTTCAATTTGCACTGATATTGCACTGAAATGATAATTTCGCTGACAGAACTATTATCTTATCACATAAATATCTTTATTTTGTTTCAAATGTACAACAATTCAAAAATAATTGAATACATGCTTTTGAATCGCAGTCGTCATTATTATTATTTTTGATCATCGATGCGATGATCAAAAATAATCGATAAAGATTTCTTAAAGAAGGACAAAATTGAACAAATTGTTTCTGCATATACACATATATATGCATAACAATTAATTTAATGTCAAGTTTACCTTTAAGATATGGACACAGTGCTGTGAACACGATCGTATTATAAATTTATAACTAATTTCTCACACCACTTAAGGTAGGTACATTCAAGCTGAACGGTTAACAGTAACTGATAGACGAATCGTCAACGAAATTGCAATAAATCAAAAATATTGAAATGAAATCGAAAACACACCACACCAACTAAACTGACTTAAATAAATTTATATATTGATCATCCGAACAATTAAATCTTAAGAAATATCAAAAATTATATATTCGATCTTACTTTCGATTCACACAGTTGTAAACATATAAAAACTGAACCAAAAAAACCGTCACACAAACTACAAGTGAATTTGTTTGTTCCTATATGTATAGACAGTGTGTATGAGAATCGCGCACCTTAACAGTTACTAATCGCGACACAATCACTTTATATTGTTAAGTTGTATATAATCGCGCGTTTAATTAAATATTTTTTTTTTTAATTTATAAAATCCACTTTTTAAATTTCGTTCGCGTTATATATACCATATGTATATATACGAAAATCTTAAAGACGTTGACTACCTTTGAAATTTGAACAAAGAATAAAAAAAAGTTTTCGATTTGGTATATAATAGATTTGCATCTCTCGGCAGCGAGGTAAAGTGATCGGTTTTTTGGTTTTGTTTATTTATTTTCATTTCTTTAAATAACATTAAAAAAAAACAAATTAAATTAATAAAAATAAATAAACAAAAGTGGATGGTGTTTTGATCTGTATAAGAAACTATCCCTTCTTATGTTTTTTGTAAATATATAGTTGCATTTAATCAGTTTCCAAAATTTAAGCTCGTTTATCTATCTACATATACGAGTATAGTGACTATAATATAGCAATTACATACATATCACTGCTCTAACATAAAAACAGCGCCAAAAGTTGCTGCACTTTTACAAACAGTTGATTCAACCTATGTACTTATATTAGTGGATTCAAAATAATGTTTTATATCTAAGCTGAAGAAAAGACTTAAGCAATAGTGCTTTTTAGAAATTGCGGTATTTTATATCATTGGAATGAATATATTTTATAATAAAATACTATTTGAATATGCATTTAATTTGAGACGTGACCTTCAATATGAGTTGTATCTCTGTATTTGTAGGAGAGTTTAATATACTAAATCTCTCTAGCAGAATAGCTTGCAACACTGGAATGGCAATTGCAATAACTTTACTTTATTACTATATTACTAAGTTTCTATACTGATCGTGGATGAAAGTAATGAATCAATGTGTTAGCATATAGAGCTTTGAAAAGTAGAATCTAAATTTTCAAAAACAAACCATAAAAAACTCTAACCATAAAACTCTAACCATCTATATAATTATATATATATATATATATATATATATATATATATATATATATATATATATATATATATATATATATATATATATATATATATATATATATATATATATATATATATATATATATATATATATATATATAGCGTGATGCGTTTCTTATATAAACAAAATATGGTGTATTGGTACTAAACCTTCACCCATTTGTTAAGCAAAGGTAATTTATAACATATTTTGACAACAACTTACAAGCTCAAACTAGGTACTTTATTTCTTACTAACACTAACTAACATTAAAACCATTTATGGTAGATTTCAATTAATTTGCACATAAAAAAAACGATACCATAGTAAAAACCGCACATGTCATCTAATAAAATAAAACCCAATCGATAATAAATATTGCCAATAGGTAGTATGTTTGTATCGTTTGAAAGCAGCATCATAAAAACATAAGATGACAATGGATATCTAACTAAAACAGTAAATAAACGACCTCGAATAATTCATGCATTCTTCAAATTGATTGTGAAATCTTAAATCATGAACAAAAATTATAACAAACAAATAACATTATTGTGTAGTTTGTTTATTTATAAAAAAAACCGTTGTTAACTCTAATAAAAACAATCATGAAATTAACAAATAAAATATTATAGATATTTAGAAAGATCTAATTAAATTGTGGCAGCAAAACTAAGCAGCTTTATTATTGTTATATATTTGTAGATCTTCAAGATGACTTAAACAATACCCGCATTTACATACATCGACATAATTAAAATATAATTTGTGTGTGGTCTTTCGACTAAACTAAAGTGCATGCTTGACAATGACTTTCAAATCACTAATCAAAATGTTACTAGTCACTAGTCATCTAGTCAAGTGATCTGCTAAACAACGTACATATAGTTGCATTCACTTTTAACGCTTACAGTCTATAAATAAATTATACTAACAGTTTAGTCTTTATATATGTTTATTGGTCAGATAAGTTTTTATTGTGCTTTCAAAAACCTTTAAAATTCACTATACATTTCTAAATATAAATGATGATTTTTAATAAATATAGTTTAGTCGCTGGTTGAAATTGTATGGTTAAGACAGGATCTCGTCACCCTCGAGGTCCCGACTTTGATTTTCACCATTAATTATGTTTGATTTTCACCCCGATGACATAAAAAGCGATTGTGAAGAATATGGTGGGCAAGCAGTTTTTATCCCAGGCAATTTCAATTCCATGCCAAAATTGTGCAAATGTTTTTGAGAACATTTTAATCACGGATTTTCACAATCATTTCTAAATTGGTGATGACCTTCCTTTGAATAATCTCACCGTTCGGCATAGTACATACTAATCACGTTTAAATTAAGTTTATGTATGGTATATAGGGAATTTTGTACGATAGTAGCATGTCTTAATACGAAGTTAGCCGGAAACACACAAACTCGTCATATTTTAAATTTTAAAAATCTTTAAAAGAGTATTTTCACTAAAATAAATAATTGCAATTCAACATATCCATTAGAATGTAGTATCGTATAAACAGTTAGATATTTTCACTCGGTCATTTTACTCGATACCTAATATAGGATTAATTTTGAAGGTTGTTTTAACTAACTTTCAATAAATAAAAACTACATAGTTAAACCAAAGTAGAGTTCCACCAAAGCTGTATGACTTAAACGTCAAAGTGTTTAACTACCTTACAATAGTATCCAGGTTGCGGTTATTACCAGTTAGTTCTTTTCAGACAATCAACAAGGAAAAGTAAATTGAATCGTTGGATCTATCCATAAGGAAGTATGTAATTTCGAACTGTAATTTCGAACATTTAAAACTCAGTTATAGTAAATCAAGTACTAATTAAAGAGTCTTACAATAATCGTATAAACTGTAAAATATATAGCGCAAACGATTTAGTCTTTAATTCTATTATAAGTACAAAATAGTATTTTATAATTTTATGATTAAATTATATTAAATTTTACACAAAATAAAACTTATTTATTAATTTAAATTTTATCATCAAACCATGGAGGGAAAGTGAAGTAGAAAGTACATATATGAATATGCATATAGACAAAAACTGGATTGCATAAGTAACGATTACATGTGTATAATGTAGCGATGATCAGTTGCGCTTGCCTTCATCTTAAATATTTTTTATATTATATTCCCAATTCAGTAATTTAGAAAATCACGAATATTTAATTTTACTAGATAACAATATTAATTGAAAATCTGACCATTGTTTAACCGTAATTATACTTAAGCCAATCTATATGTACTTATAATTTGTGTATCTTCACATCTGTAAGGTTAAAAATAATCTAAATCATTTTATATTCGATGGTCCGTCATTATTACTAACCTTTTATTTTATTTATTTTAGATATAATTTAGATTATTTTGACTAAAATAACTTATATTTTGTAACAAATGTAGGTTTAGAAATCATCGTTTTGAATCTGGATTCTTTATTCTGCGAACATTAAGTAGCTGCCTAGGTGCACATTTGTATGAAGACGAAAATGACGCTCAAAGCATAAGTTATTAATAAACTAAAAGTGTACCATTGATTAACAACTATTTAATGGCACACTTTTAGTTTATTAATAACTCATACCCATTTTCCATGCAACTCAAGAAGAATCTATAAGCCTTCTCATTGATTTCAATTTATAGAACATTAGATATGTAAAGCACTAATATTCAGTTAATTTCTGATATGGTTTGTATAATATTTTGATATCACCAAGACAAAAGCGAAACCTATTGAACTATTGAAATCTACTAATTTGAATGTCTTTCATTTTGTATCCGAGTAATATAATCAGTAAATGATTTTCGACAATTATACTGAAGATACAATCGATTATATCTTATCCCGATACTAAAATATAACATTTAATTAGTCATTAAATTCGTTTTGTTACTATTTGGAGTCAGCGGAAAGTGTAGTATTTTTGTGTATAAATAGATAGATGATTGACTTTGTCGCTAATTTAATTTCCAACTTGTGAGATGCGAAAAGGATAAGCTTAAAATTTTCTTTTGAATGGAAAACATTCGTATAACGAACAAAACATTCTCATAATTACAATAGCTTAAAGTAAACATATTTACTCGATTTGTGTACTACATCGATGTACAACGAACTCCTTCAACATTTCGAATTGTACACTGGCGTAAATATTTAAAATTTTGTTTTTTTTATATTTTACTGCTAGATGTCTATATGCAGCATAAAGAAGAATGTTATGAACGATTACCTCACTACGAACAAATGACAAATGACATATCAATACGAACTTTAACGGATTTTGATTTTCACACACAAAAATGTCTTTGGAAAACATTATAATGCACGTAGAAATAGCACGAAAATCAAGGTAAATAAGATTAACAAGAATATAAAACTGTTTTTAAACATAAAATTATTTTATTTTAGTCCATTATCCGACCAAGAGTTAGTAGAACTTGTAAAAGGATATATAACATCAATGCCAGGAAATGTTTTAAAGCATAATGTTTTGATAAGAAATTTACCGGCAC
This sequence comes from Tipula lateralis, assembly GCA_963932295.1. NCBI lineage: Eukaryota > Metazoa > Arthropoda > Insecta > Diptera > Tipulidae > Tipula > Tipula lateralis. The sequence continues at coordinate 197,702,639 of OZ010737.1, forward strand.
CGCTTACTAATTACATAGATTCTATATCATTTTCGAACAATTGGAAAGAATGTGGATCAAATAATTTTATAAGTGCTCAGTTTCATGTATACAAACTAGCAAATTGTGGCCATGCATTAGAGACGCTTGATGATGATGAAAATGAAGAAGTAACTGCGTCTAACCACTGGATCTTACCATCTTATGACTTTTATGGCCTTTGGGAGAGTTTATATTTTGAAAAAGATTTAAAAGAAAATTTGTTAAAATTTATCGAAACGGCGATAATGTTTTCAGATAAACAAATCGACCAGAATATAATCTCGGCCAATCGACTAATTCTTCTACATGGTCCACCAGGTACCGGTAAAACTAGTTTATGTAAGGCACTATCACAAAAAATCGCTATACGAATGAAATCAAACTACAGATTTTTCCATTTAATCGAAGTAAATAGTCACAGTCTATTTTCAAAATGGTTTTCCGAAAGTGGAAAACTGGTGATGAAATTGTTTTCAAAGATTCGCGAAATCATCGAGACAAAATCATCGTTTGTTTGTGTATTAATTGATGAAATAGAATCGATCGCATTCGCTCGGACAAATATTTCAAATAATGAGCCTAGCGATTCAATCAGGGTAGTAAATGCTGTACTTACACAACTTGATCAGATAAGAAAACATTCAAACGTTTTGATATTATCCACCTCGAATTTAACAGCAACCATAGATCTGGCATTTATAGATCGTGCTGATGTGAAACAGTATATCGGCGAACCGAACGAAGAAGCAATTTATAATATTTATCAATCAGCCGTTGATGAATTAATACGAGTAGGAATTGTGATCCCGTTAGAAAATGAATTCATATATCCGTACAGGTCATTTAATGAAATCGATGCAGGTGCAATCGAGTCGAGTAAACAACTTCTGCTTCTGGCCCAACTAAGCCATGGTTTGAGTGGTAGAACCCTACGTAAAATTCCATTTTTAGCACATGCTTTACACCTTAATACTCCTACTGCAAATTTGTATTCATTTTTAAAGGCAATGGAGCTGGCCGTGAAAAAATACTTTCAAGATAATAAAAGCTGTGGTTTGTAATTTTATTGTTTAATAATAAAGATTTTGGTTTAATTTTAAATGTATCAATATTTTTTGGGTCCCTTATCTATTTTCTATAATTTTAACAGCGTTTAATGTTTCAAGATAAGTTTTAATTGATTATTTTTTGATAAATTATTAAGTCCAAAAAAACTAACAGCGAGCAATAGATTTTTTTCAAGTAGGTTATCATTTATTTCCGTTATAAATGTTTATTGATAAAAACATTTAACGAAACCCAACAAGAAACTGGTACAACATTATTAATTGAATTCTATGATCCAGTACGAAAAAATGGGTCCATTCTAAACAGTGGATAAGTATGTACTCGAAACAGATAACTTTACAAGGTAAGTTAATCTCGGGTGTAACTTAATATTTTGGTTCTTTTATTACTTAAATGAGTAATTTGTATTATTATTTATATAACTCTGATAAATTTATTAAACATGACTTATTTACAATATTAATTCTTGAAATTAAAAATTTAATTCTTATCACTAAAAGCTGAAAACCAACTTTGACCTTGAATTACTCTCATTACAGAAACATTCGTCTAGCATTGGTTTAACTACCTACCTGTCTTTAACGAGCTTCTCGTTCCATCAATCCAAACCAAACAGAACCACGAATATAGATTTCATATTGAGTAGGTCAAGAACAAAACGAAAATTATCGTTCTCGAAATGTAATCTACATCGGTAGTAGATGTAGCTATTTATAAAAACTAAACATTTTAGAATGTACAAAATCGATTTATTTTTTTACAAAACGCCTGATATAAATTATACAGTACGAATTCCAACAGCCTTTACATTACATAATTTAATTGGAAGACAAATAATGTCACAAACATATGTAAAGAAAATTATATTCTGTCAAGGATTGGAATAGAGAAAAATAAACTAGACGTCATTACGTTTGTGTAGTGTCAAACACGCAATACCAATAGTTAAGAAGGTAGGAAACGTAAAAGGTCTACCAGCTTTTACCTCTTTACTGTATTTTCTTTAATTTTTTTTATTGATTGAAGTACGTTTTTGAATCCAAATTTTTCCAATGATGAATCGTTTGTTTAGTAGTTCAGCACAAGCCGTCAAAATGCCGTTTCGAAAAGTGACCCACGTAATTTTTGACATGGATGGATTACTTTTGGGTAATTTTAAATATTTTAATATTTATTAAATTAAATAATATATATATTGTGAAGTTTAATTAAAGTATGTGCGTTAAGAAGATAAGAAATGACCGATTTATAACCTCACATAACAATATTTTAAATAGTTTGCACTGTTAAAATAATGGTAGTATTTATTTATTATTTTGTAACGTTTTTCACTTAATAGACACGGAAAGACTTTATTCACAAGTAACACAAAATATTCTCGACAAATATACGGACGGGGCTATATATACCTACGATGTCAAATCCATATTGATGGGAAAACACCGCGAGGAGGTAGCGAAAATAGTTGTAGATCATTATAAACTTCCGATATCATATGAACAATATATCGAAGAGTCTCATAATGAAACAATGATTTTAATGGCACAAGCTGATTTATTACCAGGTAAAAATAATTTCAAGGTCATATGAATAAAGCGGAGCGTTTTTTCGTTTATACTTTCAGATACAGAGAAAATTTATGAAAAATTAATCAGGGAAATTGCCCAATCGTATGATAAACCATATCCACTTGAAGTACGGCTTAAAATATTGGGTACTACTGAACTTAATACAGCTGAAGTTGCTGTTAGAGATTTAGGATTACCCATGACTGTACCAGAATTCACTAAAATATTTAGCGAAAGAGGAAAAGCTTTGTTAGCAGATTCGGAACTAATGAAGGGTATTTAATAATTACGTAACAAGAGATGTTTTTATTTGTTTTAATTAAGATTTATTGATCTTTTTGTAATTATTTAACTTTACCATTTCGTTCAATTTTTGAGCGTGCCATTTTTTAATTTCTACCTTATTCAATGGTAAATGGTGACCACTTCGTGGTATACGAAATTCATCGCGAAATCTTTAATAAGAAGTGACATTTTTTTGCTAAAACAATTAATTAGTAATTTTGCTTTAAAATATATGTTTTTGTGTTATTTTAGTAGACCTTATCGTCTAATTCAAATATGTTTTTGATTTAGGCGCAGAACGGCTTATTCGTCATCTATATGCACACAAAATTCCAATTTCGGTAGCAACTAGTTCCGGAGAGGATATGGTTAATATCAAGACAAAAAATCATAAAGAACTATTTGAACTTTTTGACCATAAAGTGTGTGGATCAACAGATCCCGAAGTAAAAAGAGGAAAACCATCTCCAGATATATTTTTGATATCCGCTTCACGTTTTCCTGATAAGCCAAATCCGAATTCATGTCTTGTTTTTGAAGATGCTCCAAATGGTGTACAAGGGGCTGTTGCAGCAGGTATGCAATGTGTTATGGTTCCAGATCCCAGATGTCCTGCAGAGAAACGTAAATTGGCGAGCAAAGTTTTGAACTCTTTGGAAGAGGTTAATCTAGCCGAATTTGGATTGCCACCGTTTGAATAACTATGTATTTGTTTAGTAAACGAATACTTTTAGATTCCACCAAAATATATTTTGTAATGGATTTTTAGTATAAAGCACAAATTAAACAACTTGAAACTAATTAAAAGTCAAAAATCAAATTTTGTTTTATTATATCGAAAATCTTCAATTTGCATAAATACAAAACTTCGAATTGAAGCAGATTCAGTAATTTTCTATTCAGATGAATCCCAAAATTAATTTCTATACTTATCTTAAATTGTTTTTTATTTTGATTCTACATTTGATTAACAACAATTTTAATTAATTTATTTATCGACACCTTCAATTTGTTTAAGAACATCGGCCGAGCTTAAATTTGTTAATGGCCAGGATTTTTCTTTTCCCAGTTCTGTAACAAAAAAAAATCAATAAAATTATATAAAAACAACAAAAAACAAACCTCACCAAATCGAGCCCATAGTCTTGGTTGAATACCTTCACATTCACGGATTAAGATTGGTAATTTAGGATTATCTTGCTTTAGTTTCGCGTAACAATTATCAACAAATTCCCTATAAGTTAGGTTATGGAACAGTTATTGTGTAATCAAAAATATTATTTGTACAATCTCACCGAACACCTTTGGACGTTGCATCAGTTTGAGCAACATGAATTCGGAGCTCTTTGACTTGGGCACCCAATCTGGCAAATCGCACAATGCTAATTCTCATCTTGAGTCGAGCGAAGATGTAAGACAAATTTTGAAGCCTTGAAATAAATGTCAAAATGAGAAGAAAACTAATCAAATATTTTCCCGATAGGTGTCACGCATACCTATATAACGTAGGGTTATCCAAAATCAAAACTACATTTTATAATTTTTTTGGTGAATTTTTATTATATTTTACAATAATACTATATTTATTATAATTAATTAATATTTATTATTACATATATATAAAATTTCTAAATACCTAATTATATTATTTTAACAATGTTTTTTCATAATTTCTTGTTTCAATTTAATTTTATTCAGAAAACAATACGGAGCATTTAGTTGTAGTTTGTCGTATAACGCGTTGCTTTATATTGTTTTTATGTACGTAGTAGAATAAGAAAAAAGAAATATTTTTAAAAAGAGAAAACTATATATTCTTAAAATTAGGCTGAGAAATTATTTAATTTCATAATATATAAATTTTGTTCAAAATCTATAAAACATATATGTAGTATATTAAATAAAAAAATATTAAAGAATAAAAGTAATAAAAAAAATCACTATTTTTTAATTAATCGTGTAAAAAAATGTCATTAATAACGTTTTTGTTTCACACACAATGTTTTTATTTATTTTTTATATAGTTAATACATTTTTTGCTAAATTATTTATAGTATTTAAGCAAAAAAAGAAAAAATCTTATATTTAAAAAAAGTTTATTAATTAATTCAATGTTTAAAGGGATTTATTTACTGTTCTTTTTTTTTTTGTTTTTTTTTAATACATATTTGCTTTTTTGTAACAAATTTTTCAGAAGACACACTAAATTTTATTAATATTTTTCACTAATAAGTTTATTTTAATTGATATTTTTAGTTTTGATAACCACCACTATTATTACCACCTCGATTTCCACCTCGTCCACCACGTCCACCGCCGCCATGATGATCACCACGATCCTAAATACAAATAAAAATAAAAATTAATTTTCTTATAAAATTTGTATACCTTTAGATATTTCTTATAAAATATAGGTAATTCGCAATAAGTATTATGTTTCAGATTCATTCCTAATATTGGCATATGCTAAAATGTTCAATAAAACTATGTATTAACTTGTTTTGTCTTTTCCAACCGAACATTAGTAAAAAAAAATGAATTAAATATTATTTGAATATAAAATAAAAATGTAAACAATTAAAAAATTCACAATATAATTAAAGATTATATAATAAAAAAAACAATTTGCAAATACGTTCATTGCAGAAATTGAAAAAAAATCTAATAGACAAAAAAATTGTGTAAGTCACACGCTGTAACACGTGCGACGAATGTAAGAAAACCAATTAATCGCATTTTACTTACACGATAATTATCGCGATGCCCACCACGATTGCCATATCCGCCGCTACCACCTCCACCACTGCCACCATCCTGTTGGCGATCTCTATTGTTGAACGATCGATTATCATCACGTCTTTGATCTCGGTAATCGTTACGTTCTGAATTTCCACCTCCCATTGAATTTCGATGAGTTTTGTTGTGATGAAAATCATTATCTCTATTGTAATATCCACTACTGTTGTTACCACCATCGTGACTATCTTTTCGATCGTATCCACTGCCACCTTCTCGTCCACCTCGATCCTCACGTCGATTGTCATAATTATAATGATAATTACCACTGGGTCGGTGATTGTTGTACTGATTTCTATTATCGTAACCTAAATAGAAAATCATTTAATTAATCACTATTACGTAAATATTTATAATCTAAATCTACCATAATTTTTTCCACTATAGCTTCCATATTTTTCATAAGAATTACCACTTCCACCATTACTATTGTTGTAATGATTTGATTTTTCATAGTTGGAATAGTGTGGTCTTGGAGGATTACCACCGCTACCACCGCTCGAATTATCATAATTATTGTGTTTACTCGAACCAGGTGAAGGTCCACCAGGCCCAGAGGGTCCTAATTTAGGTGGACCACTAGAACCATCTGGTGCACCAAGTGCACCTGGTGAATCCTTGCGCGAATCTTCTTCCTCCTGTCTTTTTTCATAATGTGTAAAGTCATCAAAAATCGATGTTGTATGCTTATATAAATGGATTAATTTCAAAACCTGCTGCCCCTTAACATTAGGAACTTCTTGGGTATCACGCGAATGTGTTACCGATTTATTCTCGTTATTCTCTAAATGTATATGCCTTAAATGGGTGTTCGGTATATCTTTGACATAGATCCAACGCACTTTGAAAACACCTTTCCATTTATTTTGTGACCATACAGAAGAGTTTGAATTGTAATCGACGGGACTAATCATTTGAGCAACACCACAAAAATGTCCTGATCCATTAACGGAGAAAAATAGGTAAATAATGCCATTTTCCTTTTCGACTTCACGATACGCTTGGTCCAGACGCTTATTGCCGTGTTCGGTTGAACACCAAATTTCATATTTAATACTTCGATGAATGTCATCCTCTGAATATGATTTTATTACAAAAAATCTGTGAACATTTTGATAAACGTTTAAATAAAGTTAAGATTGATGAGGTGTTGAAATTCAATAGTTTAAAATAATTTAAAGTTTTTAATACAACTATCACGAACGCGATGAGTCTTCGAACTACGTTTAAGGAAAAAGGTAAATTAAAAGACAATTATATAAAATGTACTCACCTAGCTATGTTTGCCTTTTCCATATCTAACTCCTCTGGATTGTAGTTATTTTTGTCGCGTAGTTTTTCCAATACTGGATGCGATCCAGTTGAAGAACAATTCGATACTGGCGATTGCAGACCTCTCTGATTCTGTTGATATTGCTGCTGTTGAAGTTGCAGACTATTCATTTGGGGTATTAGCGTATCATAACTGCCATTTCCTCCACCGGTTCCAGCATTACCTCCACTTTGAATATTCATCATTTGTTGTGAGGTTGATTGTTGCGGAGTTTGTTGTAACGAAGGTGGAGGCCCATGCATTTGATGTTGTCGCTGATTGTATGGTTGATGATGCGATGGTTGTTGTTGGTAGTTTGATTGGCCATGATGCCCAGGATGTGGATGGTGTGGCCCTTGATGATGATGATGTGGATGAGCTTGTTGGTGGTGATATGGATTCATTTGATGCTGGCCATGAGACATCATATGATTTGGATGGTTACCACCACCTCCTCGTCGGTTATCATTAGGATGAGACCAATTCGGACGATTGTTCGTGTTATTCATTGGCCCGTTATTATTATTGCTATTAGGATTAGATCCACTTCCGCTTTGATGAGCTTGTTGTGTATCAATTGGTTGTCTATTTTGCTGATTATGAGATTGTTGTGAATGCTGTGGATTCGAGGACGATGATGATGGTGTTGGATGTTGCGTTTTATTTAGTGTCTGTGATGTAGGTGCTGGAATATCAATCGATACCGGAGGTGGTGTTATAATTGGAGGTGGAATTGGAGGTGGCAATAATGGTGGAGGATTCTTAGATGGTGAATCCCATGTACCTATATCCATATTATGTTTACCAGGCACCATTGGCGGTGGTGGCATACCAGGACCCTTTTTCTTTAATGTCGATGTCGTTGAATTCGTCTGAATTTAATAAATAATTAAAATATAAGTTGCATATTGCTCAAATATTAGACATACCCGAACTGGTGGCTTAGCCGGTTGCGATGCTACTGATGCCCACGTCATTTTTTTCGGTATTGTTTCTTTAGGCTGATCTGACTTCTTCGATAAACTTGTTCCGCTTGAAGAATTTGCACTAGTTGGCATATCTTTGTATTGAGCTGATTGCGTCGATGGATTCGCCTCGAGTCCAATATTTTGCATACCCTGCTCCACTGACTATGCAAGATGGGCCAATCAACAATAAAACAAAATTTATATATTATTTATTATTCCATTTTCAGATAAGTTAAAATGTCGTTTTTTGCTCATCTAGCAATAAAATGCGTTGTACAAAATTAAACGTATTATGTATAAACGTAAGCGGTATTTTCATGAGATAACGAAATGTAAGGTTGTACATATAAAGGATATAAATCGCTTACTTTGAACCCGGAAACTTCATAGCCCCGATTCCAAGCATTGAAATAATTGTAGGTCGAACTGGTAGTTCCTTTAATATACAAAACCGTTATCTATAGGTCAGATTACACATTTTTATATTATTTTACCATCTAAACCAACACTTGACCAGATTCCACCAACGGCATCAAATTGTGGATATTGTGCATCTGTGGAACAGCCATTAAATCTCCATAAAATAATCAAATATTTTAATGAAGGATGCGATATTACATTAACTGTGTTGCATATGACCCGATCTCACATACATAGATCAAATCCAACAGTACATGCATAATAGGAAAATATTAATTTTGTGGACATTATGTATGTTTTTAATATAGAGAGCACCAAATTGACTGATCCAATAACGCTCTATTAATATAATGAAGCAGCTTCACTTTTTCTTTGACGTGAGTTTTCAAATAGTATACGATGATGATACATATATCTATACCTCACAAGACAACAAATAAAAACTTAATGATTGATTTTGAATAGTCGTTCGTTGATGTAAGAATATCATAAGTCGATTTATTCTAGGATTTTATAGTCCGATCATCGTCACTCATCAAAACTTTATTTATATTGTGTCAGAAACATTCACTATTATGAAAATTAATTTAAACTATTTAGATGGCATGAAAATAAAATTCTAGATTTTAATTCCTTTTTTATTTATTTCTTCTGTTTGAAATATAAGTCAAGTAAGTAGTGAAATCAAGAGCATTCTAATCGCTGTTCGATAGTTATAAAAATAGTTTAAGGAATTAATATGATCTTGATCCTTATTACCGTAAACTACGGAGCTAATAAGACAGTATACTCTTTTAATTTGAAAACCTATTCTACAATAATAATTCGGTTGTTACGACTGTTCATGTAATTTACGGTTATTGCGTTGCGTTCCAATTCGATACCCTCTCATTATTGAAAGTATGTATGGTTTAAATTCCAAACGAGATTGGATTTTAGATGTCGCTACACAAATTAATACTGTTTTATGCATTGGAGATTATGTCAAGCAATAGAATTGTATTAGTTATGGATGTATTTCGTTTATAGAATGGGACTAAGAAAACAAACGTAATAATAAAATGCAAATGCAATATATTGTCGAATAGTGTGTGGTATGATGACGACAAATGTGAAAGAAAAGATGGGGACTAAAAATTATTATATGATGATGTTGATGAGTACTTTAAAAAGAAATACAACAATACACATTTAAGAAAAAATAATATACTCTCAAGGACATAGGGCATTGAACTACAAAAACGAATAATTTCTTTTATAACAAACGAATTAAAGAAAGACTTGTTGCTACAAAATTAAAAAAAATCGTTTTATTGCAGCTAAGCTACCTTAATTTAAATGTTCAATTATAATCAATTTTTCCTTTGTTGAAATTAGAAAACCATATAGATACGTAACGCTAAGTTATACATAACACGAGAAAATTAAAAAGAAAATACATTGAGTCTTTTTTAAATATACATCAAAAAACATTTACCTTGATTTCCTTGCCCTTTCATCCGCTGCAATTTAGTGTGTGGCGTAAGTGAAATAGGAAAAGAATAAATTTGTAGATTAGAAAATCAACTTTAATGTAACACAAATATTGCATTTAAATATAAATAAATTTGTGTAATATGTACAAATAATAAATTGTGGGGTACATTTTAGTAAAAATTAAAAAACACAAAAACATAACCATTACCTGATCTGACACGCCTGCTGACATTTGCCACAGTAAAACTTCGTTTCTGTAATTTTTTTTGTGTATCCCTGCTGGTTTTAAATTTTTTTTGTATTTGTAATTCCAATAAACTTTTTTAATTCACTTCAAAACACTTCTCGCTATTGAAAAACACTTTATGATATATTTAATATATAAACGAACTGTACTATTATTTAATCTATATCGTGTTTAAATCATTTATTTAATTTTATATTTGTTTTTTGTATAAAGTTCAATAATAATAAATAAAAAAAATAATCAAAAAATGTTTTGGGTGTCTAGAGTTTTTTATTATAATTTCTAACACCGTTTTTGCGGCAGACGTAAAACAATGGAGATTACCCTTCCACGAAATTAGTGTTGTCTAGTGCGAGGGAAATTATCTCAATTTGTGTAATATCATTTATTTCTGTATTAATGTTTATAGTTTAAGCATTTTTATTATTAATTGAGTAATCATTACTTCAATAATTTTGAAATCAACCATTTAATTTGTAAAATCATGATAATAATTTAAAAATATATCCATTACATTATTCTAAACGTGTCTTATGTGTATATTTCACCATGTATACGAGTTAGTTGAATTTGAATAGAGCTTTCGCTTAGTATATGCGAAGCCGTGTGGTTACACGAGGTATTTTTATTCCGGAATTCTTTAGCAAAAAATTCCCTCATCGTTTAGATGAATAAAGAAAATAATTGATTTTTTTCATATGCATGTGTAAAAATTACTTTCATTTCGTTTTGTTCTATGTCCTTGAGCATTTTTTTTAATTAATTTTTGTTTGTGTGAGTGCGAAGAATCCGAAGAAACCAAAAAATTTTGGTGTAAAAATATTCCAAAATTATCGCCAAGCAAAACCGATTTTGCTATGGAATCGAAAAAACTACAGAAAAAAAATAACTCCTGAAATTAAAATAACACGGAATTAAGAAATGGAGATGTTGGACTAAACGCGAATACTAATCTTAAATTTTTAAGCGACTTCGCTTATGCGAACTAAGATGTATTTTAAACAAAACATAATTCAAGAGAACATTATTTTTGAAACGAATTTTTTTATGGTGATATAATAGAAAACTAATAACGTATTTTAAATTTTAATCTATGGCTTAGAGGCCGAAAACGGCCCTTACCGCGTCTCAACTGAGACCTTACGAACCATGTTAACTATTAGTGCACGGTGGTCAGCCCAACGAATGTTTTTACACACAATACAAACGCATTTTATGTCACCGGCGAGAATCGAACTCGACACAGCAGCGTGATGAGAAACTCTCTTAACCAGTAGGCCTCAACCGGCAACAGAAAACCGTATTAAAATGATATAAAAATTTTTTTTGAACGAAATAATTTTTAGTAGATTATTGATATAAATTACTGAAGTATACAAGTTTTCTGTCATTCGCCAAAACTATATAACATAAATTATTATAATTTATTTAATTAATAAATTATTATAAAGATTTATCATAGTGAAGTTGCGTCGCATCATGATTTTGTTAAATAGCAGTACCATATGAAATGTTCAGGTAGCGCGCACCAAGTTTAAAATGAAATTAGATTGAAATAAACTGCTTTTTGTTTCGAAAAATCATTATATAAGTTCCTTTAAAGTGATTGTGGGATATATCTCTATATAAAATAATTATAAAAAGTAAAGTCATAATATATCAATTAATGTTTCATGGAGTAATGATTCTTTATCTGTTGGTTTTTACATTAGTCCTTAAGTGGTAAATTTCCAAATGGCAAATATTTAAATATTTGCACTTTAAAAATATAACTAAAATAATATAATATCAATCAACAAATATATATCAACAAATCAGCCATCTCTATGATAAAAATGCAATTATAACGATTTTTAAGTTATCTAAAATTAAGTTTCTATTAACTTTAAAATTTTCTTTAGCTAGTTCCAAGAGTTTTAAGATATTTAATATTTTCTACATAAAATAATAATTTTATTTAAAAATAATTTGACTCAAAATATTTTAAGTTCAATTTTAAGTACAAATTTTACATGTAAGCGCAGTGAAAATTCTAAACGTGTATTTTTCAATCCGAAATTGGTAGCAGTAGCACCGAAATTTTATTATAATAATTCTTTCTTTACGTTTCCGGCTTCAAGTGAGGTTGGTGTTAAAATTTTCTATGTACTTTAAATTTATTCTTTAAAATATAAAAAAAAGTTATTAAATATAAAACAACGTAATTTGTGCAATATTAATAGATTTATTTATTTTAGGTTTTGTTAAATATATATCAATTCATTTTTAAAATGGTTGCTCAAAAGAAACAAGTAAGAAAAATCGTACCCATGCTGTCATGTACACGTGTTAATATAATGTTCTATTTATTTATGTGCAGAAAAAAGCTTTGGAGAGCATCAATGCTCGTTTGGCTCTTGTAATGAAATCTGGCAAATATTGCTTGGGATACAAACAAACTTTGAAAACTCTTCGTCAGGGCAAAGCAAAACTTATTGTTATTGCTAATAATACCCCACCTCTAAGGTAAGAATTTTCGAAATGATAATTTGGGATTCATATGGAGTCAAGTGTGAATTGACTGCGAAGTATGTTTCCACACATAGTGTTGTTATATTTGCAGACTAATGTACGAAATATACTAAGCAGATGAATTCTTAGTAAGTAACTCCATTTATGTTTATGATATCAAATTTAATTTCGTAGTGATGAGTATATTTTCTGAATATTTTTGATGAGATATAAATATCTAGAGACTCTTTCTGATTCAATTTAGTTCATATTCAACTGTTAAATTTATACCAATTTGATCTAAACTTAATTTTATTTATTTTTTAGAAAAACTGAGATTGAATATTATGCCGTATTGGCTCGTACTGGAGTTCATCACTATAGTGGTAACAACACAGAATTAGGAACTGCTTGTGGTAAATACTATCGAGTTGGTACATTATCAATTACAGATGCTGGTGATTCAGATATTATTCGTACTTTACCAGAGACACAAGCTCAAGTTGCACCACAACAACCTTAAGTACATTTGTATTATGAGCATAAATAAAAAATAAGTGAAAAAGAATTGACATGTCTTTTGTGACCATATAAAAAAATTTATTTAACAAATTTAGCCTTAACCTTACAGTTGAATTTTCAAATTCTAAAATTATTTTAGTTTGTTTTTTGTTTAGTTCCGCCCAACACTTTCTTGCGTTGGGTTAACATGTGTCCAAATAGAACTGGAAAACCAGGAATATAAGTCAACATTATTATAATGACTAAATAGTACGATGAAAACGTAAAATTATAGATGTTTGGCATTTCCATACTGGCAACTTTAGATTCTTTAATAAAAGGAAGAGCATGGTAGTAACATAATAGTTCACCGGTAACTCCAGCTGGATATAAAATCAAAAATGTCGAATATCTAAGCCATACCAATAAATTAATAGTTATTTTTAACAGTGATGAGGCGTATAAACTGTATCTAATAATTTCAGTAATTGACCAAGCGAATATGGCAAGTTTAAGGCCAACAGACGTCTGAGCATCCCGGATATAGCATAACATGAATACGAGACCAACACGCGATAAAACTTGCGCTAATGTGATGATAGGATTACTTTTAACAAATCCAATTGATGCATGCACAACTTCCAGTAGCGCTAAATTTTGGAATACAATTACTGTCAACTTAATTGTTGCCCACAAATCTTTGCCGTTTTCTCCACCAATTAACATATAATTAACAAATTGCCATAACATATAAGACCATCTACGAAAAAGATAATAGTTAGATAACACAATCATTATTTAATATATTTTAATCTTACCCTACGACTTGTACCAGATTGTAGGCTACTAAATAATATGTCACAAGAGGTGAAACTGATTTAACCATCTTTTTGTTACTACTACTTGCGTCTCGAGCTGCCATTTTAATAATGACTTTAAGTTTCTTTTAATTTAATGTTATATATTCAAATATGTAAATGGAAATTATTCACATAAATTAAACACTCGATGATATCTATTTTGTTTAAACTTCAATTAAACGATTTTGGCCTTTGGTACCTAAGATTAACAGCTTAAATAGCGCTGACACAGCAAAAATTAATAATTTTACTATATATTAAAATCTTATTGAACCACCTTATATTAGTGAACAATTTAGATTTTCGATACGATGACTACGGATGCTACTGGAGATTTATGTACATACTACATGCCAAATTGCCAATATAATTTTTTGTTTCTGTTTTTGACAGAAATACCGCTCATAGTGCACTCTATTAATCAATTATTTCTGCTATTAGAAAGCGCCATTTAATAAATAGGCGGAAGATAGCTGAACAAAAACATTAATTCTCTTAAATATTTTAATCTATTAAATTTAATAAAACTACTTTATCATTACCTTGACACCACAAATAATGTTCCGATATGACTGCATTATGTATTAATAACAAACTATGAGAAAGATTAAGTCCAAGGAATTTCATGAAGGACAACATTCAATAGTAATAATAAATTATTTAATTCATCTGTATATTACGATCTTGTCGTTTATTGAATTGTATTTAAAGTTCTATACACAAATTACAGGTACGGATATACTTAATTTTATCAAACAGTTGATAACGATTTCATATACAAGAAAACAAATTCATGACTCGAATCCCGATTGGATCGGGTTGCCTAGATATATCATGAGTATTTCATTAAACGATTACAACGAAAGGGTTATAATAGATTGTAAAGTTAAGAACAAACAAACAAATTCATTTCGATGTATTTAAAAATATAAAATATATTTATTGGTTTTATTAAATTATTATATCACATTATACTTAAAAATAGGAAATTATGGTTAATTATACAACATCTTTTATTTACTTATTATAACATTTGGAAACTTATGTACACCCGCACTCTCATGCACCCGCTTTTTCATATTATACACTACTTATATATAAACCTTTGGCTTATCTTCTGTACAGTATCGTTTATTGATTACAATTGAACATCATCAACTACTTCCTCCTTTTCCGGCTGTGCCACGGCATAGGATAAGATTTCGATAGGCTTGTCGATACTCTGAAGACATTACAACATAAATAATTGGATTAATACACGTTGTTAGGTAAATGAGCAAGTAACCAGCTATATTAAGTACATGGAGATCAGATAAATCTTGGATTAGTTTTGTTATAGTAATTGGGAGATAACAAATTAAGAATGAGATAAATATAACAAGGATCATTTTAAGTAAACGACGATCTTTTGTCGACATACGACCGGGGTAGAGTATCGATGCTGCAGATGCTGCGGTTGACAGTTTACGCAATACATCTGAACCGCCCTCGTTTTTACCACGTTTCATACGAAATTTTCGTTTCATTGTTGACTTTTGAAATGTTCCTCGTCTAGAAAACAGATTAATGAAAAAATATTTATTAATAAAATCTAAAATGTAATGGATCTTATTAAAAAACATACTTCTTATTTGTACTATCACCAACCAAATCAATTCCCGAGCTTATCGAAATATTTTGATTTTGATTTGGTTTCAATTGATTATTATTGTTATTCCTGTACTCAAGATGATCATCGTACATAGAATCTTCGGTTCTCTATAAATAAAATAAAACAAAAATAAAATGTAGAGAAAACCACATTAATTATAGCAACAAAGAAAGAATTTAAAAGAAGGAATTAAAATAAGAACTGCTACATTATGTTACACAAAACGGCAAACGGAGTACAATTATAAAAAAGTATTCTTAGTACGATCGGAATAGAATGTTAAAGTATTAATTTGCTAACATATCGATACTGCACTTACTTCATCACTTATTATCGATGATTGACTTAAATTTCGATTATTTAAAACTTTATCAACATCCAGGGAGTTCCCTCCATTTTCCAGCTCCCCTACATTCATTGAAAATTCGACGTTTTTATTAATACTGTTTGTAGAATTCGCCAGATCTTGTTTACTAGCACCCAAAAGCGATGACGTTTCGATATTGATTTTAACCATTGGCGCATTTGAATTGGAATCATAAAGATTGTCCGATGAAAGAGATGGTGGTAAATCACTTTCGACACTCGTATCGATATATTTTAAATCATCGTGTATATTTTTATTAAGAAAATGTCTAACGGGATTCAAAATTCCATTAGGTTCTGGTACGCCATTGCTGTGACTACTCTCCTTGCTGTCGCTTTCCTTCTGTGTGTCGCTGTTGGATTGGTTTAATTTATCGGATATCGATTTGGATCCAGATTTCAGTTGTATTAGATTATTATTTGAGGTGCTGGTTTTTGGAAAGTTAGGCTCCTGCGCTCGGATTGCAGTTTTTCTCACGATATAAAATATGCGAGCATAGCATATGATAATGCACAAACATGGCAGAGCAAATGCAATAACAAATAAAAATTCTTTAGGTGAGCGCTCTTTATGAAATAAATAAAAATATGTACTTAATTAATGGATTATATAAATAAATATAAAAAAGATAGTTAATTATGTTTATAATTACGTTTATAATCGGGCAATATTGAACATGATCCAATTTTTTGATCCAATCCAAATTGTCCCCAATCCCCTTGCCACGTTTTAATCAGGCTACTAAACGGAAATATCCATGTCAAAATTATCATAATAGCCAAAAATTTGTGTCGATAGATACGCGGATATAGCCTAGGATGACTTATCATAATGTATCGATTGATTGTTATTCCTAAAACGGAAAATAGGGAAACTGCCAAAAGTCCGTATCGCAGCACTGGAAATATCCGACATAAAAGTGGACCGTGTGCCCATCGTCGAAACCAAAACGTGCTCGCCTGTAGCGGTAGATTAAAACAACAGAACAACAAATCTGATGTAGACAAATTTATGATAAACACAGTGGTGGCATTTCGAACCTATATATTATATACATATATAATTAAAATAATACATTTGATCGTGAATAAATATCTTAAGTGTGTACATATGAATACAAATAAACTTAATCATCACATAAAAGAACATTTCTTATCATATTATATACAAATGATAAGAAATTTGTCAAATCTATTTTATGTACTCGTTTATATATTATTTACATTCGCACTCGCGATATCTAAATAATAATAAAATAAAATAAATGTTACGATACTCACTTTCTTACATCGTATTAGTGCTAAAATTGTGATAAAATTTCCCGGAATTCCTATGAATATGAATACAATACATATAGCTGATGCAAAAATCAGCAATCCGTCTGAATATCCTTGAAATAAATCATCATTTTGCGTGCCATTGCCGGGAAGCGAATTATTTTGCGACACATTTAACAGATTTAAATTGATGGTAGTAGATCCAGGTAGTAGATCCATGTTGAATAATCTTTGCTTTATTCACGTCCAATTCCCGACTGATTGTATCTATTTGTTTAGTTTTGTTCCCTCAGATTTATAAATAGAATATAACCGTGGTATATACACGAACTGTTACCCCGCGTGCCGCCTCTACAGTCGCTATATAAAACGAAACCAAATAATAAAAATCGAATTGATCTGTTAAATGTTTTTAAAAAATAAAAAAATTAAATTAAATTAAAAAAAATCGAAATTAGAAATTAATTTGAAAATGAAATTGAATGAAAATCTATAATTAGCAGAATTTTGATCAAGCAGCAAAAAACAAAATTCGTTCGATCTAATTAAATTTCAAGAGATTATAGTTTATTATGTGTATTGGTCTTAAGTGTGGGATTTAATTGGTAATTTTTGGAAAATTCTTTGATTATGTATATTTGTATACTAACAAATAACGTTAACATTTCTATTAAATTTTTATTTTGGTTTGGTTTATGATGATTTAGTCATCACATATTTAGTATTGCAGGTATATTCGAAATTTGCTCAATAATCTCAAAAACTGTATTCCCCTAAGTGTTAGTGTCGTAAAAAACGCTGTCTTTGGAACGACAAGGTATGTAATTTCAAAAAGAGTTATTTAAATTCGAAAACCTACCCTGTCTTTCACAAAATAATAATACGTTGATTTCAATAACTAACTCTACTTGACTAACGATAAGAAAACCCAATATGAAATTTTTACTTTATTGTTTAATAAAAGTAATGGTTTTATAGGAGTGAAATTAAAATGAATGAAACGGGACATGGCAACTTTTAAATTTGTCATAAAACCAATTTACTTTTATTTAGATTTGTGTAATACCATTTAAATCAACAATGCGCTCAAGCTTATTTCTAACAATTTTAATTAACCATTGAGAGAATTTTAATTTTTACGAGGACAGTTCATTAACCCATATGATAAATGAAAAAGGGCAACTATGACCAAAATTCATTATATTTTTAAATATACTCATGGTTTAGCTCGATTCTTAGTGTATGATGTCTTATAACGCTTTTCCCATTTCTCAATCCTTTCCGATAATCTTTTTCCGCTGGTGCCCAATCTGACGAATATGATGCATGCGGAAGCTATTCGTCTTTAATCGTAGAATTTAGCCACGTCAACTTCATAGTATAGGATATGTCATGAAATTTGCATAATATACCGCGTGTCATAATAGAAAATATTCAAATTTACACCATTTTAAGAATGACATCCTCATTTTAAAAATAATATTGAATAAAAATAAAATTCCTTGCATTTTGCTGGTTCCTAATTATTGTGATACAAGTGCATCGTAAACTTCAAAGAATTGAAATCTAACTATCATTAGGGCGTCTTTTAGAAATATATTAACATTTAAGAGTAGTTTCAATAACTTTCCATTTATTCGATCGTTTGATTTTAGATCTGTTCCGTTCTTCGGATGAATAATGCCTATGAGATGCAAGAAACAATATTAGAGCGAAAGCGACCATATGTTTAAGAGTATTATGAAAAACATTACAGAATTACTCGTAAGTAAATTCAACTAAATAAGATACAATTCCTTAACAATTATTAACCATATTCCGTACTTAAATATAACATATAATATCGTCTGGTTCGTTGAGCGATATTACACTGTGGTCAGTGAATATATTTGTTATCATGTACACATATTAGCTCATTTCAATTCCACATAAAATGGGTTAAGTAAAACAACTCAAACAAAGATAAGCTTGCGAATTTGTTACTTGCGGTTCTTTATTGGTACATATACAACTTATAAGGAAGTTTGTAAGGTGGATATATGCTACTTCTTATGATTTAAATATATTTCTTTTGTTTAAAATATATTTTTGAATAAACTTATTACTAAAGAAATAAGTCGTATGATTAAAATATGACGCACTTATACGTTATTTCCGATTGCGCATAATATAAGAAAAACCGCATATTTTCTTAATCATTTCTTTTTGTTAAAATACGTCATTAAATCGTACACCACGATTTGCCAAAATTATGTCATCGAAACCATTTTCCGCATTGTTTATTTGTATTAACAGCCAGCAACAATAATTTCAATTAATCGACCGATTAATTAAATAATACACATATAAATATATATATATATATATATATATATATATATATATATATATATATATATATATATATATATATATATATATATATATATATATATATATATATATATATATATATATATATATTTAAGAGTTGGTTTTAGGCCAAGAAATCAATTGTTTTCATTGGGAAATCGGAATGCCAACAAAATAAAAACAAATTTCGAATGTATTCGGTGTGCGCACGTTATGTTATGGGCCAGCGTGTAATTAAAAAATGTGATGACCACTTTTATGAGGTAATAATATATGTAGACCGCACAAATTGCGATCATCATCAAAAATGTTGACTGTGTCTGTTCTAATCAAAACTGACTAAACATCGTGTAACAATTGATTATGTTTGGAGAACATCTGTAGAATACGAGCATGATCACATGTGATCACAAAAAATAAATAAATACATTTAACGCGCGGTGAATTAATATTAATGATCGTTAACAAGATCGATTTTGGTATTTTTGGCATCAATTCAAAATAGGTGGTGATCAATAAAATTTTGATGATGCTCTTTTCATTCTCACTACATATAAAAGCAAGAATGTTTTATAGTCTGTGTATGATTGTGTCCGCAAGCGTACATGTATGTAGGTTCAATATTGTATGTATTGGCTGTATACGCGGAACCAATATTGAACTGATTTTTTTGTATGGTGAGAACTATTTCAAGTAGTTATCATAATTGTATACTACAAAAGACGTATGTATATGCTAAATGAGTAAAACTTCCGATTATATAACCAACTACTATTTTTCAAAATTAAGATTGATAGGAAAGGCTTATTTAAATTTTAGTATTAAAGTATATCAATACGGGTCATACTCATAAATACAAATAATGAAGGGCTCATTCGTATCAAAAATGGATTAGGCTCATTAGCGTTAAACAATCAACCTCGAATGGAGACAAGATTTAGAAGAAGAGTTTATATATGTGCGGTTCACAATAAGGTGTTTTAGTTGGATTATCTCTGCAAATACCCTTTATATGCTTATGTCAATATTTCTAGGAATGAGCATGCATAAAAAATACTTCTATTTGCATTATATAAAATAATGCTTATATCGATACGATGCATATTGTTAATGTTACGAGTGCACGGTATGCATACGTTATGAACTCAACAAATTATCTAATATAATAATTATTAGAATTATTATATTAGATAATTATTAGATTGTTAGTGATTGAAAACGAAAGATGCATAAAATACAAACAACAGAGGTGAACCGTTTCAGTAACATTTTCCATCTTTTAAGTCGTGTGAGTACTTATGAAGTACTTATCAAGATGAGATTTGAAGTCAAGCCCTTAAATAACGGATGGTTGGAAGTTAAGGCTTAGTTTGGCTATTTTTGGAACAGTTTGGCGATTAATTTGAAGATTTTAGATGCAGCCTAAATACGATTTATAAATTTTAATAAATGAGACATTTCATGATTTTAAACTCTTTCTGAATAAACTAAAGAATTATCTAAGAGCTAGGTAATATGTAATATCGTTGTATCGCTTTGAAAACTATTGTCTGTATAAACACATTGAATAATTTTTTGCCGAAGTGTCATCTTTGTAGAGTTTGATAATAGCGTAACGACATTTTTAAAATATGTGAACTTATAACGAGTAACTAGTAAAACATTTTTGATATTTTATTTAATTTTATTTTTGATATTTTGTATTGATATTTTATATGAATTAACCTCTTTGGTATGATTTTGACCGCTTTTGACCGCCTCTTGAGCAGGGAATACAAGATCGAAATTCTCGAAAACCAATAAATAACGTCTACATTCTACAAGTTCAAGAATATTTTGTTTTACATAACTGAAAATTGGAAAGCAATAAATTTTAAACACCTGCGAATTGTCTGTATCTTTATTTGGTCTTGATTCTGCGAACGAATACGCAATTCCGAACTAAGTTCATAAAATTTAATTTACTTTGAATAAATTGTTTTATAGTTTTTTATTATTCAAATTCAATTAATTATCTGATCATGATCATGAGTCCGAAACAAGCGAAAATAGATTGAACGAATTTCTAATTCTTGAACATGATGATCTCGAAAAAATTCTTTTTAAACTATGTAACAATAATTGCGTTAATTAGAATTGTATATATAGGTTTGTTTTAAGTCCGTTTTTAAAATAATAAAAATTTTTCACACATTTTCCACACGCATACACCGCGAGAAAATTAATTTTGGAAAATGAGAATACGAGGAAGAAACTAAAAACGAAGAAAAAACTCGAATTTAACAGTTATTGATTTGTTGATAGATCAATTACATCAGTTGGTTTATGATTTCAGTGTTCAGGGTCTCCATACGTAGAAAAAATACATAATGTTAATTAGACGGGAAGTATTTCGATCGATGTGTGGGGTTTTAACGTATATATATGATTTCCATTAATATGTATGTATATCCAAGATCATACACTTCAGCCGTATATTATATTAGTCAGCGAATATTTTTGATAGAATTTTTCGATCCACTTTACAAATAAACGCGACTCCAATATTTAAAAATAATTTTGAATTTTTAAGATAATAAATCAAAATTACACTGTAGAGACATATATCAAAACAAGTGTTTATACAGTATAGTGTTGATAACACGCTTCATATCATATATAGCTGTTTTGGCATTTTGTACATAACTATACACTTGTTGGACGTAAACAAGTATTTAATACGATTTTTAGCGGTAATAAAAAAAATTGCTAAAGAACGGACGAAAATCTAAATATTCATTAATTTTTATGTAAATCATCTTTTAAATTTTAATGTTGTTTGAATGTACAAATATAAAATTAACGAAATAATTAAATTTTATGATCGTATTATTTGTGAATAAAATACATGTACGTTAAATTGAGACGAGCACAACACCTACGCTCGGGCAGATAGTGCGCGCGTTTTGATATCTTTTTGCCACTGGTATTTTTGTTTTTTAAATCAATCTCCTTGATCTTCACACACGGTGCGGGAAATGGGATATTTTCATTAATTTCATTTTTATGTCGACTATAAATGTTTATAACACTGTTTGATCAATATTTTAGATGGTATTCTTGAGTAAATTTTATGTATGATGAATGAATTTATTCACTCCGATAACAGTACACAGCCCTATAAAGAGAGTATATATAGTGTATGTGTGTATATATTATAGTCAGTTACGATAACAACAATTTCCAAATTATATCATTCATACTCACTATTTTTATAGAATATCTATGCAATACACTAAAAATTTTCTGAATAATCAACCACTGTTGATATTATATCATGATGTTATAGTCAAAACAATAATTATGTTCGATATATTTTCGTTCGCGTATTTTGTCTTGACGATATACACCATAAATTTCGTGTAATTAAATTTAAGTGGATTTTTTTAACACTCTATAGGGTACGTGGTATGGTAGTAAAATAGTTATAAATATAGAATAAAATATTCGACTGTTGTTTTGCCATTTCGTCAGCCATCTGATTCTAAATGTAAAAGTTTACAGCATCAATATTCAATAAGAAGTGTAAATTAAAAATTTTATATGTAATTTTTGAATATTGTTTTAATTTTATGCAGTGAGAAACATAAGGCTGTTATATACAGATTATATAATAGGAATACGTAGCTATGTCAATCTAAAATATACTAGTATGCCAGTCACTTCATACTAGAGATGGATCCTGGTAAACGTTACGGATTTGAATAAAGTAGAGTTGTAGAAGGTGTAAATATTTAATGAACATAGACATTATAAATGAGAAGAATTAGTAAAGTTTAAACTAGCCTTAAATTTGTAGCAGATCATAACTATATGGTATAACTGTCAATGGCGAATTGATGGACATAAATGGTCTATATTAAAATAGTTCAAACTATTGAAAATGTTCATGAACAAATCTGTGCGCTAAACAACCAACTCCATAACCAATTAATCAACGTTCCAAATCACATATACATAACAACATTAATCGATTTATTTCTTTGGCACTGGATCAATAATATACAAAATATTGGCCGATTTGTATCTAAATATAAAAATCTATTGTTGCATTTGTGAAATTGAATTAATAAATAAACTATATATAAATACGAGTACATATTTAAAATCGATTATATATAGATTTATCACATATAGGTCAAGATCAGTAATCGCGTATTATAAGTACACGAGAGAGAGTATGTTTTATACCCAAGTGAATCGCAAACATGTAAAAAAATCATCTATCATCGATAAATAAAATAAAATCGAGACTCGATCGCTTATTTATTTTGAATAAAAATAAAATTCGAAATTACAACAAAAAAATGTGTATACAATATTAAATAAATAAATATGATTTACATCAGATCAGTAATAATAAATAAATAAATAATTTCAAAACTTTTTGTCATATTTTGTTTGTCGATATGGATGGTATTCGTGTTCATTACAAAAAATGCTTCTTATCAGTTACTTATTCTAGATATATAATATATATATATATATAGATATCAATAACACTTTTTAAGCGTATGAACAAATTTTAGGCAAACAATAAGACAACTCCCAGCTCTCAGTTTTCCAATTAATGTTTATCGAAATTTTTATTAGTCCTATATATTAACTAAGGTTACCAGTTCGGTCGTTTATGATATAAAAGCATGTATAAATCGATAAACGGCTTAAAGTTTATTGACATTACTATTCTGTATACGTTTCACTCAATCAACATAAGTACAGTAGTTTGTTATAATTTGTTTATAAACACATATTCTATAATTTATTTGTTTTAACAAACGTAAATTACTATAATATATACTATATAATTTATAGTATAAATGGCCTTACAACCATTTATACGAATTGGTGCATATTGAAGATGGTCACGTTTTTGCAAACAATCGCTTTTGACGTCATCATGCTAATTTTTCGTCAATTTTTCACATTAAGCGAAGACACATTTCAAAAACATGAGATTTAAGATGAGCTTTTCTATCTATACCATCATTATATAAATTATGAATCATGGTATTTGATCAAATGTGTTTGACCATCATCAGAAAATTTTACTATCCAAAATAATGATACGTTAATTTGGGCAATGATGGATACTAAAAGCTCTAGAAAAAAAAAACGCTTTTGTGGTAGTAGAGGAATTGTGGATATCAAAATAAAAATTTGACATCTTATGCTTTTGGACAATTATCCAACATATTCAACCATCATATTCATGTCATAATTTACAAAAAATTAATTCACTCCACCGAAAGTTATAAGAGCGATCATCTAGTAAATTCCAACATTGTGCTATAAAATAAATCGTTTTCATGATAATATAATAATAATTATAATTACATATTTAAATTGTTCCTTTTTGGATTTCACATTTCGAATATTTTTAAATGAATTTAAATTAAATTATTAATTTTATTTCATAGACTAGAATTTTCCTTAAACTTTTATAGACGCCAAATGGAATAACCGTTTGACGATTGTTATTTTTAGAAGTGATTTTTTCTTGATTTCTTAGATTTTATTTGCGTGATCAGAAAATAAACAAATATTACAAATCAATAAAAATCGCAAAACAAAAATAATTTTTAAATTTAAATAAATTTTTCTAAATGTTAATTCACATTCAATTAACAAAATATAATTAGTGTTATCGGTTGAGATCCATGAGATAATTGATTTCTAGAGTTTAAAAAATGTCGCTTTATTAAAAAATATTTTAAAATTCTGGATTAGAGACAGCAAATGTTTGATCTCACTATAATATTTACACCTTATTATAAAATATAAATAACTGCGGGAGAAGATTTAGCGAATATAACTTTATTATTATAAGCTGTCTCAATCATTCGATCTTAATCGACACCTTTGTTGCAATTTTAAACACATATTATTTATAACTGTTGCAACGAAGAAATTATTATAAGGAAATTATTACACCATTAAAATTCATTTTGGATCAATATAGCTAGACATCATACTCTTGCACATCATCATTCTTTCAAGTATTTAGAGATCTCCACTGTGATTCTGACGCGATAAGATTTGAACCAGATTTTTAAATTGGCTCAGATTATCATATTTTGTTAACCAATTTAGATGCATAGGCGAACACATATGACTGACATCCGCTTCAAAAATAATAACTTTCCATTTTTCGGAGTTAAATTAAATGAAAAACAATTTCGATTTATTAATCAATTATTTGTTGTAGGGTTGTACTTTCACTACATAAATCATCTGTTAATATCATCTTAATCACATTATTTTCAGTAGATCTTAATAAAAATTATATAGGTAGGACAATAAAGATTGTTTGTATTATGAGAAAAATACCAGTATCTAAAAGTTGAATGCAAATATATATTCCATCATTTAATAACGATGCGTATGCATCCTGTAAACTGTAATATTCTATGTGAGTACCAGGGGTATTTTAGAATTGAATAATAGTCAAACTGTTATTGGAGAAGATTAACGAATCTTTTGGCGGACCAGATTATTAAGATTAACCTTTATCGATAACCTATATTTATAGCCATTTTTGGTGAAATTTACGATTAAGCTACTTCTGGAATATGCAATGATTTGAATTGGTTCAATTGTGTTATTATAGCAATGCCAAGAGAATTCCAACGAACAAAGTCAATTATTTGAATTAACTTCATATTTGATGTGTTTCTTCGTACTAACTATATTTTAATGGCTTGTTTATTTTAATTATAATATGAATGTATATTTATAAATTTTAATGTTTTTTATTTAATTAATAATACAGCGCATTGCCAGGCTTCCAACGAATGCAGATTTTATATAAACAAATAAACTAATTACTTCTCATATTCAGCCAGAATCATTTATGGTTTAAGTTGGCACATGATCGATATATCCTTGTTAATCATTCAGTACCATATATTAAAATGGAAAATCGTTATAAAAAATCAAATTTGCTATCATCGTAGCCATAAAATACGTGAATCACAAAATCTTAATTTATCTTCAGATTATGATTTTCGTATTCAGTTTTACCTATCAATCGATCGTTCACTTATAAACCTAACTACCTATATATATATTTACACTTCTACATAATGTGTAAGATTATACACAAAGAGAAACGTTCATATAATTTTCTAACTGAAAAACTATTTTCCAGAACGGTTTTCTTCTTTTTGGTTTTGATGTGAGTGAGTAAATGAGAAAATTTGTTTTGGAAAAACAAACACATCAATTTCGTGCTACATACAGTTGATTGATACAAATTCGATCGGAAAATCATAGTACACAGTATAATTTGATAGATTCTCATTAACAGTTTGCAACTGTAAATCGATATTGTGAAAATAGAAAAATCCCAGTATATATTTACATATTATAATTATGTACATACAACAGAAAGTTTAATTGGTAGCCAATTTTTTTCGAAAAAAATAAAATCAGTAAATTGGAAAATACAAAATAAATTTAAACAATTTATTTAATGTTTACAAAATTGATTTTGGGCGAAAAACAAATATCTGAAAACCCAAAAAAAACTATGGGGAAATTAGGTAAGTATTTAAGAAAAAAAAACGAAAATTTCTGAAATTTTCCGATAGTAATTTCATTTTTTTTGGACCGGGTGCGAACATATCTAATTTCCAGAAAATCGGTACGGTACGGGTTATTTTTAAGTGAAAACTGTTTGCAATTATAAATATGTATATAAGTATACCATTGAATGACGTTAATGAATTATTATTTCGTTTTTCTATTTTGTTTTACAAATTAATTCGATTATTGATTTGGTTTAGGAAATGAGTTTAATTATGTTATTTCCAAATTTCACGCGAGTATTATAAAAATCAGTGTTGTACTAGTGAATTATATGATGATGTTCACGTTCTTACTTCTAAGTATACACCAATATTAATAAACTTAAAAGATTATAGTCTTTACTGATTGGGAATTATTGAGAAACCTACTGGATAATGACTATGGATTTAAAAGTATGTCTAACCAACTAAAGAATAATTGCAACAGCATACTTGAAACTTTATTAATTCTCTGTATGAAGCAACTAAACTCTGTGTGAGGTAAATAATAACATAAACTAACGCTGATACAAATTAACCGAATATATCTCAACCTTAGGATATAGATTCAAAAGTTAATCAGGCAGTAATTAAGCTAGTACAACAAATTAATTAGTACAACAAACATGCAGTTTTTGAACCGCACAAATAATCATGAAAAAATGACAAGCCACCTGAACAAATGACTTCACACAGGCTCGTATCTTTGCTATCTAAACCACTAAAATCTGAGTGACTAATAAGATTGAACATGTATTCTAAGAGAAGAAATTCTGGCCTACTATATTATGATACGTATATTATGTAAAGGCTTCTATTATACAAGTGTTGGTCATTTTATCAATCTTCATTATATACTCTTTAAAAACAGGCGAGAGACTAGATTGAATAATTATATGTGTTATAATGTCTGTTATGTAAAGTAAAATTTATATTGCAGTTGCTCAAATGAGTTACGAAAGTACTTCTAATGATTAAAATATAAAATGTCTTAATCTTTGAAGCAAACTATAGTTTTTCGATGAAACCAGATAATCGTATGTCATAATTTAAGAACGTGAACTTTAAATGCAACAAGTATTTATTACATAGAGATTATTGTAATGTAATAATTATTCAACACATTTCGCTTCACAATATACTGATCTACAACAGATGAATTTTCTGCTGAATCAACTTTATAGTTCTTTTGTATTTTAGTGGATAATTTATTACAAACATGAAATTATCAACACTATATATAAGTCAGTAAATAAACGAATTTAAGCATCATCCTGTCCTGTTTGATGTTTGGAAAATATTTAAGTCGTTTCTATCGTTTACAACAATACATTTTTGTTCTGCCAAAGAATGAAATAAGAAATATTTTGCGATCTGTGTACATACATTTTCACATTGTATATATGTACTTGTATATATAACTGAAATAAACGAATCACGAAGCCGTTCTTCCGCTTAATATGTAAACATTGGTCGAGGAATAGAGGGTCGCGCGACACAATATTCTGAACTTGTTCCACGTTGGACATTATTATATTGTGTATAAACCTATTTCACCAATATGACACAAATTCCATCTGTTTATTTTAAATAACACAATAAAATATACGTATATGTAATAAAAATAATTTTAATTGCAGTACCAACATTGACAGTTAATCTGTTCAATTTTCACATAAAGAAATTTTCAATTCAATTTTCCTCAGACTATAATTTTAGAACTGTATATTAACATTGAACATTTTTACAAATTCTCGTTTGTCTTGCAACAGAACAAATATATTAGGGGTTCGGGGCCATTGAAACAAAAATTTATCAGATTAATTAGCTTCAAACCATAATATATAATACGAGTATATGTAGCAATGCTGTGCATGGTGTAAAACATCAAAAACAGAACCGAAATAAAATTACAAATGGATCTCAAATTTTTTTAAGTTTATTTATATTGCAGGCAATTTCACGATAAGGGAAGTGATTAAGTATACAAAGAAATGGTGTGACAGAATTACTATGTCTATAAAAAATATTTTTTTAACTACATATGTTATCTTTTTAAAGTTTGAAAATAATTATTGTTTATTCATAACCTAAAGTTATTCGTTTTGTCATTTAATCAATTTATGAATAAAAATTTTAAGACACGAGAATACAGCCTAATTGAAATGATTTTGGATAAAAAAAGATCAAACTTATGTTTTTTTAAAATGTTACTTGTGAAAAATACGTACATTTTTATTCGTTACTTTTTTGAAAGATTGCGGATTATTTAGGTATAATTATTTGCTACAAGTAAACCTGTGTCGCTAAAATTTTCAAACCATTTCACCTTTTAATGTGTCAGTTTATTTTTGATCAATCACTTCCTTACAAATGAAGAGCATTCTCTAGAGTACTAGATATGTTAATTGTATTAAATCGTAACTAAAGAGATAGAACTGTACTAGCGATAAGTTAATTAATGTTATCCATACTAATTATTGAAAAGATTGAGCTATTTAAGATAAAATAGTTTCGATAATATGGATTGATGTTATAGCGTCTGTTAACATCAATTAATTCTTAAGAGAAGTGATAGATGGTGTAGTGACGGTTTGGTCAAAAAAAGATAGAAACTTGGAATTGGTTCAGAAACCATTAAGGAGCTTTTTTTCTTGTTTAGAAATTACGAAGTTTCACATCGCTTTAACTAACATGAAAGGATAAGAAGTGAACGCATCGCATGTCATCCGATTTAAGAAAAATTAAATTAAAAAACTAAATCTTTACCTCAAAGTAGTTGTTAAATATGTTTCTTATAAAACAACAATTTAGTCTAGATATTATTTGTAATCATAAGAACTTAGTATTTAAAGGATATCAAACACATGAAATCAAACATCAATCACGGCGCCAACCGATACCAAAATAATTACACTCACAAAATTGGTAAGTTAAATTTTGAATGTTATATTCACAATCTGGGCTTGAAACTGAAAAAATTTTTTGAAAAAAAATCATTCAGTTTCAAATCTAGATTGTGAATATTAGTTTAACGATGTTTTAGATAAATCCTAAAATAAATCAAGATTTGAACAAATTTGTATATTTGATCAAACTGAACACTGGTGTCAATAATGAACGTAAAATTAATGTACATATTTAGGAGAACGGAAAGCTTATACATTGCAAATTCTTACTGTTTTTTATAACGTTATCCGTTCTTATCATTCAAACTTTGTACCATTTGAACTCTAGCTAACCAAATAGTGATGAACGATGTAGTTTAGTCAGTCACTATAGGAAAAATCCACTGTATTTTGTCTAGAATACTGTCATTGGTAAATTCTTATCTCTCGTTGAGATGCAGTTATGTCTTCTGCATTCTTGTTCACTATATCTGAGTATTAACATTTTAGACAATATATACACCGAAAAAAAACATTGTATAATATTAACGACAGAGTCTTCGTTAAACAACTAACGAATGAAATCATTAATGAAACGACAAATTTATTATTGTTACAGATTTTTGTTATCTTAATATAAAATTCTTTAAATTATATTTTGATATTCAAGTAAAATCACATTATCTGAACATGCTTTGATTAATTGAATTAGATTTTGACAGTTCAAAGAACTTTCATTAACAAAACTAAAATTATTAATTTTTATTAAGATTCGTTAATACGTTTGAAATTTTTTAATTAATCGTACTAATTAGTACTATTGTTTCTTTATTTAATAATTTTTCTTTTAAACAATTGGTATAGAAGTAATATTCTTTAATTTAATTAATATTTGTTAAATAAAAAATAATAATTGAAAACATTTATAAAAAAACAGGCTGTTAAACGGTAAACCTCAGTTAAATAATAATAATATTTGGATTAATATTAATTGTTTTGATAAAGCTTAATTAGGTCTAGTACATTTCATATAATTAGACAAATTTTCCTAATACTAATGAAGGTTCTTTAAAACAATTAATTTCAATGCAAACATTTTATTATACAACTAAGATCTACCGTTTAACATTTTGCAATCATAATTGGATACTCAATGTGGAAGGATGCAGCTTACAAAACCACATTTGACACGTGCTTAATTCTTGTGAAGTTTACGTTTATTTTGGTAAACTATTAAGAATTTGGAAACAACCAGATAGTGTTAAAAAAATTATAATAATATTAAAATAATTCCTTTAAACTGAATTGTCAAAATAGGTATTTGCAACGATATTGAAAACAACAAGTAACTGTCTCAGTCTAGTCCCAAGTTAATTTTCTTATACTGGCACTAAGCAATCATATACTGTGAATATGATTGATTTTAGTTCTTTAATATTTATATATATATATATATATATATATATATATATATATATATATATATATATATATATATATATATATATATATATATATATAAAGCGCCCGCGTGGCGCAGCTACACGTGAAAGGTATATTTGTGGGAACGAATATTCTTTAATTCAAATATCTGTATTTTATTAACACTACTACATTTAATTAAATTTCTTTTAAAATAATGTAATTAATGTTAATTAATATAATTAATATTTTTTAAATTGAAAATATCAAACTAACAATAACTTCCTTAATGTTAAGATGATTTAATATTAAAATCAAATCCAGATTTAACTAATATTCATCATTATAACAAACATTAATTATTTCTTATTTCTAAAATAATTGTATTAATTAATAGTTGTTGATTAATTTTTTGATGTTTGATTAATAAAATTGCATACAATTAATTAATTATTCGTCGGCTGCATATAGACGACGAGTTTGTTTAATGAACACCATAATTCGTTATCTATACACAATTATTTTTTTCGGTGTAGAAAGCAGTAAAAAACTAAACCCTTATTAAAACTATAAATTACATAACTAACTCAAGGAGTCCGATTACTTTGAAATTTCTTTATCTTTTCCAATTTTGATGAATATTCAATGTCACAAAAGAAATAAATCTGATAACCTTTGTGTGTTATGCTGAAGGATTGTGTACAATACCGAATAAAACAGTCTATTCATTTGATAAGTTTAATCACGATTCGTCGAAATATTCTTATACATGTAATGTTTGATATAACCAATTTTAATGTGTCATTAATAAAGTCATTTTACTGTTTATAAAATAGATAACCATTCCCTTCAGGTTGATATACATATGTATTCACATATTATTTAACTTTTATTTACAAGTGTGAGATATATGTACATATGGGTATGAATTAAGGATAGTCTATCAAATAGTACTTTAGATGTGTGGAAATAATTCCCATGTGGTGGCCGTGGCTAATTATAAAATTCCATTACTCACATTAGAACTATATAAATACCGGATGAAAATGGTAAAGGTAAATTAGAAAATATAAACTGAAAATTTCTATAAACTTACACAAAATATATAAATATTTTTTATTTAACAGTCTTACACAATATTTTATATCTCCACATTACTTTTATTTTAGAAAAATTTGAGAAATTTTCTTTTGATTATTTATATTAGTAGGTATATTTTTAAAAACAATTTTTTTTTTGTCAAACAACAATAAACAATTAAAACGTATAGCTGCTCGTACTATAAAGGAAAATCACTTGTTCATTATCTTACCCATAGATGGGTAAACGACACAAATCACAGTATACTCCGTTGATATTAATGAACACATATTTTTGCCTTTTGAAGTCGAAATTTACTAATTAGAACACACACATAAAACAATTTTATTAATCGCAAAATTACTAAATTAAACTGAGTTAGTCGAACTGACTTAAGTGTAATTTATCGTTATTCGTAAATATAGAAACTAAAAAATTGTACACAACAGATAAAAAAATGTTACTTTTTAACGGTATTACCGCGATACTAAGTAGTTCAAGTAAAACTGAGAAAAAATTTTATTTTAAAATATTTTTTTGATATTTAAAAAAAAAATTCTTTGTATTTTAATTCCGCTCACTCGCGTGCGGGGTTGAAAAGAAAATGAGAAGAAAATTTATGTTTATTTATTTGAATTAATATTTGAAAAGATGGTATAGATGGGTGTGCATATGTTGTGACGGTTTTTGAGGTGGAAAGGTGGAAGGAATTATTACATGAATCGATGCACTAATACAACTATATGATATATACGAGTAAGATTAAAGTTTAACGATTTACATTATTTTAATATAGGCTTTGATATGGCATTGTTCTATCGATACTGCAATGTTTTATTGTTGTCTGAGTTGCTTTCCAGTTGATTTTGTAGAGTTTATTTATTAAATAGGACTTTTCTACGATACAATTTTTTTAAAAATATTTTTTAATTAATCTGATCATTCTTGTAACTCGTTTCTTATTGTTTGTTTGAAACATTATTTTCACAAATTTATCGCTGTTTTTATACCATACATAATGTTGAGTGATTAAAATAGAATCGTGTTTTGTTTTTCTGATTTTATATAAAATAAGTCTCAGTCTCAATAGCAATTTGAGTGAGAAAATCATACTCTTTATCAATGTGATCTGACTTGGTCCTGTGGTCCTTTAAGCTTTGAACTGGTAAATAAATTCCCTTATAGAAGAAGTTTATTGATTTACTAATTTATATCACATTCTCGATAAATATATTATCAATATAATTTAAATACATTTCAATCGACGAGCTTCGTAGTAAATAAACTGAGAGAGTACGATTAAATATGAGAATGATTGCGATAAAAATTAAATAGTTAACACTTAAAGATAAGCACTTATTATAGTACTGTGGCATATATACTAGTACTCGTTATAATTACCGAAAAGAAACGAAATTTATTTTCAGTTGCCGTGAATGATTATCAACGTAGTACCATCTAGTGATAAAGATAGTAAATTATATGTTTGATAATGAGGTAACATCGTTGTATCATATGACTGTACGGGATAAATTTACTTATGTATTAGGTATTCGATTCGATTGCGCGCCAAGTTGTCTCGCCAGATTTTTTTGTCAAATCAATATTATTTGTGTTGTTTTTATGCTTATAGACAACTCACGAGAACGACTTTGATTCGATGTTTGTGTTCTAGTTAAATGTTTTATTACGAGTTGAAAATTCCCATTAAAAAGTTTTCTTATCTCACCATATGACTTTTACTGTTTGTTTTCGTAGACTAAATTAATAATAAAACGGATATCGCTTTGTGATTAAGTAATAATAATGACAAACTTTATTATTTTAATTGACGTAAATATTTTGGGTGGAATATGTGGTTGAAGAAGGATTTGAGTCATAATAAAATGAGATATTTTGCATAAAGTGGATCGATTCAAACTGAATTTTATTTCATGTGGTTTAAGCCAGAAATAACTGCATGAAATATATATTAAGTTACCGGAATTTACGATTTAATTATGGCTGTAAATTGTGCCAATCTAATGCTACCAAGGTATAAGAAACTTCAACACAATTTAAATATTCGACTTCATATCCGATTTAATTTCTTCCGCAATAGAGTTTTTTTAGCTAGTAGGCTTCACAAAAACACGATTAATGCCTAACAATTCTTTGTTAATTTTACTATAGCAAATATGTATAACACAATTTAATTATTATGATTTTGAAGTTGTACAAATATCTTATATAAATTGTAACTTAATATTTTAATAAAAAATTACTATAAATCAAAATTTATTATGGAAACAAGGGAGTAAATGTTAACCCACCATTTTTGGATTTGCTATAAACCCAAAAAGGGTTTATTAAAAAAAAAATTGGCTGGATAAGAACAGTCATTTGTAAAATGAAATAGCTTAGATTGTTATTTTCTTTTAATGCCGTTATGAATCTTTGATTCTGTTAGAAAGCATTCAATTTTCTAAGATGAACTGTTACTCAAAGTAGTTGCGAGAAATGATAATCGAAGGTCATGTTCAAACGAATTAAAATATCATATTTTTTTTTTGTTTTTTTTTATGATACATTTATTTATTGATTTTGTATGCATTTTATGCTATTTGAAGCATTATTATATAATTATTTTTGTTTTTGAAAAAAGTAAATTAATTTATAAACTAAATCAAAGTATAGCGAAGTACATAAATATCAGTAAATAGGCATCTTTACCTATTGCTCTAGAATGAAATAATCTTCTTTTTAAGAATTCCTTAAATATTTAGAGTAATTTATAGTAAATATACGTTATTACTAGTAATACAAGATTACATGTAAATTTGTGCATATATAATAAAAATGTTGATTTTATTTTTGATATTAATTTAAATTTAATATTAAAATATATAAAATAAATTGATTTGCTTATTTATTTCATTTGTAAATATATAAATGTATATCCTAAACTAAGCATTTATAATTTAATATAAAATAAATTGGATAACTATACTTTCTCTAATATATATTATAAATCATATAAAATATATATTGTATTTGTAGGAGTTCGGGTAAATGATAATCTCATTATTTATAATAAATAACACAAATTTAACTTAAAATCTAAACACAAATTTTTTTGTATATTCAGTCAAATGTTTAACGTTTCTTGGGTGTCTTTTATAATGTACAATTTATAAATTAAATTTGAAATTAGCATGTTGTTGTTTTTTTTTGAGTATGTACTCGTACTTGTATCGATTGCCGGTTGAGGTATGTATGTATGTATTATTACATGAATATTGTTATTTTTACGTCGAACCATCATTAAAATAAATTAATCGATTTCAAGTTTTATTTTGAGTGATCGAAACTAGATATCTACCAGTCTTGAATTTATATGGAAGCACTAATGTAATCGAGAGCTGTTATAGTAAATTAACGCAAGTGTTCAAGAGCTGTTATAGTCAAGAGCTGTTATAGTAAATTAACGCAAATGAGAAGTAAATTATAATCAGTCTTAAAATATTACTGTTTATTTTCAAAAAATAAAAACTTAAAAATTTGTATTTTAAATGGGATTGCTACTCAACGTTTTTTTTATTCATTTCGGATAGTCCAAATATATTATAGGATAAACTAGAACACTGTGTCTCACATCAAGAATAAAAAATGTCGACTATGTAGTTTGAGGCGGAAAAATTGATTTTAAATTATGCTTAACTTATTTTATAAATATTTTAAATATTAACGTTTCGACGTTTTTCGGATGGTTTTGTTAATTTATATTAATCATATTATATATGACAAATAATAATATTATTGTAATGTTGAGTATTTATATATTATGCTCGATTGTTACGTTAATTTGCAATAGACTCTCGTTTTATATGACAGTCACCCAATCAAGTGCTTTAAAATGATATCCGTTTCAAAGAAGTGCCCGTTTTAAACATGCGATCAAATATATTTTATTATATGTATGTATACTAAACAATCTAAACAGCAATTAAACTAAAGTACAAATACGTATTGTTAGAGTATTTATTGACTAACAAAATAATAGGTTTAAAAAATGATATAAAATTATTTATAAATAAAAATTCGAAGCCTTATCAAATACTAACTGGGAAAATATTCATACAAATATTTTCTAACATATAAATAGTGTTTTAAAGGTTTACATTTAATTTTATGTAATATAAAATATAATATCCTTTTATAAAACATGATATAGGTTTTTTTAAATATTACATAGTTTCTTCATATATGTAATTACTTAATAAGCATATAATTAAGATATGCAGATAAGGCTTTTGAGATATATTTTTCTGTAGTGTTGCTTTAATTGGATATAATATGTAGATTTAATTAAATATAAAAATTAACTTTAACGTTATTTAATTTATGCATTATATATGGACGTCATTTTGTATTGGACTATAAAGCACACTCATTTTCATGCATCAAAATGAGTGATACTATAATGTGCTTACTAAATTCTAATTAAGAAATGCGTGGTAAAAAATTTCAAATGCGTTTAAATCTAATTATCTTAACTTTTGAGCGCTCAATCAGTGCCGATCGATATTTACTAGTTTTATAAATTAGTTAGAAAATGATTTATATAGAAAATAATTTTATTTAGATGGCTGAGTAACCGAAATGTTATAGGAACAAATACGTTACCATTGAGTAAATTAATTGGAATTAGAATTATATAAAAGATACATGTGTTAAAGTGAAAAATAAATGTTTAGCCGCCGTTGTACTGTTAACCA
Organism: Tipula lateralis; assembly: GCA_963932295.1. Lineage (NCBI taxonomy): Eukaryota > Metazoa > Arthropoda > Insecta > Diptera > Tipulidae > Tipula > Tipula lateralis. Next base: position 197,740,052 of record OZ010737.1, read on the forward strand.
TCCGATAATAATTTAAATATTAATATGTGTATCGTTACTGTTGATTTAATCAGATGGTACAATGGTGACTTACTGTTTAAAATCGAATTTTATATTGTGTTATATTTGATTTATTTTGGCATATAAAATGACGCCCAACTCGAGACATGCAACAAGCGCATGCATTAATTTAAATTTAATAATAATCATATATTGATTATCAGCACATTTTCACTCAAAAATATTAATTTACACATTTACAATTTTCCCATTTTATACCAACCTAACTAAATTTTCATTTTTGGTATGCGCTTAGCCAAATTCAACGCTTATAAATTTGTTTCCGTTCGAAATATAATATTACTATTTAAAAGTTGTGTAGCTTGTATTGGTGTTCTTGTATGTCCTGATTTTGATGTTGCTGTAACTACAGATCCAGCTACGGGTGGTGATGTTCCATGTGCCTCATTCGGTTTTGATGTTGTAGTCATTTTATTATGAACAGACCATTCATTCTGTTTCAATAGGAATTGTCGAACATTGTACTCCATTTGTGCTATATCGGGACTGTTACACTTATTATTATTATTATTTTGAGCTTTTGCGGATTTTAAATATTTTTTATCGTCACATAGAGAAGACGATAGCGAGAGTTTAGTCGATGAAGTGATTGAAGAACATTTTGTATTAAAAGTTGATTTTAAATTATTTAAATTTATATCACCAGTTGAATAGTTATTACTACTGATTGAATCAATGTTTGACATATTAGAAATGTCGTCACCATTATTATCGTCAAGTATGTTTTCCGATTCATTAACCTCGTTATTATTGTTGTTACTATTCTGTACCCATTCGGCAACCCGATTTAATTGTTGCCGCCTCAACAGCACACATTCTTTAAGCTCATCGTCTGCTTCCTTCGGGAGTGTAATAGTATTATTGTTTGAAATTGGAGTTTGTACGGAATCAGGTTTAATCAATTTATCAGTATTGATTTCCTGACCAACCTGTTGTTGGGTTTGGGCCTCACGAAACTTTTCTGAGTCAGTTTTATTATCGCTTATTTCACCCGGAATAATTATACTTCCACTAGCCGTATCATTAACAGTTAAAATTCCTATATGAGAATTTATATGATTTGTTGGTTGTTCGGTAATAACTCCGTTAGAATTGATTGTGTGTAACAAAATATTAGTTTGGATTGCCGTAGGTTTTGGCTGATTTATCGTAGTCGTCGTTAATATGATTTCTTTTGTATCACTTAGTTCCTCGTCCAAGAATTTGGAACGTCGGCGATACACAATTGGCGAAAGAGTTGGTTCTAAATTATCTAAGAGAATATTATTTGAACCATTGCTTGGTATACGTAGAGCACATAATCGTGGACCATTCATTTTAGGATTTTCGGCCTGGAAATAAAATATGTGTAATATATTATGTGTAATTGACCAAAAAATTATAGAATCACTACCAAAATTCGGACCATTATTTGAAATACGGAATAATATTTACCTTAATTGTTTTTATCAAATTCAAATTAAAACTTTCAAACATTTTAGCAGCTTCACTCGCTGTATTGCTTGATTTACTCCATAAACTGTTATTGCTACCTTTATTCACAGTCCCATTATCATCTGACATTACCGATCCGTTTTTATCATCTATTTCTTGTTGCGTGGAGATTGTGCGAATAATATTACTTTCCATTTCAACATTACTATTATTATGATTATTATTAATACTATTATTAGCACTATTATTACTTATTTCACTAGTTGTTGATGGACGAATTAATAATTTTGATGTTTCAATGTTTATATTGCTATTGTTACTACTATTATAACTTTTATTATTTCTAATATTACTATTAACTAACAATGGTGTTGATGTTGTTGTTGATGTTGTTACTCCAGTTGATGCTGCTACTAAATTTGCGTCAATTCGATCGCATAGCCGATGATGTACCAGTAATGGATTTACTGTTAGATCATCTTTTTTCTTGATTGGACTGGTTTTTAATGCTTCTGTTGGATTTCCATTAGATAGATTACTTTTCGTGTCTGAAACGCTGCTACTCGTATCATTTGATTTATACAATTTCATTACAAATGGACTATTCGCCGTGGTCGTCGATGGTGAATTTAAATTACTCGTACAACGTAAACATAACGAATTGCTATTACTACTACTAGGATTTCCACCATTTAATATAGTTTGAGTTCCAATACTAAAAGTTTTCGGGCGCTCCGCTAGTATAGCGGTAATCTCCTTTATTGTACAATTACACGTAATGCAATGCTTTATATCACTGGATTTTAATTCATGTTCTAGAAATTTGGCCATTGTTGATGGTGTTACATGGAAATGATTATTTAAATTAGTATTAGACGCTGAATTACTATTACCACCGCCTGGTGTAGTATTGCCATTTGTAGGCTTTAGAAGTAACTGTTGTTGACTTTCCTTATTTGATGGTGAATCAACTTTATCTATAAAATTATTGGAATTGTTGTTTTGGGCGGGAACAAGGTACCAGGAGGGAAAATGAAAAAAAATATTATTAAAAAAAGTTTTATGATTTTGTTGATTAGTTACGGTACAAGTCTACAACTATGTTACTACAATATGTTATAGAATTTATTGATTTTTGGGAGGTTAGTATTATGAATAAATACAGGTTATATACATTTGTGCGATAGCTAATGTTAAAATGCGTTTATATTAAATTAGTATTGATCTGAGATGCAAGAGCGCAGATCACTTATTACAACATCTCACCTGCAGCACGTTTCATGCAAAGTATATATTTAAAAAAAAATATTTGCTAAATTGAAAAATTTTGAACCACAAAAATATCAAAATAAATATTTTTTTACTTATTTATATGCAAATCATGAAAATTAATTACAAAAATAAGAAAGTTTTGTGTGCATTCGGAAAAATCAAAAGAGAAAAACAACCATTCTAAAGAGAAAACAAATTAAATTTGTGTAAGCAACAATCAAACTACTAACACTTACCAAGTCCTCGCATTGAATATACCATTGCGGTCGGAGGAAACGGACACATTAACGGTGGACTATCCGATGCTGGTAATACACTGTACGAATTTGTCGTGGCAACACCAACGCCGGTGGTACTGCCTTCAGAATCAGAATGAGAATTTGTATCCAATCTCATATATGAGGCGACTTTTGATTGAATCTCAATTGGAAGCTAAATCAAAATTATGCAAAAAATAAAGGTTATTATAATAAAGTCAATCATTTCAAATATAAAGTTTCAATTTAATAGGTTACTGATGTAATTTTTTGTGGTACAAAACTATCCGGTTTGCATTGTAAAAGTTGTATTGCTAGTCCCATATCTGCTTTGTATCGTTCCTTGAAATAGACAACAAAGAATAAAAAAATTTAAGTACACATTTATTATTATCAAGTTTTGCTACAATTTTATTTATTAAGTTGTCTATCAAGATCAGCAAACCAACATTAAACTAAGTTTAAACCATATTTCTTAGTTGATTATCTCAATTCACACCAGAGCAAGGTTTTAAATAAATTAGTGTATTCGTACTGTCACGAATCACAGATGTCACCTGTGATAATTGAAAAGAAAATTATAACAGTAGGGATTACCCTGTAACCAAATGTTTACACATACGAACAAAGTAAAAAGAAATAATGAAATAGGCGGAGCGAACCAAATACGACGCAACGAAAATTCGAGAAGTGTAGAGAAGAAAAATAATGGAATGTTCTACAAGCCTTTGCGTCGTATAAATACGTGTAGACATTTGAGTTACGGATCAGTTCAATTTTGAATTTTGAAGTGTTAATATCGGGAAGTGAAGTGTTAAAATAATAGTAGTGATAAATATTGTGGAAAATAATAGTGAAAATAAATATTAGTGAATTATTTGTGTAATTTTTGTGGAAAATAAATTTAATTGAAATTTAATCTTTGCGAGTTTAATATTCACAATCCAGTGATCGAACCGGATAAATTATTAGAATAACCACTCGGCGAAATCGTAACAATTGGTGACAGCGGTGGGATTGTGAATATCCAAGATGAAATTATTGGACTTAAAAGTGGCAGATTTGAAGAAGGAGTTGGGGCTACGGAATCTACCAACTGCGGGCAACCGAAATGAGTTGCAGTTGAGACTCCGTACAGCTTTGTTAGATGAAAATGTTGACCCAGATCAACATGAATTTAATTTTGGGGCACCGGATTCAACCGAAATACAAGCCGTTGAAGTCACAACGGAATCAACGACCAGAACAGAAGTGCAGAATGTCATCGTTAAAGAAACTACTCCAACAACATCTGGAGGTTTCGACATGGGGCAACTAATGGCTGCTATGCAACAAATGCAGCAGATGATCGGTGGGCTCAAAACCGATATTACAAGCGGACAAGAAAGTTTAAAGGAACAAATTCGAGTCGATCAGGAGAGATTGTTGGTGGAACAGGAGGCCATGAGATCCGGTCAAGAGAGCATCATCGAACGGTTGGAGCAGCAAGAAAAATGTGTCAACGAGAAGTTTCGAGAGCTCTCCGTTACGTTGAACACAAAAGTTGACACAGTCAAAATAGAAATGGAGCGTAAGCTTGAGCAGTTTGAATCTCGCAGTCTTCAGCAATCTGAGGTGGCAGATCAGAGAATCATGAAGATTGAAAAAGAATTGATGGATCTTAAAACAAACGGCAGTACCCAAATTGCTCGACCAACCAGCTCAATTAAATTGAAGCCACCAACGTTCGATGGAACCACACCATTCAACATCTTCAAACTCCAGTTCGACATGGCGGCCACAAGGAATGGTTGGTGTGAAGAGGATCGGGTAGCAGCATTAATTGTGGCGTTAAAGGGAAGTGCTGCGGAGCTCCTACAAATCGTGCCAGAATACGAACGAGAGAATTACGGCAAAATCATGTTGGCTCTGGAGCGCAAATACGGAGGTGACCATCGACGGGAGCTACATCGTATGGAGTTGAAAGGACGATGTCAGCGGGTTGGAGAGACGCTCCAGGAGTATGCGGCTGATATAGAGCGGTTAGTGCACCTCGCCCACTACAACATGGCAGGAGAATACACAGAGCGTATCAAGATCGACGTTTTCACCGATGGTATACGGGATCCGGATACGAGACGTGCAGTTGTATTGTCTCCAAAAGCAACGTTTGCGGAAACCATCGCGTGTGCCCTAACCAACGAGACTGCAAACAACATCATCAAACCAGCAGTCAAGGTACGTCGTGTGGAAGTGGAACCAGCAATCAGTCACAAACAGGGCAATAACATCAAACCAACAGATAACTGGCGGACAACGAGATTCCGGGATGGAACTAGTAAAATCAGATGTTGGGTTTGTGACAAAATAGGACACATCTCGAGGGAATGCTGGGAAATTAGGCGCAAACGGGCGAGAACACCATCGCCGATGTACCGACGGCCACCGGAGGAAAGAAAAGCAGCAGCCGTGGAGGAACGCCAAACAACAACGAAGGCGTTAAACGAGTAAGAGTCAGCTTTGAGAAGCAAAAGCTGACTCCCACAACCAAATGCTCCATAACCTTCATCCCCATTTCCAGATTGGCAAAAGGTGGTGATAGCTTGATGGTGCGAGGCGAAGTAGAGGGACGATCCAGTATAATAACGTTGGACACCGGAGCAACGAGAACGATTGTGCGGCCGGATTTTATCATGAATGGAGTTCAGACAATGAAAGGGTTCAAGTTACAAACGGCGACAGGCGACAGTGCGGCTATTAAAGGAAAGAAGGAGGTTACAATACGAATCGGGAACAACAGTTTTCGACATGAAGTTCTGGTTGCGGATATTGTGGATGAGGTCATCCTGGGAATGGACTTCATGAAACGAAATGGATTCGTATTGAATATCGGACGGGGAACATTGAGCTACGGTAATGTCGAACTGCCTTTGCAACTGAACAACGGGAAGGAGCCAGTCGTAAGGAGAATTCAATTGGATCATCGGACGAAGCTACCACCACACTCGGAAACGATTGTCTGGGGGAAATTGGATGGAGGTCCTGGAACACAAGGGTTGTGGGTTGTGGAAGCCAACAGTGACGAGCTACAAACCAAAGAAATTATCATCGGAAAAGCTTTGGTTAAACCGGATTGTGACTTTAGAGTTCCGATAAGGGCTCTAAATTTATCGGATGTGACAAAAACAATCAAAAAGGGAACTATCATCGGCCGAGGTGAGGAAGTATCCACGATTATAAAATGCGAGGAGGCGAATCCGTGTGTAAAAGCCAAGGATCAAAGGCAACGAAAAATAACGGAGGAACTAATTCAGAAATGGACGGAACAATTATCATCTGAAGAAAAGCAAGCAGCAAAGAAGTTGCTCCAGAAATATATGTCCATTTTCTGTGGGGCACCAGAAGATAATGGCAGAACAAATATGGTTAAACACCGGATCGACACAGGAACATCATCCCCTATTCGACAAGCGCCAAGAAGGTTACCATTGGCTAAGCAAACGGAGGTGGATAAGATGGTAACTGATATGCAAACATCGGGAGTAATTGAGCAGTCAACGAGTCCATGGAGTTCACCAGTAGTATTGGTGGAAAAGAAGGATGGAAGCATGAGATTATGCGTTGATTATCGGAAGCTCAACACAGTTACCAAGAAGGATAGTTACCCATTACCAAGGATCGACGACACACTAGATACATTGGCAGGAGCGCGGATGTTTTCAACATTGGATTTGCAGAGCGGCTATTGGCAAGTGGAGGTCGCAGACGAAGATAAGGAAAAGACAGCGTTCAGTGTGGGCAATGGATTATGGCAATTCAATGTCATGCCATTTGGACTTTGTAACGCCCCTGCGACTTTCGAACGGCTAATGGAACGTGTACTTACAGGACTCCACTGGAAAACATGCCTGGTTTATTTGGACGACATCATCGTTATGGGCAAGGACTTCAATGAACATCTAGAAAACCTGGAGGAAGTATTCGAAAGAATCCAATCAGCAGGATTGAAGTTAAGTCCGAAGAAATGTGTATTGTTCCGGGATGAAGTCAAATATTTGGGACACAAAATAACAACAAGCGGCATTCATACAGATGAAGACAAGATCTCCGCCGTAAATGATTGGCCAAGACCGCATAATTTACATGAACTAAGGAGTTTCATCGGACTATGCACATATTATCGACGATTTGTGCCAGGATTTGCCAACATCGCAAGAAGTTTACACGAGCTGACACAGAAGAACAAGCCGTTCCAATGGAGTGATGAACACGAGGAAGCGTTCAATGAACTGAAGCAGCTATTATGTACAGCACCATTGCTTTCGTATCCGGTTCCGAATAAACGTTTTATTTTGGATACGGATGCAAGCAATTATGGCTTGGGAGGAGTGTTGTCACAGGAAATCGATGGACAGGAACGTGTCATCGCATATTATTCAAAGATATTATCGAAGCCAGAACGGAACTACTGTGTAACAAGAAGAGAATTGTTGGCCATAGTGAAATGTGTGGAACATTTCAGGAAATACCTTTATGGCCAATCATTTCTATTAAGAACGGATCATGGCGCCTTGACATGGCTACTTCAGTTTAAAAATCCCGAAGGACAAGTAGCACGGTGGATTGAGCGATTGGGGAGTTTTGTTTACGAAATTCAACATCGGAAGGGAAGCGCTCATGGAAATGCGGATGCATTGTCAAGACGGCCATGTCGAGTGGATTGTAAACATTGCGGACGGGTGGAAAACAAGGAAAACATCGTCGATATCAGACTAATGAAAGTGTTGCCAGCTGATGAATGGACCAACGATGTTATCTCCAAAGAGCAACAGGAGGACCCAGATTTGGCAGTGATTATCAAATTCATGGAGGAAGAACGTCGTCCCACATGGAGCGATATTGCAGATAAAGGCCCAGGTATCAAGGCTTACTGGGCCCAATGGGATAGTTTAACCATGGAAAACGGATGCTTAAAACGAACATGGGAAAGTTCCGATGGCAAGACAAAGCAGTCGCTAGTGGTGGTACCGAAGATCAGGATGGCGGAAATATTGGAGGAATACCACGGAGGAACAAGCGGAGGTCACCTAGGAATCAACAAAACGTTAGCCAAGGTACGTGAAAGATTCTACTGGGCAGGATGTAGACGGGCAGGATGTAGACAGGCAGTGGCTGAATGGTGTCAAAAGTGTGACCAATGTATGGCCGTGAAAGGACCGGCAAAGAAGAGCCGTGGAGCGATGCAACAATATAATGTGGGAGCACCATTTGAGAGGATTGCCATAGATGTTGCAGGACCATTTCCAACCAGCGATAGTGGCAACAAATATGTGTTGGTAGTAATGGACTACTTCAGTAAGTGGCCAGAGGTATACCCGATTCCAAATCAGGAAACAACCACAATCGCCAATGCAGTGGTATACAATTGGATAAGCCGTTATGGGGTACCAATGGAACTGCATTCCGACCAAGGGCGGAATTTTGAATCGGTTGTCTTCCAGGAGATGTGCCAGTTACTGGGAATTAATAAAATGCGGACAACACCTTTCCACCCACAGTCTGATGGCATGGTGGAGCGTTTCAATGCCACATTGGAGGAGTTTATAGCCAAAACAGTGGATAAAAACCAGCGGAATTGGGATCAAGGTATTCCATTGTTCTTAATGGCTTATCGATCGGCGGTGCATAACACAACAGGAGTAACACCAGCGACAATACTTTTTGGCAACAATTTAAGACTACCAGGCGATCTCAAATTTGGAGCGGTCCCATCATCAGCTAAATGTGGACAAGCATATGTGGATAACTTGAAAGAGGAGATCAACAACATACACGGATTTGTCAGAGAGAAAATCAAATTGTCAAGTGATAAAAGATGTACGAGCTCGGTATGATGTACGAGCGAACAATAAAGGATTTGACGAGGGACAATTGGTATGGCTTCACAACGTAAGAAAGGGTTATCGCAGAAATTACAACCTGGATGGGAGGGACCGTACAAGGTCATAACAAGAATAAATGATGTGATCTATAGGATCCAAAGAGGAGTACGAGGAAAACCCAAGGTTGCACACCTGGAGCGACTGGCGTTCTATAGAGGAAGAGATCTGGATCCTGTTCGGGACGAACAGGTTTGGGCGGAGGGTAGTGTCACGAATCACAGATGTCACCTGTGATAATTGAAAAGAAAATTATAACAGTAGGGATTACCCTGTAACCAAATGTTTACACATACGAACAAAGTAAAAAGAAATAATGAAATAGGCGGAGCGAACCAAATACGACGCAACGAAAATTCGAGAAGTGTAGAGAAGAAAAATAATGGAATGTTCTACAAGCCTTTGCGTCGTATAAATACGTGTAGACATTTGAGTTACGGATCAGTTCAATTTTGAAGTGTTAATATCGGGAAGTGAAAATAATAGTGAAAGTGAAGTGTTAAAATAATAGTAGTGATAAATATTGTGGAAAATAATAGTGAAAATAAATATTAGTGAATTATTTGTGTAATTTTTGTGGAAAATAAATTTAATTGAAATTTAATCTTTGCGAGTTTAATATTCACAATCCAGTGATCGAACCGGATAAATTATTAGAATAACCACTCGGCGAAATCGTAACAGTACCAAATACTTTGTTTGTGATCACTGGTTTCAGTTCCCAGGAAGTATATCAGAAACTAAAATTTCTTTGATTTGTATAAAAAAGCTTTTTGAGAAATATTATGGTATCTTTATTTAGTTTCTTACATTTTGCCATGTTTTTATTTTATTAATCTTTTACTAACCGACATTAATCAATACATAAGAGCAAAGTGTAATCAAACATTTTATTAAAACTTTTGAACGTACTGCCAAATAACGAAATTATTAAATGGATTTAAATCAAGTTTATACTTACAATTTCTCTTTGCAGATGTGCAATCGTGTAATTCGCTTGAGCCAACCGCACGCTTAGCGTAGCCACATCGCTAGTCAACTGGGCTCGTTCACCAGAGTTCCGATCAACTAACTTCAATAATTTATCCTCTAAATTTTGATTTACCTTCTGCATTCGTTTATGAGATTCATACAATCGATCGTATTTATCCTGCCATGCTATAATACTATCTTCAAGTTCAACTTGACGATCGTGTTCCTGCAGGCAAGCTGTTTCCATAGCCATTATCTGATTTTGTTTCTCCACAATTGAAGTTTTTAAAATCTCTATTTCTGCATGTAGATGTAAATCACAGTTCTATAACAGATTTGTATGTATATTATTAGTAACACAAACTTTTAAATTTATTAGAATGATTTCGTTTCAAGAATAAATTGTGAACTAAACTAGACTGCTCATTTGATTTGACTCAACAAAAAGTTTTTTGTCTTTTTGTGTTGAAAACTTATACTCATTATCGCTTGTCGCACTGATAAGATGTAAAATACTTAGTGTTGGGTCAAATCATCAATATTTACATTTTATAAGGCATTTACAAATAACTAACTTTATCTCATCAAGTGTTTTGAAAAAAATATTATATTATCGAAGTTTTGCCTAAATGATGATTTTCACTCTAATCTATGCAAAATACTTACATCTTCGGAATTTGCTGACATTTTGCTTTTCTTCTATTGGTGCTTTCTAAGTAGTAGTATTTGTCGTTTATTTTATTGTTTTTATTAATAACTTAATAAATAATAGTAATCTTATTACTTATTTTTATGTGTGTGTACTATAACTAATTGAGCAAACTATTTTAAGTTAATAATTTTCTGCAATAAATAAATAAAAATAAAAAACTTAAAACAAAATTTATAAAAATATTTTTATTCGTGGTTTTCTGCCCCTTCTTTTTGTTTATTATTTGACAGATAAATGGGGTAAACTTTATACATGGCGTGAAGTTAGTCCGAATTTCTATTACAAGGGAGGACATCAGAACGTATCCCAAATCGTAATCTAGAAAATTTAACAATTTGAAGGTTAATTTTACCATACGAATTGGTTGGAACTATGCAACGACAAATAACTATGATTTATTTCAAATGAAATTTGAATTTATATGTGTCAATTTAATCTATTTCTAGGTGACACTAGGTTCACCCCTCACCCCTGAGATTGCTTGTAAATATGATTATAAAAACCAGCGGTTAAATAAATATTGACTAAAATAATTTATTAAAGTTTATTCAAGTAGAAAATCATTTAAAAATTAGCACATAAATATTACCATACCAGTATTCACAATTTGGCTGTAAATTTGTTGAATTAAGGTTTTTGGACCTAGATCGTAAACACGATATGAAAGAATGCAAACATAATACTAAATTTATATTTAATGGATCAAATATCTAAGAATAGATTATTAATTTAAAAAGAAAAGTCGATAAGCATTTAAAAATGTCGTTACTGGAGCACTTAAAACCATTGAATTATTCATTGGCATTGTGGAAAAGATTTTAACCATACTGGTTCCATATATATACATATATCAGCCGGTGTGATGGCAATTGTGCGGTTAACATAATGAGCGAAAGAATATCAGCGTATATGATACAGAATTTGATATTACCAAAATATTTTACTGCTGCTGTCTATTAATCGATGTGTGCAAAAGGACGTTTATCAATATCTCTGATTTTCTCCCCCACAATTAAAATCCAATATTCGTCGGAAACTCTCAAACACGAGCCAATGCTTGCTTTAATGCTCTATAAGTTAATTGCAATTCAACCAATAATAGATATTTAACAAACTTTCAAGTTAATTTAAGATGAGCTTTGAAACTGTTTAAGATAATCTAATTTTTTAAGAAATAGCGAAAGACAAAAATTGTATTAACAAGTTCGATGATGACGCATTCAGGTGTGCCATAAAATCGTAAATATGAACATATGCATTGATGATCGTTTTTGGTGTAACTTTGATTGACAATATAATAGTTTTTACTGAACATTTTATTAATTGGCTTCACAATTGATTGTTGAGAATTGAAAAATAATTTAATAAACGTAGAAACAAATTTCATTAATTTACAATGATACCATTCGCAATGACCTTTCGAATATTTTACGCTAAATCATGAATCACAAATATGATGAATTCAACAATATTTATTTTTCTCAGCAAAGTCGTCTTCATCTGCGGAACTTTGTACAATATTTTTTTATTTTCCGTTTCTACTTAAATACAATGCCGATTCTAAAGGCATTCCCTTTGATATTTTTAGATTCAAAACTTATATTTTGTCAAACCAAAACATTATTTATATTCGGGAGGGTGAAACCAAAACCAAAAAAAATATTTTTTCCAGATGTGCCTATATAAGTGATACAAATTTGACGACATGATTTTATTAAGCCTTGTTTCGTATTAAGTTACGTCTCATCGAACAACATCCTAGTCTAGTGCATTACATTATTAATTTATATTTCAGAACGCGTAAATAAAAATTAATCAAAATATTCAAGGTAAATTGTTGTGCACCGCAGGCAGAATAGCGTACTGAATCATTATAACTATGTATTTAGTAATTTGCTTACAACTATGTATGATGTCATTTATTTGTTCATTTAAAACAAAATTGTGAATTACTTACCGTACATAAACATCGATTCAAATGTGATAAGAATTATTTTGATTGATTCTTAAGTACATAGATTATATGTATATTAAAACGATTAATTAACTGTACATATGTCAAAGCAAAAACCCTGTAGGTTTTATAATTTTATTTGCTAAATGAACCATTTCAATTGACTTTTGAACGAATTATTATGAGAAATTTTAGTGATTATTTCGTATTAAAAAAGAAATTTAATAACGGTAGTGTTAGTTTTATTAAACAGTTAAAAACATCAAATAAAAATTAATAACTTAATGTCTTAATGCCTACGTTACGATTATATGACGTGACGAGGTAGTAGAAGTAGACTAAAGTACACGCGTAATTTTATAGTTCACTAAACACCAAATTTTGAATTACATATTTTAAATCGGTTTTGATATATAAAGGTTTAACATAATCGCGTATGCATCTACCGAATAGGTTAATTTTACTGAACTGTGGGTTTTTAGTTGCCATTTTAACAACTGTGCAAATGTAGGAATTCCCATTACTATTTTATTTTAATTTGATTGTAAACTTGTTCTATATGAATTTTCAACTACATTATCAAAGTTTGGTGTTTCATACGTTTTTCGAATAAATAACTTGTTTGATTTGATTACACACCGAGAGAGGTAAAACGTTCTCATTATATGTCAGCGTATGATAATTAGTCGATAAAATGATCAGTTTATAGTTTTTATTATCTGTTAATTGTCGTATTTACTTTTAACTATTATTGTGTATTGTCAGGAGTGCATACATAATTTCAAACGGCTCGCATATGATCTAATTGCATTTAGTTGGTTTTAATTTGATTCAGAATCATAACGATAATCTGATATTATAGGCTGAGACTTTCATCAATTTTCTGATGGAGCGCGGGCATTAACTAAGAGATCTCTAAAATTAATATTTTAAAGATTGAGATCGAGATTCGGTCAAACAACATTATGTGGCCAAATAGAGTACGGCCATAGTTCCGATTTACGTAGATGTAGATCATTTGCACACTCTATTGTTCCATGCCCGCTTTAACTGTGGTTTCTCTACCGTTTACTAGACTATGTTTTTAAGCTGAACACAGTATATAGATTAAGAAAAACACAAAATTAAAATATATTTATGTACCACCACCACAACGGTATAAAGCTAGTTACTTCGGGACCAAAGAGTGCACAACGAAACAACACTATGCATAACTCAATTATGATTTCTTGAAACGAAATCGATTGTAAATAATAATGGTATCTATTATCATAGGTCATCAATTGCTTGTTCATGGATCAACATATTTCTATGGCTATCCTAAATCTTGTGTTCGAATAATAAAGTGGTGATTCAGCCATAAATCAGATTCAATTTGTACTCATTTGTCATTCTCATAGATTAACAATTTCCTTGAAATAACATATTATTGTATAAATATTGGTTTTAAATCAAATGTATCTTGTACATATATATATATATATATATATATATATATATATATATATATATATATATATATATATATATATATATATATATATATATATATACTGGTAGTATTACTATATTGATTTGTAAAAACATTTTGAATTATAATTTACAGTTTATACAGCTGCCTGATATGTTATCTAAAATCGTTATATTTGATATCGTATACAACCCCGCCTTTGGTCAAATCTAAACTCATCCAATGTGACAAATAAAATCATAAACATTTAAATCAATTTATACCAATTACATTATGAATGGCCAACGCGATTTTACCGGACTAATTATTCATATATACCATGAACGTATAGTACACATCTGTTTAACTGCTAGTATATTATATATATTGTAATAATTGAATCTACATTTTATGGGATCGCAATGATTAATTAAAGAAGACATAAAATTACTAAAAAAATAATTATCAGTTGTGGATATCTTCCAAATTTGTAATGAAATTGAAATATAGGGAGAATTTGACGCTGTATATGTATGCATATGTATGTATCATTAGATATGGGATTCTGCGGGCAGTAATGTCGATGGCATGAAAACATACACAAAAAGTAAGTATATAAATACAACAAACACAATACAATGTCATTAAAATCTTATTAATTAGATGAAATATGGGAGAAAAGTTTAAGTTGATACGATACTGTATAACACTACAAAATGTAATGTCTTCATTGAAGAATAAATTAATTGTCTCATTGATAGTTTTATGGGATTATTATAGTGTCTTTATACACACATTCCTAAAAATACACAAATACACGCGCTAATGACCTCCTATATATATAACTATATTATGTAATGAATAGATTTAGAATTAATTAGAGTTCAATTAAGATGAGAAACTTTGACGTTGGTGTAAGCATTGATTATAGCGAACTTACAGATTATATTAATTCAATGTAACATTGAAGCGTACTTATTAGTACAAAAACTCATTTTATATACAGAATTCATATAAACAGTCACATTCGTTATACAAAATATATAAAAACTGTACAGAAACTTGGTAGAGTATATAATGCAATATCAGTCCACACATTATATTACAGAGTTTTAAATAATAACATAGTTTTTAATATTTACACTTCAGCAATAAACTTATCGCTCATATTACATATAAATAACGAATTTTATATCGTTTTTTATCAAAACTTGTGTCAATCTAGATTTCTAACAGCAGAAAAAATAATTTTATCATAAATCGTACTTAATTTGTACATTGTATTTAGGTGGAAATTTTTTAAATAAACTTTAAGTTGCAACTTTACAGGTACTTTTTTATGGAGAAATTTTGAAACCAAAATGATTAATCTTTTCAATCGTGATACAAATATCTGATTTTCAAGATTTATTGTTAAATTGAGTTTTAACGTTATTTGAGTTAATACGTAATGTATTTTCCGTTTTTCATAACAGATAATATTGAAAAAACCAAAATATTAATAGTTATAAATTTATAATCATTAAAATATGTAAAAGCGAAATTTTAATATGCAGGAGACCAGAATCGGTCGATGGTTGGGATATTCTCTTTTTATTCGTGAATTGGATTGTACTCTCTCCGTGAAGGATCTTTACAAAATATTACAATAATACAAATAATACAATTATCAAAATAATATTAAGTTTGACAAGTGTTACAAACTAAATTATTTTTCATATTCAAACTGTTTATCTTATGCACGACCAACGTCTCTCCTCACATGGAATATAAGGCCATTAGTTTTGCACTCCATCGGGTGTATAAATGTTATTATCATCTCCGATCGTAAACAAAAGATGATAAATCGTTTTATGGCGTACTTATTGAGGTTGTAGCTTAATGGTTAAGAGAGTATCTCATCACGCCGCGATAGAGTTCGATTCTAGCCGTTGACCAAAAATTTACATTAACCGTAAAACATGTCATTAACCGGATGACACAAAAAGCGATTGTGTGTAAAAACATTCGTTGGGCTGACCACATACAATGCGCACCAATCTTTAAAAATGGTTCGTAAGGTCTCAGTTGAGACGCAGTAAGAACCGTTTATGGCCTCTAAGCTAAAAAAAAAAATTGAGATTAAAATTCGCTATCTCACGCGTACAACTGAGCAATTTGGTTGAAGTTCGTCTTTTCAAAGGTTTTAATATTTAAACATCGCCTGATTTACTTATCGAAATTATTTGTTTGCTGACAATTATTCCCACTGCCATATTAAAATTTAATTTTCTTGTTTTCGTTTTTGTTTTGATCACACATTTTAAAAACAACTCAATTCTGTTTTGTATCGCTACTTAGTTCCATTCAACAAATTCATTCATTCGCTCGCTGTTCAATCGTTCGTTTAAATCACTTGATTTAAAAACAAAATAAAAAGTGTGATATATGTGTATAAAAATGTGATACGTGCTTTTATAATTAAAAGGTTAATAAAATTATATGACAATTACTAATTAATTATATTTGTTTATATACAAGACTATTTTTAGTGATAAAAAAATTTTTAAACACCAAAAACATGATAAACGTATTTAATTGGAAACTATTTGTTTTAACTATTATCTATTTTCTAATCGTACGAATTTGTATTGGATATTTTGCTTCAACGTCGCTCTCATATAGTTCAATAAGTAGTGTCTGAAGACTAAACTATTATAGTGAATATAAGTGTGTCAATATAATATACATTCTTGGAACAATATATGTATAAATTACTATTACGTTAGAAATTTATTTATTAGTCATCGCAAAACTATTGTTATTTAATTTACATTTATATTAGTTTTAACAAAAGCATTTATAACATGTAAGTAAATTAGTTTATTAACAATATATCGATAAGGTGAATTTAAAAATCAGTCAGTACACGAACATTACCCATAAATTTCCCAAATTAATTATATTTATGTTTACATACCAATTTATAAAGTTAATAAACTGCAGTTTCATGAAATTTGTCATTTCTTAGAATTAATTTGATCCACTATATGCTATGTCGTTTTGATTTCGTCTTAAACATTGATATGGTATAAGTGATCAAGTAGATGATTCATATCGATCTTATATACGATCTGTATAAATAATGATGCATAGTAAAAAATGTTGATTCATTGATAAAATAAAAGTTTATGGAATTTAAGAATGTGTTACCTTTTCATGTTGTAGATATATATTTTAGATTAACTGGGGTTTACGTATGCCTAATGCATAATCAATACAAACAAATATTTATATGTAGCTTAAGGAACTATTAGTGTTACGATATCTTATCAATTTGGTTTAACTCAATATAAATTTTTGATGTGAAGTAATCTTAGGATAATTATAATTGATCTTCTCAAAAATAAATTGTGTGTATTATTATGATATTCAGGAGAGAAAAAAATTGTATTTTAAAGTTTTTACTTTCAATAAATCTTACATTGAAATTGTCGAATGGAAATCTGGCATAATATTTTATAAAATGTATGATCTCGAGTGAAAGCTATTAGGAATGTATTATCTTAAGAATGTTCACAGTTATGTTCGAACTATAAATCTGAAATTATATATGGCTATAAAGTATTATACTAAGCCAAATGGTCGCCGGATGTAGCTTAATGGTTAAGAGAGTTTCTCATCACGCCGCGGTCTCGAGTTCGATTCCCGCCGTAGACCAAAAATTAACATGCAACCGGATGACAAAAAACGCGTTTGTGTGTAAAAACATTCGTTGGGCTTGACCACCTACAATCTACAATGGTTATTAAGAGAGTTTCTCATCACGCCGCGGTCTCGAGTTCGATTCCCGCCGTTGACCAAAAATTAACATGCAACCGGATGACAAAAAACGAATTTGTGTGGAAAAACATTCGTTGGGCTTGACCACCTACAATGTGAACTAATCGTTAAAAATGGTTCATAAGAACAAGTTGAGACGCGGTAAGGGCCGTTTACGGCCTCTAAGCCATAGGTTTTTTTTTTTTTTAATGGTTAAGAGAGTTTCTAATCACGCCGCGATTTCTAGTTCGATTCTAGCCGTTGACCAAAAGTTAACATGAACCGAATGACATAAAATGCGATTGTGTGTAAAAACATTCGTTGGGCGACCACCTACAATCAATGCGCACCAATCAAAAGGTAAGGGCCATTTATAGCCGTTTTCTAAGCCATAGAAAAAAAATATGAGATTAAAATTTTCGGTATCTCACGCGCACAACTGAGACATATGGTTGAAGTTCGTCTTTGCAAAAGTTTTAATATTTAAATATATATATAAACATATATATATATATATATATATATATATATATATATATATATATATATATATATATATATATATATATATATATATATATATAATTTTTTTTTTAAATATATAGCTTTAAATTACTTTAGGATGACCTTAAATTTAATTAGGGTCAATTGAAATTAATTTAAAAAATTAGAAAAAAATATATTTTATTGATGCTTGTATTGTGCACATACGTCTAAAGTAACTCATTGGATCTAGAACCGAACCATTAGTTTGTGTATCACACAGACACGAATACAATATCATATTCATATGTAAACATATAATGTGAACAATTAAACCGCTGATCTGTCTCATCCATCATGTTTCGTCTATTTGTACAGAGTTTGTTGAAATTAATACAATTAACATTCAAAACTGTGACTCAGCTCAAGCGTGCGATTGTGATGAGATGAGTTGTAATTAGGGTGGGTGCAACTTGATTATAGTATATGGATAACATAAGTTGTAGGAGATTTTAGACGATATAATATGGACATTGAATACTATACAACTCCGGTCAAGAAGTCATGTCCATTAATAGATACAAAAACAGATTCAACCATTCAAATATACTCCAGTATATAGTTCCAATTCGACTAATTAGATGAGCGAATATAAGTTATAATGTTTATATAGCAGTTTTATTAAATTGGATTTATATGAACTGAAGTTACAGTTTAGTGAATATGAATATTATATGGAGCTATATATATGTATATGCATAACAGTAATTAAAGGTTGGTCAATTTGTTAAGTATAAGGCAATGTTGTTCGAGTGAAAATGTATTGATTGCCAAAAATAATAGGCTTCGCTATATTACATTATAATACTGAAGTTTTATCTATCTCGGGTTTTAACTAATTTGATTGAATAATCAAATTTATTAAGTTGATAATACAATTTTTTGTATATAAATGAAAAAATTGCACGAATTGATTCCCAATGGACACATAAAAAATAGTAAATCTTTTATTGAAATTATGCAATAATGATAGCATGCAAATTTATAAAATTAACTATACAATTAATAATGATTTACTAATAATATTGATACAAAGACGGGTGGGCTGAACCACCATCACTAATACTACTCTTATTATCACAAACACAGTATAAATACGAGATTTAATATTCTATTTTATTATTATCGCCCATCCATAATATGATCTAATTCACAGAACGAACGTCTTTTATGGTCTGGTAGCCAACTACTGCAAATCATTTATTTATTTAATTATATTTTATCGTTATTATGTGACATAAAATATACATTTCACACTCTGTTTAGTGTGTCAATGTAAACACAGTTAATACGTAGCTCTAGATGGGATATTAGATACATATACAACGTAACGTACTATCTTTTTCACTTTCAGAAAATGAGCAATACGATACAATCAAGTTGGGGCAATGAAGTTAATTCATCACTACTAAATATAATTCAAAACCAAACAAATGCAACAAATACGGATGAAGCGGGTGAATTAAGCAGGTAATAAATAAGTTTCTTAAACCAAAAAGTCAATCCGATTATCTATGTAGCTACAATCACTTAATAAAATCGTGATCTATTCTTGGCTTGACCCGTATGTCGGTTACAAACGCGTTAATAGCAGCGAACTGATAAGCCGGAAAGATAGTATGTAGAATCATTTTATATAAGTAATTGAAATTTATGTATTGTTCCGAAATGCGACAGATGAACCCCACATTTTGATTTGTAAATAAATTTGCGTTTTATATTTAAATTAAGAAGAAGGGTCACCGATTTTCAACAAGAATTTCCGGTGGTTTATTTGAATTGGGTTTAATTTGCGTTAAACACTGCATAATTTGTTTTGATAGAATATAATAGGCCGCCTGAAGTGTCTCGTAGCCAATTTAAATCAAAATATGATAAATGACCTCCAAAAAATGTGTTGAACTTATAAGGCGATCGGAACATTATGTGTATACTAATTAAATATACGTGATCGAATTTAAAGTGTGGCCAAAAATCATATTTACGATTTAACTTTATGATCGATTACCTATTTTATATTCGTAGATAACCGTCATGTTAATATAAAACAGAATGAAACAAAATAGAAATTGATCTGGGACCAGAATATTATTCCGATAGTGCCACTTAGACCTTAAACTATAAAAAGTATTAATAGTGCATAGCTATAACACGGGCGGCGAGCTACACAATGTTTATTAGAATTTTACGTTATTTCTGATGCTTCTTATCTTAGACATAAGCTGATATGGCATTCAACTACATAACTAAATTTCAGTATTGACTAAAACTTCTGCATATATTTAAAAAAAACTAAGTAAATTATTTTTTTTAGGTTCTCACGACCTTTACTAACAATAGCAGCTATATTAACAGTATTTATTATGATAATTGGAATCTCCGGAAATTTACTGACAGTTATAGCCTTATTAAAATGTCCAAAAGTAAGGAACGTTGCAGCTGCATTTATTATAAGGTTAGTAATCACGCTTGTGCTGATTTATACATACATTCAAACTGTAACAACTTTTTTCGTTCTAGTTTATGTTTTGCAGATTTTCTTTTTTGTGTCGTAGTTCTTCCCTTTAATGCATTCCGCTTTATACAAGGAACATGGACGCATGGTGAATTCTTATGTGTGGCCATTCCATTTATACAATACGGAAATATAGGAGTCTCATTGCTTTGCATCACAATGATTACAATCAATAGGTACATTATGATTGCACACCATTCCAACTATTCGAAAATTTATCGAACTCATTGGATTGCATTGATGATATTATTTTGTTGGCTATTTAGCTACGGTATGCAATTTCCAACATTATTTAAAGTGTGGGGCGAGTTTGGCTACGATTCAAAACTAGGCACATGCTCGATATTACCTGATCAATATGGCAGAAGTAGTAAAACACTTTTATTCATTATTGCGTTTTTAATACCGTGCATTATCATTATTATATGCTATGCTAGAATATTTTGGGTTGTTCATGAGTAAGTTGTAGTTCAGTGGGGCTAATACATTAGTAACAAATATATTTATTGAATTTATTTTCTTAGATCAGAAATGAGAATGAGAAAACATTCGAAACATCAGCATACAATACCGAATAATTTACGAGTGCTCCCTTCGGTAACGAACGTAACCACATGTCCTACAATGATGACGAATAATAACAATAATAGTAGTAGTAGTAATAATAATAACAATAATAATAACACAACACAAATTTCACCGACGAGCTCGTCGTCGATTAGTAATAATAAATTTTCGAGTGGTGGCGAAAATAACGTGACGAAATCAACAAAGCTGCGCGATCAACGTGACGCGAAACAGAAAAGGAATGAATGGCGCATAACAAAAATGGTTTTAGCTATTTTCTTATCGTTTTGCTTTTGTTATTTACCGATAACCATAGCAAAAATAGCTGATCCACAAGTAAATCTGCCTGGATTGCATATTTTGGGATATATAATGCTGTATTTATCATCATGTATGAATCCGATCATTTATGTGATTATGAATAAGCAATACCGTCAAGCTTACAAAACTATTTTGTTGTGTAAAACACCAAGACTTTTGTCATTTACAAATGTGGGCAGCTCGATCGGAGGTAGGTTTACGGATATTTAATTAATTATTTGAACTTGTTTTAATCTTCCTTATTCAAATCTTACAAAAGTCACAACAACTATAAGTGACCAATTTTAAGGTAAATTTAAATAAACGTTATCATACAGTAGTTTGAATAATATTTGTATGTATATGTTGCTTAGTATTAAAGAGAATTGTTTACAATTTGAATTAAATATGAAATATTCCTTTAAACTAATAATACTTATTAATTTAATCAAAAAAAAAAAATTAAACGATATTTAAAAACTACAAAATAATTTCTACAAATAATAATCATAACAAATTGTATCCAATATTCATCAAATTTACAAGAATATTACTTATCCACAATGTATGTATGTATAACACTGTTCAAACACTTAGATTTTTTATTATGATTCGTTCCAGAGAAATGGAAAGACATCGGATACAGTTACAACCACAGTCGTACCATGGTATCACAGGTATCCATAGCCGACCCGTTGGACTCATGCAATCGCAATTCCCAACACACGCCGCAAGATTCTCCACATCCCAAGCGTTTGACCGTTATTCCAGATAACCATACAACTACTATAGAATGTGATAATAAACTAATTAATAATTCAAGTGATAGATAATTAATTTTAAAATACAATTATATTTTTGTAAAAGTATTGTTTTGTGCCAAAGTGCCATTAAATTATAGTTAAATTGCCAAAGAAAATTATTTGTAAACTTATCTCTATAAATAAATTTATACCATTTACTAATTTTTATACGAATATAATATTGGTTCGGGTCTTTGGTAAAATTACACACTTACCGAGTTAACAGATAAAACACTGGAGTCTTGCCATGATATTTTAAAATATAAAATTAAAATGCACATACACTTTTTTAATTAAATTAAAACAAATTTATTTTTAAATCAATTAATTATAAAAAATATTGTTTCTGTTATATTATATTATTTCATTGTCAATAAATAATTTATATTAAAATGTAAACTGGTGTAAATTAAAAACGATTTTTTTTGTTTTCTTAATTTGCTCAAAAATATCAGTGTACAAAAACATAATCATTAACCCACAAAATATACATAAAAAATATATATAAACCTAATTTTAAATAAGGATAGTAGCCCACATTATCAACAAACACTTAAAAAATGCCCTCAGAATTTCATCAAACTCCTTTACAAATGTAAAATTGAATCCGTTCGTTTTCGATTTTTACGTGATTCATTTTATAACATGAATATGAGACCAAAATACTAGAGCAAGGTCAATTTTAGTTTACTTTTCGTGTTTGCTTTTTTAAATACAATAATTATAAATAATTTACATTGTGTTTATTTATACATGAATTAAATTAACTCGCCATTTCATTTGTTTCTATTGTAGCTGTTGTTGTTGTACCATCGTCTGTTGTACTTCCACCGCCGTAGCATCGACGTTTGAAATCAGCTAAAATTTTTTTGCTTAATTTATTTTGCTCAACATGCACGAACTGTGTTGTATTGCTACGGATAAATAAAATCAAATGTTCGGGGTAAGTACATTAGCTGTTAGGTATACATAAACTCTATTGAAACTGATTGCTTACTTACCTTGTTTTTGTTAAAATTGTACACCCGTCACGATTTTCTAATTTAAGTGAATATAATTTAGCTAACTCGGATAATTTTTCAACGTCTTGGACATCGTATAATCGTAAACGAGTTTGCCGGCCGTCTTGTAGAAACCTAAAATAACCTAAATTATATAACTCAAAATTTCAATGTGCGGCCATTCTTGTAGGTTTTTCTTCGAATTATTTTTAATTTTAGGCACGTTAGCTGTAGGATGTTATTTTTAAAATATATTTATTAGTATATTTGCTGTTGAGTATCGACCTCATCACGATGAATCTACAATAAACCTATAACATATTCTATAAAAATATTTTCAAAAACATTGATCCTTCCTGCATAGCCGTTTTGTTTTATAAATGTCATAAATCTTCAGCCAGAATACTGTATTAATTTATTAAAGTTAATTCTGTAATGAAAAGTGATTGGGAGTGGAACATTATCTAAGATATTGCGATAGATTCATAAAAAGATATCATTACTTCAGTTGGTTGAATTCAAGTTCCTAACAATAGTTTTCAATTGATTAATTCGTACACTTATGTATATATATATAATAAATTGGTTAACATTTCGTTAGTAACAATAAGCTATAACCAACCTCATTAAAAAAAAAAATCTATTTCATAACTTGTAGGATCAAAATCGATGCCTTCAGATTAAAAATTTAAATAAATGTAAGGAATAACAATCTATTCTAAATGCAAACGGCTTTTGCGAAAATTTCTTACGGTATTTTAATCAAATAATCTCAAGTGGAGCGAACTCATTGCAAACCCAGTATCAACTTAATTTTAGGCCTAGTGCATATCATTATTTTGCGTGGTACGTTGATTGTTCCGTTTACGTTTTAATTTCACAAGTATCGAAGAAAATAGTAGTTGTATACTCAGAAATAGAGTAGCTTTCTAACTTTAAGATCTCAATGTAATTATATAACTTATAATTCATTTAAATAACAACAAACGTTGATGTTTAATGTTCAGTGCTTTCACATTTGCCTTTTAAAAGTTTACAGAACATGATAATATATTCAACTTTTATATGTTAACATATAAATATATGGAATTGAACATCATCCCAATGAACATAAACTATTTATTCATTACGATCGTCTCTGGCTCTAGTTAATTAAGATTAACAATTTAGAATTTTTATGACAGGATTTAGGAAATTTTAAAATTGTATGCATCTTACCTCGATAATTCTTCATTAGCACTAGATATAATGGAAAATCCTGGTCTCTCCTCTCTAATTCGTCGACATCCAGCTCTTATTTCTCGCTGCTCAAGTGTACTTGTACTATTTGGTGATGAATAAAAATGATTCGATGTTTCACCCGACATCTCGCTTTCAATCTGTTTAGACAGCTCGCGCAATTTATTTTTTGCTTGAATATCAATCGGTAGTGAATTTTTTCCAGCCGCTTTACCACCAGATGGAATTAAACCATTTAAGAGGGCTACCGTAGCAGTTGTGTGAAATTTTTTAGGCGGTGCCGCAATCACCACCTTTGACGATGATGTTTTAAACATTGTGCTACATTGTGAATCGCTCAATAGTTGTGGGATTGCGGCCCCTTCAAAATTTTCAAGTGGTGTTAAAATTAGATCATCACCCGACATTAGAGTATCGTCATCTTGTATTCCATCTTCAGATTTTATTTGGGCCAAATTAGTTTTTGGTTTTGTACGTGCTTTTTTAAAATCTTGTTTCGAAGCGAAATTCACCATTACTTCGTTACCCGGCCAATCGGTTAATTCATCATCTCCTTCCCGATCACTTTCATTAGTCTCAATTTCTTCTGAATCACTACTTAATGATGACGAGCTTGAAAATTCATTGGGACCACAATCCATATATGATGGATCCTCAAATTGAAGTTGCATCATTTCATGCCGCCGACTTGACTTATGTTTTCGGTGTTTTGACCGTTGAGATGCATTTCCATAGCTATCGAAATTGAATGTGGATTCAAAACTGCCCGACTTATGAGTTACACGATTTTGTTCAACTGAATATAATACAACTGCTTGCTGTTGTTGTTGTTGTCGCAATATATTTTCAGTTTTTATAATTTGTTGAGATGACTGGGGTGGTTGAATATTCAATGGTTTCGATTCGGTCAATGGAGAGAATTCAAATCCGATTTTATGATGTTGAAATTTTGTATCCTGTGAAATTTTCTCAATTTTCGAAACGATACTTTTTGTTAGCGGCATAATACGTTCACACGGTTTAATAACATTCTTATTACGATTTTTATATTCTGAATATGATGCTTTTGGAAGGAATACGTCACGCTGCCGTGGAACACTATTCGGATGTTGCCGCTCGTAGTCATAACATCGATCACGATGGGAACGTTTACGTTTACCACAGAAAAATACATTTGATTTATAATTCTCCTGGCCGTGTTTGAGGACACGTTTCTTAACGGTACCGCTAACTGGAAATATTCCTCCCGCTGCCATGTTACTCGGCGTAGATGGAGTAGTTTCGTATTCAACAGCCATGCGTTTGAATTTACGTTTTCGACGTGTATTAGGTCTAGAAATTATAAAGTTAGATTTTATGGTTTTGATGTCAAAACATTGGAATAGAATACCTTGATGGACTGAAATTTTCATTAAATGAGTCCGACTCGAAATTTCCAATCAAAGGTCTTTGCCGATGTTTTAGTGTCAACTGGAAATGATCATCTGAATCACTTAGCAAATTAAACGGAGTTATACCACCCAAAGCTTTATCACATTGTTTACGATCATTCAAAACCATTTGGTTATTTGAATCTTTGGAATCATTGGGAGGGTCGGTTATGCTACTGGAACTGTCCTCGGTAGGTTGTGGTGCACAGGCTATTCAATACAAGAAAAAGAATTATTATTATGGTCAAAAATGGCAAGCAGAACCCTACGTAAATTGCCAGTTGAACGAGTTCTACGTCGCATTCCCCATCTTCCTATGCGTGTTCCACACTTTGACGTTTCTTCAAGGGCCAATGTAAGGTCATGTGAAAATTGCTCCATAACTATACACAATTAATTTTTATTACTTCGTAGAATAAAATTGTTCACTTTTACACTAAAAGTTAGTCCATTTTCGAATGTATATTTATACTTTTCCAAGCAATAATAATTTATGTGTATATTTTAGTACATTTCACTTTTTAGCACAATAACAAATTCCGCATCAGCTTATCATAAATCCAATAACATTTACATGTTATATAATCTCAATAAACAAAAAATAAGTATTTTTTTCATATGCAGCTTCCTAAATTATTATTACGATTAAACAACGTAGGATTTATAGAATATTTTAGTACATCAAATTGAGGTGCAGCACACATACATACACTACACAAGAGAAAAAGACAAAAGTTCGACACCAAATTGTTTTGTTTTAAAACAGTAATAAAATTATTTTAATACACTGGATCTTATTTAACTTTATCCACAATTACTTTAATTATATTATTTTCTATAAATTATCATAAATTATGCCGTTATTCTTGGATAAAATTTAATCGATTTTAATTTGATTTGTGTCATGACTTTACTATCTCATTGCACATTTTTGATTGAATTGAATGGTCTAAAATATAATGAGTACGTTTAATATTTACAATTTTATAGTAAAAATGGCAGTATGAAGAGAGCATTTTATGACAGAAATTATTTTATGGCATATTTAACATGATTTAAAACGTGATTTTAAAACTTCTTTTGCAGAAATTAAATATGTATATGTAGTATACTTCATCAATTCAGTTTTAAAGTTTTAAAACAATATTTTTTTCTGTTATTCAAATTGTTCATCGTAAGTTACGATGGTCATTTACTAACCACCACACAATTTAAGAATTTATAATATGTAGTGTTGTAATTTCAACAATAAAGTGACTTATAATCTCGTTTACAATGTTATTCACAATTGAATGCAATAAACTGTAGTGAAATGATTTGTTGTGGTTTAGAATCATTGTACTAGATAAGTGGTTAAATCAAAATTTATTTTTAAACTATCTAATTTAGTTAATTTTGAAACTAAATTATTTTACAAAATGAAATACACAAAGAAATTATGTATAATATAGAAGCTTATTTCTTTTTTTTTAACGGTTTTTACAGGCCATTATTGGCCTGTACCGTGTCAACAATCTGACTCCATCGGTTTCGATCACGAGCCAGCTCTTCATACTGAAAATGCCAGATCGCTTTCTACGCCGTGGAGCCATCGTCGCGACCTCTTCGCCTTCCGAAAGGCGGCTCTCCCTTCAAAGATCGCTGTATCATTCGTTTCGGATCCGCACGTAGAACGTGACCGAGCCAGCGTACTCGTTGTCCTTTGATTTCATGCACGATATCAGGAATTTGCATTAAATTCCTGATCTCGTGGTTGAAACGAACTCGGAGTGACTGCAATCCTCATTTTCGTTTCCGGGTACTTAAGCGGGGAGTCATTCTTGTTTTGGCGGTATCCGATTTTTTTTTTGGTTGTCGACATTTTTAACAATTTTGAATTTTACGTCGCCTCCTACTACAAGCTCTGGATACTGTGGTGGTATTCTATGGGTCTCATGTTTCGTTTGTAAAATTTACGAAACATGGATGCCCCTACCCACAGGGCTTATTTCTTTAACCATAATTAAAATACAAAGATAGTTCAATTCTCGTGCTAAGTACGACTACTTAGCACGAGAATTGAACTATCTATATATAATATGAAAAAAAATCATAAATAATACATTAGAATACTATTAGATTCAGCATTTTAAAGTATTGTTTAAAAATCTATCTCGTTTTACTATCTCGTAGTATCAGGATACTTTGTGTGATAACCACCTAAACTTTTGCACTGACTAAATTTATCAATTTTATAAATCATAACACCACACTTTATGTGTCTGTTTATTATTTTATTATCTTCATTTCATTACTAACATTACTTTAATTCTACTTAAATTTCTCTCAAGCCAACTACTAACTATAAGTAAGTGACTCAGTTTTGTGTATAGTCAAGTGGCAAAGTATTTGTTTACCCTGAGTCGCTGATATGTAAACCTGAGCCAAGTGAATTTATATACAAACAACAATACAGCGATAAGGAACAGTCGTTTATGCAAGTATTTACCATTGTATATTTACATTTTATATACATACATGTACTCGTGCTGATATACATAGTAAAGTTAACCTTATACACTATTGACGTCATGTACGTTTAATTAAAGTAATTAATAGAATTTCCATTATTACTCGTCGTAACACACGACTACATTAGCGCGCATGCGATTTTTTGTGTTTAGTCAGGAGAAGTTCGGCCGTTATTTTATGGATATATCTTCCCGATGTTTTAGTGAGATTTTCGTGTCGTACATTTTTATGTAGTAACGGAAAATTTGTATTATTTTTCCTAACTAATACACTTGCATTAATCTATTAATCTATAATATATGTATATGATATATATATATATATATATATATATATATATATATATATATATATATATATATATATATATATATATATATATATATATATATATATATATATATATATATATACCGGGTACATGTTTGTATAGGTACCCGTACACAATAATTTTTTTATTTGTTTGTACGTACATACACATAATGTACAAACATGATTGTGTGTTTTGACGTCATTTATAAGCTTTATTGCTTTACTAAACAATTTCAATTTTTCATTTCTTACAAGAATTAAAATACGAAAAAAAAATTTTTCTCTACTTTGTTTTCAGTTCAAATCGGTACACCGTTTGGATTTGATCGGGAAATTTTGTGTGGTGTGTAGTCCGTGGATTTATTTTTTTTTTTGTATAGAAATAATTTTTTCATTTAGTAAGTTGTTTAGATGTTTAGGATAAATAAAATAACATAGTTTTATTCCCTATATTTATTCAATAAAAGTGTAATTTGTGTGTACAGAGTGATTTTTCTTTGTGTGTTGTTGTTTTTGCAAGAAAAGTGTTTTTCTTTTGCAAAAAAAAAGTTATATGTACCTATATGGAAATTGAAAAAAAAACTAGTGAAAAGTAAGTTTTCAGTTTATTAATTGTATTTTTTAATGTATTTCATAAATGATAAATTTGTCATAAGCAAAATTTGCTTGAGACAAAATTCGATTAACTAAATCAGTTTTAGTTTGGAAATTTGTATAGCCTACCAGTTTACTTAAAACCTAGTATAGAACATTCTAGACGACATAATAGTTACGCCCGGTTACTATAAGTTGAATTTAAAATGTATCATGTCAATATTAGTTGGTCACTTATCCCATATACAAGAAATTTCGTTCCAGACTCAGGTGTGTCTCATTTGTATTTATTTGCGAGTTTTTTCTCGATATATCGCGCACCCCTTCAATACTATATTATTTCTCTCGCATCTCTCATCTAGGAAAATTCATTTTCATTCAACGAACTAAAGTCTGTTGTTATTGCCATAAAGAGAAAATCGAAAATTAAATTATTTTTGTGATTTTATATGTATAATACAGATACAGTGTATAGTCTACACATATTTTTTGTATTACCTCATGTGCGCTGATTGGGAAGGAAAAACTTAAGGAAAATCTCTGTATATATCAAAGAAAAAAGAGAAAAGTATATTGGAGTTTAGAGAAAAATGAATAATTTATTTACTAATTATGAAGAAAAATGGAAAATGCCTGTATTAAAATAAGTTCTGCTTAATTTGAATAAGGATGTCTGTTGGTAGTGGCAGTTCTATCGCTCTTTTCGAATGGTACGGGGCGGATCGATGGTGTTTGGGGATTTGGTAAGTTCGTGTTCTTTCAAGAATTTTAAGTAATTTTGATTTGAAATATTTGTTTTTGTCAAAAAGCTAAAAAGTTTTTCAAGTATTATATCCTTGGATTATATGTATACATATTTGTAAAATCGAATGACGCGTGTTTGGTAAATTGTAATACGTATTTAGTATTTGCATTTCAATATATAATTTGATTAATTACTCTTCCTTTGACATTTCAGCATGTTTGGAATGCTCTACTCTGCTGATGTTTATATTGTTTATAAAGATGTTTAAATTACAAATAGTTTGAAAACTATTTGTAATTTAAACATCTTCTTTGAGCCAGTAACATAGAGCCTGCAATTTTTTGAAATACAATTAAAGTGGTTTAATGTATCTATACAATATCTATAATATGTTGGAAATGGTATTGATAGTTTAAAACATAATTAACTAAGTGATTACAAAATGTTTGTATAAGTATAATAAAAGTATTTTGTAGGTTTATTTATAAATTCATTTATACTTAACTCTAACTCGGTTTTAACTCTAATTAAGGGTACCTATATTTAAAGGTCAGTTAAATGTGCAAGTGCCAATGTATTGTATATAAATTAGACCAAAAAATTCGCTTCTATCGATTTTGTTTTAGTTATTTACAGTTTTCTTAAAAAACTTACTAGAAGTGCGGGCGAGCATTTAAACGTATTGGTGCATATTGTGGATGGTCAGGTCAGACCAACGACTGAATGCACACAATTTCTTTTTATGTCATCTAGTGCATGTTAAGTTTTGACCAACGGCGAGAATCGTAATCAAGACCACCAAGTAATGAGAACGTCTCTTAACCACTTATCTTCAACCGGCGACATGCTGTATGATTACGAATTAAAAAATTGAAGCAGTTGTGTTTTGAAACCACTAATTGTGTCAAATCGATGGGACTCTATCCTTTTCTCATATAAGTGCTATACTTAACATACTTATTTTCTTTATATATGTAGGTGCTAATGATAGCCTCAATTAATGTACGATTTGTCTTAATGTGTCTATATACAAATATCACAATCATATGTTGACCTCATGAGTTTGTTTTGCACGATGTAATATCAACAATAACGTTAATCAAAAATAGAGATCACACTTGAAGCGCATGGTTATAATGCTAGTAAACGCAGTATGTTAATATAATTATACGTCACACAGATTTTAATAATTGATATGTACCTGAGACGATTAGTATACGCATAGTACATAATGGTACAGAATAGTTGTCAGTGAACATGTTAAAATATAAAAATCAATCAAAGAATCAACACATAAAATAAAATGACTTTGAAAATGATACGGTGTAAATAAACACATCAACTGCCAAACAAATCATTTATCCATCAATGAATACGATACCAGATAGTGCCAACCACCCTCCATATAATCTATTGCTATATAAATCTATAATCTACCCGAGTTAAAAACGAAAAATTTATGGCCATTTAGAATTTTGTTGAGTATTCTCGCACTTCGATTCTATTGGAAATTTTATTTATTTTTACGACGATTGTAACCCAAATAATCTCATCGGTTATGGTTGGTGTGTGATATATTGATTGGCGTCAATCAGTTTTAGTATACGTCACATAAAACACAATTTAGTTTTTTTTTTGTTTTCAATTCAATTTTATCGTTTTTAATTTTGTTCATGTAACATGAACTTTAAATAGGTTTCGTAATCACAAGTATAGTGTATGTATATGTACATATTGTAATATAATTTAAAGTTATCGAACATAATTGAAAATAACGATTTCCAATACATTTGGCATACCGCGTTGAAAGAAAAATTAATTCACCTTGAACTTTCGATACTTACATATCCCGCATACACAATTTTCAACTGTTGCATGGTTATCAATCAAACCGAAATTATATTTTTAATGTCAACATAGACGTTGTATTGATATAGACAACGATATAATTGTTAATTTTAAGTACATATTTCTTAAAATTTTACGAGATTTACAAATTTAGGTTATCCCACACAAAGTGAACGCGCGCATTTGTGAGTTATATACAATATAAGGTCAAGAACTAAATCTATTTTTAATTTTGTGTTTTTTAGTATTTGTATACTACTAGAACAGTAGTACACAGGGGAACAAAATACATGTAAATTGTTATTTACTGTATGCAAATGCAAATTGTTGATTATGCATCCTAATTATTTGAAGAATGTAGCAATTTCCCTTAATTTAAAATCATTGTTTGCGTAGTTAGTAATGTGACAGGTGTACTAAATTAGATGTGAATAGACGTAATCAGAGCATCGAAATTACTCACGTAAAAACACTTAAATCACGATACATGTTTATGATAAAATAATTATACTCATTGTAAAATCATAATGCCAGTAGTATTTTTATACGAGTAATTTTTTATTAAAACTATGTACTTATTTATATTTAAATGTATTTACGATCTTAAGCTCGTTTTACATGTTTGTGAAGAACCTCTCATCTGTTGCATCAATTGCCATCCTCTCTATATTGAATACGAAAACTAAAAAACAAAAGAAACGATCTTATGAGCGGTTAGAAAATATCTTGCGTCAATTGTGGTCAATAAATTATCACTAATTTTAATTAATTGACGGTTGCACCTTATCGGATAAACAAGATTTTCTGATATATAACTATCCAACGTCTTCAAATTATCACGAGTTTCAAAATTGATTTCAAAACTATATTGTATTAACTTAT
Source organism: Tipula lateralis (assembly GCA_963932295.1). Taxonomy (NCBI): domain Eukaryota; kingdom Metazoa; phylum Arthropoda; class Insecta; order Diptera; family Tipulidae; genus Tipula; species Tipula lateralis. Next base: position 197,773,172 of record OZ010737.1, read on the forward strand.
ATATGTATAAATATGTGATTTCTAATCTACATTTAATATAAAATATAATCCTTGCATATTAAACTGATCTTATGATAACTTTGGCATGATTTATTTAAAAAGAAATGTGAATTGTAGGAAATCAATAAGAATTATATTTTTGTAGTATTATGAATACATTTTTATGAAGAGAAGCATAATATATATATAAGATATGTATTACATACACTTAACAACGATGCTTACAAAAATTGTTTATTCATCCATTTATATAGTTCACATTTTGTTTGTTTTTCAAACACTCAAAATACAAAGTGAAAACAGAAATCACAAGGTGATTATGATTATCTCAATGAAATACAAAAATCTCGCTACACGTGTCATTTAATCCATTTCAACAGTGTCAAGTCAAGTAATATATAACATTCCAGTACAGTACATATCTACAGTACATCAATTAATGGTTTTAGATCAAAAACACTATTTATATTTATTTAACTTTAATGTATCTCAACATATTTATATAAACTTACTAACAAAATAATAATTATACATATCACACACATTCATTGGATTTGACTCTTCATTGTTCAATACTAAAATACAAAATCTCATTTCACTTTGAATTAGAGAACTGCATCAAAAAATCTCAAATCTACTCTGTGTATATTCTTGACACGAAAGAAGTGTATAGCTTATATAGAAGTATATGTTTATAGCTTATACAAAATTTAGTCCTTTGAAACGTTAGAAAGCGTTACAAATAACGTTTCTAATAATGGTGTGAACTGTAATTTTAATTAATCTTTAATTATAGCCTTTGAATATCATCAATTAATCAATACTCGATCGATTACAGCAAACTAACTTTATACTATAAAGGAATTGTAATAGGTGTATCTGCAATGCGTGTAAGCTTTATTTTACTAAGGTCGAACTTGCCCTCACACACCTCTTCTGTCTGAATAAAACATATACGGTATATATATTTACCGATTTGTAAAATATCAATCGATATAAATAATATTTCGAACATATACTTATTGTTTATAGTAAAAGTATAATGGTAATTCAACGTTCCCTTAGCTATTAGAGAGTTTTTATGTAACCCTTTTTATACTCCCTTATTCCATCGAAAACTTGATCTTGCGATTGACATCGTTAATGAGTTGGTCCCACTGCTCGTTGGTTCGCACTAATTATAAAAAATACTTGGAACTAATAGAATTTAACATGCATTTAATGTTTGGTCAGTTATAAAATTCAACAATATCCTACGCCTCTGCGAGATAAAAATGTTTCAGTTGACTGACCCTAAAACCTTTATGAATATCAACCTTCAATTATAATATATACTATATAGAATATCAAATAAGATTTCATTGTAAAATTTTCCTTTAACTTTGAAAATTTTATATACATAACTGCAAAAAAACATATTTTCCTTCACTTTGAACTTTTTCAGAATTTTTTTTATTAGTTTTTCATTTCTGTATATATACTCGTACATATAGTTTTCCTCTCTGCGCGCTACGTATTCGTAAGACAAATAACCATATACACATTAGTCATATCACATAGCTATAAGTTGGTACATATTATATATATATATATATATATATATATATATATATATATATATATATATATATATATATATATATATATATATATATATATATATATATATATATATATAAATATAATATACATACAAGTATGTAACGTTCATGCGTCGTTCATAAAATGCTCATTGTAGTTATCTCTTCGTCTAAATTTAGACTTGATTTAGACGTCATCGTGAAAAAATAGCAAGAAATTCTTAAATACTTATCCTTCAGTCGAATGTTAATGACAATGACGTTTGAATAATATATATTATTTATAATATAATATATAAAAAGCAAATATTATAAATTGCGGATTATTTATAATTGAAAATTATATAAAAATAGATAGTGCTTATACACATTCATGAGCGCTCTTTTTGTTATTGACGTTATTATCGAATGAATTCACCATATCAGGAAAATTTAAGTTTTTCTATGTCTAGCTATATAGGAAATCACGATATTTGAGCGTGACTGAATATAAATATAAATCGCTCATAATTTCAATTTGCTGTAACTATTCATATACGAGTTCCATATATATGTTTCGAATTTATCAACTCATGATTTAGGAGCAAACCAATAATAGTGGCTTCTGAATTTGATATTAATGAAATTGTGATTTATATTCTGTGCAGCCGTTTCGTGAGGAGTATTTTATGATCTCTAGACTGTTACATCATAATATTATCGACTACAGTAAAACATTACATCATATTATTGACTATAGAGTAAAATCCGTTTCATATCTTAGTGGGCAAAAACATAACAATATCCCGAAAATAAAACTTCATATACCAATGATATTTCGGATAACATTTACTTAAGAACAATGAAGATCCTAAAATGAAATGGGTTCAGTGGTTGTAAATCACTGTTTATGAAAGTTAAATTTAAGCTCTATTTATTCAGTAACATTTATTAATTTATATATTTGTTATTTGTTGTTACAGGCAAGTGGATGGACAACATAGGCGCACACAAATAATATTAACTGTGCAACATAATGTAACATGAAAAATTAATTATATATTTTGATGGTTTAATACTAAAAAGTGAAGTGAAAAGAGCTTTTATATAAAAAATTATGTGACAGTGAACCTGCGAGGTTGTATAATTAAAGGGAAAATTTCAAAAGTGTCATAAACAGATTTATTTATAATGGGCGAAAGAGAAGGTGATATTTTAAATGAAGCATCCAATATCTCAGCAATATCATCTGTAACATTGTCACTTTCCTCATCATCTACATCATCTTCGGCTACCTCGTCGTCCACCTCGTCTTCCTCCACATCGTTATCGTCACAGCAAATAAGTAATTTTATGTCAACCTCAACCGCACCAACTGTATCGTCGATGACAGGCGGTTCACTACAATCTCATCACTCAACACATCATAATCATCATCATCAACACCATCCGTCATCTCTGGGAGTACATCAACCAAATAGTAATATGGCTACGATCAATTTAGCTAATAATATATCGTCTAGTAATATAACCAGTTCACAATCAATTGGGCATGCACGGTCCGCATCCACAATGTCATCGACAATTGGCGCATCGTCAAAATGTCGTGGACCTATCCGGGTGGGATTTTATGATATTGAACGAACGATAGGAAAAGGAAATTTTGCTGTAGTTAAATTGGCCCGACATCGAATTACAAAAACTGAGGTAAGCAATATATGTATACATTTTATATATCGAAAACTTTCCAACGATATACATTGATAACACAATTGTGGCAAATATTTGCTTAGTTGATTAGTGTACTTGCACAAAGTGTCTTAATTAAATATTTTCTTTTTCTTTGGTGTCGTTTTGGAGTTGCGTACTGACTTAATAGTTTACAAGGGTTACTTACAAATTTTAACCTATTACTAAATTAAATATACATTAAATATTCTGTAAATCGTACTTCACATACATAAATACTTTTTCGAATTTTGGTTGATTGAGAACTATGTTTAGGTGAAAAAGTATAAGTTAGAAATAAAATATATAATATAATGTAGGAAATTGGATATTTGGAATAACCTCGGTTCAATTACAAAACATTTAGTAGTACTGTCGTGATTTCACTCTAACGAGACGTTTGATGTTGTTAAAATATGACGGTTCTAGAAAAGGATCTTATTTTAATATAAAGGTCTTCATATGGCTTAGTTTACAAATTTATTATTGGCCACCATTTTATTTAACCACAAAAATATATTTCATATGACTTTATGCATTAAAATAATTAACTATATGGATAAATATTAAAATTTGGCACCCACCATTTATAAAAGCTCATAAAGATTTGAATTCTAAAAGATTCTAAATTTAACTGGTTTGAATTGGAAAAATTGAAAGTCAATATAAACCAAACAATAATAAAATATCGTTTATCGAGAATAGAATTTTATTTTGGCTTCGGTTGAGTTGATAAAACCAAAACCATAACATAAACGTATTATAGATAAAAAAAATAGGCTGGTGCATGAATTTAAAATGTTAAAAAAAATCACGATCAATACTTGATGAGGGCCAACTATACCTAGTCTAATGCTAATACTCATCAGAATCATGAAAAATTAATGAAATTTATGGCGAAATAAGGTCAAATATGATAGAAATTACGACCAAGCAGCTTATTATTAAATATGCATTTATATATCGATCGAGCATAAGTCTTATACAATATTATATATAGAAAATTAACCAAGATACACTTTATCCCTATATATGATTAGTTCACCTTCCAGTCTTCCACCATATAATTTGTAAACCTCTCATTTTGTCTCTGGTATATACAATATAAAAAATTATTACTTTATGACTTAAACATATTTTATCAAATCGTTATTTTACGGTTATAATTTTGATTTGACGTCATTATGACGCCAAAGGGTATAAATACATGATAATAATAATAGTAATAATAATAATAATAATAATAATAAAGAAAACTGTTTATATATGTTTGTTTGGAATAACCAACACAGAAAGAGTGGAAAATTTGACATTCGCATACATTAAAACAAAACACATATAGAGAAATACAGCAGCAGCAGCTATTATTCCTTTATGGTCGTTTCTTGATTTTATTGTTTTTATAACATAGAAGTTGTTGTATTTGTCGTGTCTCGCCTTTTGCCAGGAAAAACAAAACTTTTCCCCTGAATTTCTTTTTATTTTATCATAAAAACTATATCGCAAAAATCACGAGATAAATTTTAAAGTTTGCGATTGTAGTGTCACCTATATAAGTATATTAAAGCTTGTATATGTACATAATGTGGGCAATGTGTTATTCAATTTTAATTATTTATTTATTTAAAATGATTTGATTGTCAAACGTCGGTACATTTCCATTGTTTTATGCCACAAAATTAATTTGGTTACCAAAATAAATCAGTTACAATTTTTATATAATAATCTATTAAAATCATATTACAATTAACAAGAAGAATTTGCTCCTATAACATTTTGTGATCATACACTTCAGATTTTTATTAAAGTCTAAGATAGTAAAATAAAATAGTTTCATTCATTAAAAATAAAAATCGTGTTGTTATCGTCAGCTTATTCATATTCCTGACATCGTTTTTCATAACATGGTATTTATCTATATAAAAAAAACCAAAGTTATCAATTTAGTTAATTAGTTTTTAGTCACAATCTTATCAAAAATATTCGCAACTTTTTCACTACGGTACATATTGTGTAGTCTGTAAATTAAATTTTTCATAAAGATTTTGACTAACGTCAGAAATTATCCGTTGATACTCGTATATCAATACTTCGATTAGCACTTGCGTTTTCACAATCGATCATTTCAATTTCGTTTAAAAGAAATGATAGTGCAAACACTAACGCTAAAAAGTTATAACATAATATATAATATGTATATTTATTTCTGAAATATTTATAGAATTTAATAAGATTTTTTTTAAAGTCCTACCAACCAACACGTTAATATCAAACAAGAAGAAACTGGATGTCTCATATACGTATACAATAATGTTTGCTTCAAGATTGTTGACGTCAATGAAAATAAAAACCACGATGTTTTATAATTGTTTAAACACGATTTAAATTTAACCTTAATATACATATATACATATATATATGTATATATATGTATAAAGATTGAGGAATGATGAATTTTCTTTAATTTTTTTTTTTTTCACAAAAAGAAATTCTTGTGTTTTCCACAAAAGATACAAGAGATTCCTTATATTGCGTGTTTTTTTTTTTTTTTTGGTAAATTTTTGAAACATTACGTGCGTCAACATCTGTTTGATTTTTATTGCGCGTTGAAATAATATAAATAACAAGAATCAAACGAAAAAATGGCGGATACATGCTATACCGGTATACTATTTGTTTGATTTTTAAATTGTGACGTCTTTATGTTGGTTAATGAAGACAACTATCACTATTAGCTACATGTATAGTATAGTACTACCCACTCAATCAATATGTGCTCGGGGATTCAAAATGTATTTTTTAATTTAATCGAATGATATACGATAATCCCACAAGTAATTTATATATAGATCGCGATATGTGAGAATATTTATGTTTTATCGCGTTGTTTTGTGGATATTGTTTTATGTTGATACGCGCAGTGACATTGAAATCACGAGAGAAATAATACTTGTTAATTCTTACATTTGAACATATCCCTATATAATTAGTGAGCGATATATTTTTTGGCACAAATATAATAATTGCCGTATTATTATACCGTACAAAATTTCGATTTGGATGCTGTAATCGTCGTCTTAACCTATTGTAGTAACCAAAATATCATATACAAATTTTGATTTATTTATTCAGTTTTATTAATTTCGTTTACAGTATGATTTGATTGCATATATAGAAAAATTAATATTAAACCTTATAAATATAAACGATTGATTTATCAAAAGTCACTGTTTACCGTTTCATTAAATTGATAAATAGTTTTTTCCTATATCAATTTTCTTTCATACACTTACTGTACACTGTATAATATATATTTGTTCGATATGATAACTCTAACATTAAGCAAATTGGTTTTTAATACATTATTATAAAATGGGCGTAATATTTGTAAAAGATATTGGGTTTCCATTAAACATTATTTTGAAAATAAAAAAATAGAAAATCAATGCCATTTAGAAAACAAAACTAAGATATTCGAAAATTCGAACGCATTTATTATACAAGCTATAACATAATCATACATTAGATTTCATTATTTTCAATTTTTCATTTTAATCCACACATCGTCACAGCAACCTTTATTAAAATACGTAAACGCCCCGTACATATTTATTACGACCGGCGATGATCGTACAAAGCAACAGTGCAAATAGATGATTTATGCAATGCAATTTGCTGCGATCAAATATCGCGATTTGCGTCAAATACATTTTATAATAACGGAAGTCTGAGAACTTGCGTAATTTATTCTTTTACCCAATTAATTGTTTATGTATATTAATTAACATGTCAACAGTTCTGCTCTTATTAATTATTTTCCTTATCGAATTAAAAACAAATTCTAAAAATTTACCTCATTCGCATGGCAGTAATTAAGGTAAAAATAATTTTATATCTTAACTGAACCACATTTGAATTGAGGTGGGATGAAACCTGCCATCAAATATTCCATGTTGGGTGCAAGGCGAAATATATCCAATATATCCATTAATAACTTAATTAATCTGGAATTAGAAAGTCCGACATGAGAAAATAATATTGTAGACTAACAAAGGTGTAACATCTAAGTAAATATGATAAGTATAATGTGTACATACATACAGTGGATTTTGTTAATTTATTTATGTATTTTGCTGCTGTGTATTAGCAACAAACAGTAAGATGGTTTTATGCGAGGTCAGGAATTGTATATATATACATACTATAATATATATTTGACGAAAATCATAATCAATATTTGACAACATATACAATTATTTACGTCATTCTGACGTTGTAAAAACTTAACAAATAATTTTGGTATATGTTATATGGTATATACTAAAAAACCACCATATAGTTGACCTTTTTGAAGCTTGCGAAGAGTTGCAAATGACCTCTTTCACCAACATAACTGGCCATATTATTATACCATTATATACGAGTATATATGAAGTAGTAAAATTGTTTATATAAATTCCCAAGTGATATTTCCAAAACTTATATTTTTGTGTATAAGATAATTGATGGTTGACATAATTCAAGTTGAATGACGCATGTATATAACTTATTGGGTGTGGGTGCTAAGGTTTAAAGGCAAAAACAACAAAACTTCATGTGGTGGTAACCAGGTCACTAATAACTAAGCATGACGACGGCATGTTTCGAAGAAAGAAGGATAACCATTCACTTTCGCACGTCAGCCGCGCATCATATGTTGTATATATTTATTTATATTGTACATAATATGAAAACGGTATTAATCACGTAATTTAAAATGACCCTGTTCTAATTTGTTTCTAGGTTGCGATCAAGATAATCGATAAGACTCAGCTAGATGCTAGTAATCTACAAAAGGTTTATCGCGAAGTTGACATTATGAAACGTTTAGATCATCCACACATTATAAAACTGTATCAAGTAAGTATATCAAACATCTTTGATTTCAAACCAAAAACCGTTGACCATTTCGATATAATTATTTTATAGGTTATGGAAACAAAAAGCATGATTTATATTGTGTCAGAGTATGCTAGTCAAGGGGAAATATTTGACTATATCGCCCGAAGTGGTAAAATGTCTGAAGGAATTGCTAGAGTAAAATTTTGGCAAATTTTGTCGGCAGTAGAATATTGTCATAATCGTGGAATTGTACACCGGGATTTAAAGGCTGAAAATTTATTATTAGATTCAAATATGAATATTAAAATAGCAGATTTTGGATTTTCGAATTATTATAAGAGAGGTGAACTATTGGCAACTTGGTGTGGATCACCACCGTATGCAGCACCTGAAGTATTTGAAGGCAAGAAATATACCGGACCTGAAATTGACGTTTGGGTAAGTTGAAATCACAAAATTTATATATATATATATATATATATATATATATATATATATATATATATATATTTATATATATATATATATATATATATATATATATATATATATATATATATATATATATATATATATATATATTTATATACATAGAAAAATTCTATAATCGAGTTTTATCTATAGTCGCTCGGTGTCGTATTGTATGTGTTAGTTTGTGGTGCCCTACCATTCGATGGTTCTACGCTTCAATTACTTCGAGACCGTGTATTATCTGGTCGTTTTCGTATACCATTTTTTATGTCGTCACACTGTGAGTCACTTATTCGAAAAATGTTGGTACTCGATCCATCGAAACGTTACTCAATCGACCAAATAAAACGACATCGATGGATGATGGCAGAATCAATGGAACCAATTATAGTATCGAATCAACCGCTAATAGGAATCAACTCATGTAGTAGCACTGTAGATGTGGAACCAAATGAGAATATAATTAGGGTAATGCAAGGCATTGGTATTGATGCGCAAAGGACTCGCGATAGTCTAAGAGTAAGTCCTCTTGCAAATTCTCTTTATAAATTACTCTAATATCAACAATTTTTTCATCTATATAATTCCAGCTAAATAGTTACGATCACTATGCTGCCATTTATTTATTGTTACTAGAACGCGTACGTCATCGATCACTATCCCAAGACAATCAAAACGGTTTAAACCCAAGCGCTGTCACAAAACAACCGTCGCTTGAGCAGCAACGAAGGCGACCGTCATCTATTGCTGAGCAAGCAATGCGTAAACTAGCTCTTAATCCACAAAGATCTGAACAACCAGTATCACCAAAACATTATGCGTCGACAACAAATAACGATCGAAACTGTGATATGATGCATCCACAAGTTTCGATGGTTACGTTGCGCGAATCAAATATTCGTGATCCGCCTCAACAATTTTTATTGAATAAATCAAATGTAAATTTTCGTAATTCTGTATCGTTTCGAGACCGAGACTGTAGTCCAACGTTTTCGATCGGTAGTCCGATGCATTCTAGTCATCGTGATAGTACATCAATGATATTGTTGCGCGAAAGTAGTTGCCAACAAAGCAATTCGAGTAGCAGTACATTAACACAATACAATAATAGTTTTATAAATCGAGTGCCATCAAGTCGTTTTTTATCAAGTAACATTGATCAACGAATATTAAAACAAAGTACAGAAGATTGTCGGCGTCTTTTACAACAGGCGACAGCAGTTGCTGAAACAACACGATCTAATAATCAATTAAATGGTTGTGTTATGGAATCTAGTACGTCTATTTATCAACCACATTTATTAAATAGTCATCAATTTTCCGCTCATCACCACTTAGGTCCTATGCCACCACATCGAGTGCTAACATCATCGAATAGTTTTGATTCTAAATCAAATTTTCAATCCATCGGATATCAAATTCCATCCGAGGCTAGTAAATTAATAAATACATTACAACAGAGTCCTTTACCATTGGTGAATACAAAAGAGCCGACATTTCGTTATGGACACACAAATTATTCAGGACATGATACTTCACGAATGCAACAAACGTCGTATCAAGGTGACAGTTATATAGGCCGTGATAAAATTGCCGGATACAATGATTCATTTCGATCGATACCGTATAAGGATTATTTAAATAATTTGCATACCTACACGTATCTACAAAATTTAGAGATGGATTCATCGTCTTTACAACCTAGATCACACTCTCAGATCACGCAACAGTATAGTTCGAGCACCGATGAAGGGTGTGACACAGATCATGGTGAAATTGATGACCAACCTATTAGTATACCACCACCTATGCAACGATTAAATTCATACGCTAGTTCTAGTTCGTCGAGTGGCGTAGTAGCGAATTTCCAAAATTCAAAAAGTTTAAGTCAAAATTTAAGTTGTGATTCGAGCCGCAGTAACTTTTCGACATTTGAAAGTTTAGATTTAAACTTTTCGGATTGTAGTGGTGGAGATTTAGCTGGTAGTTTGCCATCCTGTGCAAGTAATGCAATTGGCACAGAAGCTGATATAAGGACTGATGAAAACACAACGAAAACCCATCCATCGGTATATGTTTCGATGTCCGCCAAATCACCTTGTACTTTCTCGCGTCATAATCCGTTGGGACATCATTACCATGGGTTGCGCAATACATCAAGAACTACAACCCGATCACCAGTTGATTTTAGGTAAGTTTTAATACTTGTTTTTTTTAAAAGCTAATTTAAGTTAGTATTTGCTTAATTTAACAGAGAAGGCAGAAGAGCTAGCGACGGTTTAGTAGCACAAGGAATTTTAAATTCATATACAGATCAGCCATTAAATACAACAATTGCGTTCAATAGTCAACGATTACACGAGGCGTGCAAGGCGAAAGGTGTACTGGAATTACATCTACTACAAAAAGAAGTAGCACAACTTAAAACACAGTATAAAGCCAGTCTTCCGCCAGACGAGATGACTGTACGTCAAATCCAACATACCCAATTTCATGTAAATCCTAATAATAAAAATTGCGAAATGAATTCTATAATTTGTACCCTAACTAAGCAGCAACCGATGGATAACAGCACCGCGGTAGCAATGGTAAGTTTCCAAACCCTAGCCCATAGAGTTTCGGTGTTGAATGGAATATTTGTTGAATTTAGTTTGCATCAAAAAATGCGGCGGAACCACAACAATCAATTATTGTACAACAATCGCAACCGAATCAGAAGCCACCGTTGCAACAACAATTGATGCAACACAGACTTTTGCAACAGAAACGACAAATTTTACAGAAACAGGTTGCTATGGAAACGGCATTGACAAGACGACAAATGTTGCGGCAGCATAGTTATAAAATTGCACAACAACAACAAATTCTACCACCTCTACCATTGAGTGAAAGTGAATCCGAAGATTTACTCGCTTTCCAAACTATCGTCGAAAATCCAAATTCGAGCCCAGGAGCTGCATTAGTTTTATCACCCGCACATCAACCACAATCAGCCGTGGCATCTACAAAACAGCCTCAACCGACCACTGTATCCGATATATCACTGTCGACGACTGTATCGTCTGCAACACCACAACAAAATTCGCCACACTGTGCTATAGGATCGCCAAAATCGATGAACAAAACGCACGTACAACCAAACGCCGATTGTTGGAATACACTATCGGGATCGATGCAAACATGTCAAATTAGTGATAACTCGATCGGACACGATAATTGGACCACAACAATTCAACCTATTTATCAGGTATTTTCAATTAATGAGTTGTAAAGCAAAATGTACGCCGACCATATTGCCACTATGTTACGTATCTTGGTTTTGTTTATTTTCACGTACGTTTTGATTTTGATTTGAAACTAGAGAGTAGTGTGGAGTTTTTTTTATTATTATTTTCATTTGCTATTATTAGTGTTAAAAAATATTAATAAATAATTAATTAATCAGAAAATCTATACAAAAAAGATATAAATCTATGAAAAATAATAATTAATATATTATAGATTTTGTGATCGTGTTTTGTTTTCCTAGATAAAAATAATGTTGAAAAAAGTATTGTTTATTTAATTTAAATTATTTCTATTATTTAATAATTAATTTTCTAGTCACTATTATTATTATTGTTTTTTTTTATATATCTAATTTATATTGCATGGTGTTACTAGTTACTACTATTATAATAATAGTAATTATTATTTAGAAAATGTATTTATTATTGTTCACCAAATAAATAAATTTTACAAAAATAAAATTAATACAAAATAATAAATTTAGCTTCAGACTTCTATATACCTATGTTGGTTCTGTACATAAATAAAGAATCTAGTTAAAACAAACATGCCCGACGTGTATTACAATAATATTAGCAAACAGAAATAGTTTTTGAATTCCCACCGAACTAAACAACTTATAATAAGGAAGTATCATTTTATTGTTAAATCACTGTAGAGGTAAAGCTCAACACACTTTTACAACACTTACGATAGTTCACAACACTTTTACAAAGAAACTTGAATAAAATAAGCCGAAATCATTAAATCACGTTATTTTTAATTTAAAATTTGTTAAGTTATTTTTAATTTAAAGATATTTTATTAATTTCTTATAGATTGATTTTTGAATTATTGTTTCAATATACTTACCACTGAAAAAGCCTATCCATATTTATAATAATCTAATCGCGCCTCAACTGAGACCTTTCTAACCATTCGTAAATATTGGTGTGTGGGGTCAGCTTAATAAATGTTTTTACATTCAATAGCTTTTTATGCCCTGTACTGAGAATATTATTTTTTGGTCTACGACGCGATTAGAACTCTCTTAACCATTAAATTACAACTTGCAACTAATTAAATTAGAACGCTTTGATTGTCTCGACCAAACTGTGAGTGATATATTTAGCAAGAATAGGTCACACATAGGAGGTGAATTGTATTGCTATTGTTTATCAATATGTTTTGGGGCCAAAACAATTAACTCTTTCACAGTTTCCTCTGATGCCCTTCTTTATGTCGAAGCCAAATGGAAAATGTACGGTTTAAAATGCCCAATTTGTGTAGACTATCTGCAACTTGCAGTACTCTATGTCAGCTTATGAGAAGATGGGCCAGAGTTCTGAACTCATTATAAATATATTCATCTACATGAAAAATGCTTTTTTGTACTTTGGTCCTTTAAGATTAATCCAATCGAAATGATAAACTATATGCGTGTACAGAATTTTGAGTTATGCTAATAATCCAGGTAGAGTATCGTTTTGGTATAAAAGTTTTTTCTAGACAGAAAAACATTGTATTTATATAATAAGTAAACCATTTTCGATAAGAGATCGTTATACCAAAATAACTGATAAAAGATAAAGTGTATTTATTTATATTTTGTTGAAAAATTGATTAATGTGTAACGTCAATAAAAAAAAGTCCAATTAATAAAATTTAATTGAGTTCTAATCCTATTACGTGCGATTTCTTGAATTTGCAACAAACTACGTCAACATGATTCAAAGTGAACAAAATTGAATTCACAAATAATTTATTCGTTCAACAATTATGTAAATAATTTAAGGTTTAAGTTCAATATCTATCAATAAACTATTTACATGACATTTTCATAATAGCATTTTAACTTTTCAGCTATTAAGAAAAGTGAAAGAGCTAAAACGTGCTATACCATAAAATATGGGTTTTTCTACAGTTAACAAGTCACCATCAATCAAATCATTTACGTCAATTTATTATCTCACTAAATCCATACTGTCGACTTTAGTTATCGCCTATAACAAACGACGCGCACGTACGTATAGTTTTTACTTTCACATATAATAATATATCAAAATTGTTCACAAAACACCTAGTTTCATTGAAGTTCATTGCCTCGAATTTTAATAAAGCGTCTCTTTAGTTGTAAAGAAACAAAAGTGCAAATTTTAACAAACGAAAATAAATAATATATTGGAAACTTCAATGACGTCAATAAGTTATTCAATCGGTTACTAATTAAAGTCTAGCGCAAAAGATGTAAGAATAAGAAATTATAAATAACCAAAAACGATTTGATTAATTATTATTTCTAAATCAAAATTGACAAACACCGCTGCCTGAACTTTATTACCTTAACGAGGTCAAGATGATATATATATATATATATATATATATATATATATATATATATATATATATATATATATATATATATATATATATATATATATATATATATATATATATATATATTTACGATAATCAGAACAAAACAAGTATATATTCACTTATCTAACAGCTATGTAATGTTTTAATTATGTTTAAAAGAAATATAAATAATAATTATCGTTGGAGCACCCTGCATCTTAATACTTTATAAACTAACCGTGGGCAATTTAATTTGTGTTAAGTCATTCTATAATACCTTCCGACGACCCTCTTAAAATATCTCTAACATAAGATAATCGAGCATCACGTTTCATGCGTCAATGAATGACCTGAAATCTTTTTCAAACACATACAAAAGAAACATTTAAACGTTAATCTTTTTTTAGGATATTAATAATAAATTAAACATATAATTATGATAAAACAATTTAAATAATTTGTTTTTTTTCAAAAGCACAAACATGTAATTTTATTTCTGTTAATCAAAAAATGCGCGAATTGACGTATATGAGTATAAATAGCGCACGCATACTTTTATTAGCTGGATCACGATGTAATTGTGATCAATAATGATCAATTACATATGTATGTACATATATACAAAATATCAATATAAGCAGATTTGATCTAGAGATATTCATTAACATTTTTGTTTATCATTATATAAATACGTCAATGTATGATTTGCAAATTAAAAGGTGCAACACCTTTTACGATATCGCAGATCAGTAACGTAAAGAAAAAACTTATGCGTGTGTATTGTTTGTAGAAAAAAGTTTTTTCAATCGAAAACTCAATTCGCTATGATTTAAAAACGAATGGATTAAAATTATTTCATGAAACATTAAACACAAATCGAAGTGCCATCATTAAAACGACGATGAACATTTTATATTTGTTATTTTAATGAACTTTGATAGGATTTGAAAATTCAATTTGACCTATTTTTTTAAAACTGGTGAGTCTCGGGTACAATATATGTCAAAAGGGTGTTTGATAGTTTGTGACTTTTTATTCAATCGGTTACTAATTAAAGTCTAGCGCAAAAGATGTAAGAATAAGAAATTATAAATAACCAAAAACGATTTGATTAATTATTATTTCTAAATCAAAATTGACAAACACCGCTGCCTGAACTTTATTACCTTAACGAGGTCAAGATGATATATATATATATATATATATATATATATATATATATATAAAAATTTTTATTTCGACTCCAGTTGATTGAAATCAAAATATTTATCTTGTGATATATATTTTGTTGAATATTGATTAGGTATCCTTCAAGTTTAATAAGAAAAACCAACCGCATTCTTTTTTTTTTTTTTTTTTTTTTTTTTTATATTTTATTCTATGCTATCTTTTTTGGGGCTCAAGGCTCTCCCAGCTCTTTCGCGGTTCGCTTATTTACGTCCTACTTTACGCCTCAACGGCCAAATCGAGGACGTACGGCTATAGGTCCGATTTTCGAGAACCATCTGCGCATTGCATAGCTTAATGCCAGCCTATAGTACTGACATGGAAGATGGGTCGGCCCATGAGTTCTGCACTCCAACAGGGGGTCATAGATGTGTTCATTTACACCACCGATCGTAATCAGATGGTGAAAAATCCCTTTTGCATCCTGCCCCTATCGGGATTCGAACCCGGTACCTTCCGCTCCAACTGCCACAGCTTTAACCACTGAGCCACCTGGGCGGTCCAACCGCATTCTGGCCGTTTAATTTCGTGAGGATGATCTACCGTTCAACAATCACAAATTATATAATAGCATGTATTTCAAAACTCCGGTAACTAATAATGGGACCTTAAAATTACTTTTTCTAAAGCAGCGAAGTTTTGTCTTAATTAAGACAACTTTTTCTTTTGTTAATTTATTTATACATTGTAAATTCCTTTGTTATAATTTAAGTTTAGTTTAGAGATAATATACTTCTTTATATTTGGTCGCAACAGTTTTGAAGGTGGTGTGTAATTTTTCTACATTATCCCAAAATGAACTTATGAACATACAATCATCCATATTTATATATATATATACATATATATATATATATATATATATATATATATATATATATATATATATATATATATATATATATATATATATATATATATATACATATATATATATATATATATATATATATATATATATAAATATATATATATTTATATATATATATATATATATATATATACATATATATATATATATATATATATATATATATATATATATATATATATATATTTATATATATATATATATATATATATATATATATATATATATATATATATATATATATATATATATATATTCAAAACCTATAAATAAATAAAATCAGAATAAATATCCTGATGATCACTTATACATAAATACAAATAATCAGATTTCTTTATGTTTAAGTCAATTTCCATAGAAACTATTTATCAGATATCAGTATCACCATATTAATATAAAATGTTAATCATGACAATGAAAAAAAGCATATAAGTTAATTTTTTAATTCAACGTACATGTACGTCACAGACATATTACTCAGTTTATCTTATAATATTGTGATAACTAGAACTTACCAGGCTTATCTACGTGACAATGTAATTGCTATTTGCGTGGTTTAAGTATTTTACTATTTAAGATATTTTAATTTTAGAATTTTTTACTGATTAAAGAAAAGAAAATATATGTACATATTAGACATTACGGGATGACGTCGGTTATATGTATATATAATATTGTAAGTAAGTAATTTGAGATTCTAATTATAAGTATAGTGATAACGGTGGATGACAACATGCGTGGAAAACATATTATTTTAAACGATTACTACTTTAAAGTGATGCCGATAAGATAAATATTGTTCTACAAACATTAAGCCTTGCGCGCTAAGCATAATAACTATAAGTATTTAAAAATAAAATGAAATTGATTTTTAGAATAATGTTTTGAAGTTATCAAATTTCTTTGGTGAACAAATTAAGTTTCGTAGATCTAAATATGAACTTAACTATTTTACATGTTCAACATATTTCATTAGAATATTTTGAGCTGTCATGTAAGCCGCACTCTATTTATGACTGTGGTTACACTGTGACTGTGCTATTTATGACTGTTCATGCATTATGTTTCTTTCCTCGTTTCATTTTGCTATATCTACAAACTTAATCGAAGCTTCTTTTTTGCCTTATTGCGCTGCACTCCATAAACATTGTGTAGTAACTATTTAAAATTTACATATTACATGAAAACAATATATAATATTCCAAAAATCAAGGATTGTTTATTATATTTGGTTGTTATTTAAGATGAGGGTTTAATTTTGGTTCATCAGGAAACATGCTCCTCACCAAAAATTTCATTCGCGAAAACCATCATATAGTTTTTGAATAGATATTTCGAAAGTGTGTTAAAATAGAATTGTTTTTACCACTCTTATTATTGGTCCCAATCTGATTTTTATTCATCCTTTAAAACTTTCAATTCGTAAATTATTATAGTCGTGATTCCCATAATTTAGGTATATTTAAGTTAGAATTACTTATTACTGATATAACATTGGTACTTTTGTACAGTTCTGATGAAGCATTACCGGTTTCAATGCAATACTTTATTTTTCTACATCTAAAATAATGAAACGAAGTTTCACTATAGTTTGCAATGAAACAATATATTCAGATATACTCAGATAAAATAACCGTAGTTCCGTTGTTTTTAGCTTTCTTTTCTGACAGTTTTATTTTTTAGCGTAATATATTGTAGCATCTATGATATACGAGTATAGCAGTGCTTTGAAACTAAGTTCTAATATACTGTGGGCGACGTGATTTTGAAATGTACTATATGTATTGACTCAACTGTTTTTAAATCTGTTATAATTAAGTTTCAGATAAGAATAATACTAATTCTGCTGAATTTAAATCTTCAAATCAGACAAAAAATCATATTTCAGAATTTGGAATATTCATCCGTTATCCGTCAATTATTTAATAAACTTACTTATATTTGATATTAACGAATTTAGTATGTTAATGTTTAACAGAAACCTAACAAACTTATATATGTATCTAATCGCCTTATATTAAATTAGTTAGTTTAGTGTTTAGAATTTTAGATAATTGTATAAACAAAAAGCTTGACACTTATTATAAATAATATACTAATTTCATGTTTAGTAATTGTGTTTAGATAGTTTTACTATGGCATTTTTGATAGAATATATAAAAATGATAGGTATATATATATATATATATATATATATATATATATATATATATATATATTTATATACATAAATATATTTATATATATAAATATAATTTGAATAGCTTATGTAAAAATTTGTTTAAAAATGTTTTTATATAAAATATATATTTAACATACTAGACCAATCCAACATCATTATATCCACCATCATCATGGACTCACACAGGACATTCACTATCGCCACCAATGCAACCTTTAAGCGAAAGTCCTATATTGGAATTAACTGAGCAAATGGAGTCAATTTAAAAACCAATCGAATCCCTCTCAAACCACTTTACTATACTTTAATTATTAAAAAAATTTAGATGTTAATCATAAAAGACTGGCAAAAGACTGGGTGGATTAGGTCAATTTTTAATTTCTATATTACTTAATTTAATTTTGTTATTTAATTATTTATCTTTGTGTTATAGTCACTTAAACTTATTGTACGAATAATTATATCATTTCAAGCACAATCGGAAACAATGAATTTAAATTTAAAAACAAGAACAAGTAATTTATCAACGAGTTTATTATAAAATTAAATCATAAATACTTACGTGTTCAGATTTAAAACCAATAAAAGAAAATTAATTCTGATTAAAATGAACAAAACACAATAAATAATAGTAATTAGTTAATAGAATATTTAATTAACAAATAGTTTAGAATATTTATTAAATATAATATTTAAAACAATTTAAACGCACACACCGAATAAATTAATTATAGATTTAATTCAGAAGTTAAATCAATTGATATTTTATAAAACGATATAATAATTGACAGTTAGTTATATATAAATACAAAATGTGAGATAATTTAGCCACGCAGCGGCTACTACTATATACTTTTAACATTCCAATTATTACATCAAATTGTTACACCGCATCACATTTCTTTTTAATATGTTAAAGGAAATCAAACAGGTACTAAAATTAATCAAACTAATTAATTTTTGAATAAAATCGATTATAGTTACATATTAAAATAAAGTAGAAACAATCATAAATTTTAGGGCGATTCATCATACATTTTAATTTGGTCTTAAAATACCTATAAATACGCTGTGTATGCCTAAAATTGTTTAATATAGACAAAATAGTCAATTATTTAATTAAATCTATATAATTAATTAATATTTGTTTTAACTATAATATTATATGAATATATATATATATATATATATATATATATATATATATATATATATATATATAAACATTTGTATAGTATCATAATTAATTACGCTTTTCATTTTCAAATTAAAAACCGATTAGAAAAAATTTACAAAAAAAACTAAATTATATTTGAATACAAATATGTTCTTTTAATTAAATCATAACTTATTTAAAAATAACTTATTTAAGCAATAAAATTAATTTATTTTCTATTATTTAAAATAATGATTAATTTATTTTATACGTTACAAAATTGAAATTATAGTATTATTATTCGGTTCAGTAGATGAAAATGATTAATTAAAACGTATATAACTTAGGGATAATAATTTAAATAAAACTTTTGACATACTTAAATTATATTATATAATATTTATATATGAAAAAATAATCAAAAAATTAAGAATTACCTATTTAAAAATAACATATTTAATTATAATATAAATCATTCATTTTATAAATAATATTAAAAATATGAAAGCGTTTTATTTACTTACCATTTTTATCGAACACCACAGCTTAAAAAATAAGTGTCACCTCTAGTACATCGTTGCACCATTAATCACCAATAATATAAGTAAGTATTTAGGTCGAAATAATCAACATGAATCACCATGATGGTATTAATGGTTAAACATATATTGTTGTACTTACAAGTTTTGTTCTCCCTCGAGATTAAAGCTAAGCCCATCTCAAACTAATTGATTTTTAAGCAAACATAGTATGTATTATAATCATTATGCACACTTGTATACTACAGAACTGTTGTACCACGCATATAACCGATAATTGATAAAAATTAAAACGTTTAAATATTTTTCAATATAGTTCTTTTTGGAAAATAATGTTTGTATTACTTTGTATTGTATATTTGTTTAACGATAATTTTTTTGTTCCACAACCATGATGTAAAATATTTCACGTGCATTCTATTTTATTTATGGGTATCAAATTTATTTTGCAATACGTACACCAAAGGTGTCTAAAGTGAGATTGTATCAATTACATACTAAAAACTAAAAACAATTTCGGAATACAGAAATTATGGGTTTAACGATCTTCTAAGTCAATACTAAAAATCTGCATGGAGCAAACAATGCGCCTAAAGTAGTTTAAATATTAGCAATACTATGTTTAAAATCAAAAATCAAGATAGTTCTGTAGAATGTAAATAGTTATATTTTATTACGACTTATTTAATAACTCACTTTTTAATTATATTAAATTATATAAAGTTAATATTGAACATAAGTTTCAAACGTTTAAGTATTCATTTTTCATTTACACCGTATATTACGACTATTTATATATATATATATATATATATATATATTTATCACCGTATATTTATAACCAGGATTGCGTCAGTAGTTTATTTCGCAAATTTATAACTAATAGTAACCAAGTCTTAATGATCAATTCAACTGACTTTTCGAAATTTAAGTACTTAGTGTGGTGATAGATTATGCACTTCATTATTGTAGCCTATTTATTCTTGATCGTTTTTGTAAAAGTAATATTGTTTCTTTCGCTGTGGGATTCATAATAAGACGGGGGGAAATAAAACTAATTTTTATTTGTTATAACAAAAAATTGTAATTTTAATTATTTTTCTGATTTTTATTTTTTGTTAATTAATCATTGAATTTGAATTAAAAATTCATTTCATTATTTTTCCAAAAGAATGTTTCATAGTAAATTAATATTGTTCTCTTTCTTTGTATATTGTAAATTAGCAATCAAGTAATAATTAAATAAAATAACTACCTATCATATTTATGTACTAATCATATTCCACAATAATAAAGAGTATATAACAATCATACGGCTTAAGTACACCAAATTTACATAATCTCACTTTAAAGCACTTATATTTTTGTTGGTCATAGTATGCGTTTTGCAGAATATGAACACTCAAATAACGTTACATGCTCAATAGTATCGAGGAATATCCGCAAAATTATAAAATTTAAAAGTGATTCATTTTTTTGTAGAGATTTCTCTAATTAGTTGAAATAATAATATAAATTATATATTTTAATTGTTTTTGATTAACAAATAACAAAGTTATAAATTTTATATAACAAAATGATAAAAATGTTCTTTTCGCATTCATACTCTCTAAGTCCTAGTTTTAATAATATATGTAAAGTATATTTATATTTGAATTGTTTATGCAGTTTAAGAATTTTAAGAGGGCGGCACTGGAATTCCAATGTTGACGAACTCTATTAAATTTGATAAAATCGACTTATCAACCGATAATATTAGTGTCGTATATCGTTCATCGCCTAATTGAGTTTTTAGTTGTATTAACTGAGATTGTAAATAGTCTTTTAGAACGATCGTGTGAACCGGATCCTTTAAGGATAACTGCCTACATCGTTCATAGTGATACGTTTTGTATTCGAAATCTTCCATACTCCACATAGCGCGAGTTTCAATATCTATCGATTCCGATAGGATAAGTGAACTGTAACAAAGTTTTGATATTAAATATTTTAATTTAAAGCAATAACATCAAATTTAACAAATACTTACTCGGCTGTAACACCTTCTTCGTCCTCTTTCATAATATCGTTTAACGTTTCGCAAATATTGATTAATATACCGCTAAATCGCTTAAAAATTATATCATTTTGGACAGTTATCAGACTACTTAAAGCAATACTAAGAAGTTTTCTTTTATCTTGATGTGTTACCAACGGCATTTTGGCAATCCACACATCCAGAATCTTTTCAAGTGGCTGTGATGTGTTCATTTCTTGTAATATTTGACTAAATGCTACCTGATCGAATAATAAAACTCTAGCTATAACCGTTAAATACATTGACATAACCATTGGAAATTCTTTGTCCTCATAGATTTTCCTGTAAATAAAAAACTCGCTTTAAGATTTTAGAACAAATAAGAATAAGAATAAGTTTAACTAGATTCAAATGATACTGTATAACCGAAACGTTTAGCATAAATCGAGTAATTTTAATTTAACTGAAACTTCAAATGTTTAAAAAGTAATATAATGTTTAAATTATTGTTACGAACTATAAATTCAATCTAAAAAAAAATTTATTTCAGTTTATATAATTGTATTTAATAGAATTAAGAGGTTTTATCGTATATACAGCTAGTTGCGAGTCGA
This sequence comes from Tipula lateralis, assembly GCA_963932295.1. Taxonomy (NCBI): domain Eukaryota; kingdom Metazoa; phylum Arthropoda; class Insecta; order Diptera; family Tipulidae; genus Tipula; species Tipula lateralis. The sequence goes on from OZ010737.1 coordinate 197,796,042, forward strand.
GTTATGCTTAACTTCGAATAAAATTAGAGTTATCTTTCTAAGTGCTATATTGCAGATTCGAAATGAGTATATATTGTAAAAAAATATAACTAAATTTGTATAACCAAACCATAAATAAAATTGGATAAAAGTTGTGTTAGTTGTTTCCATTTTAATTTTGGTGGTTTTTAACTCGACCCACAAATTATTCGAATTAAATCGGATTAACTCCAAGCTAATGCATATAGTAGGATACTACCTTGTTTTAATCTCGACTCGACTCGCTACAAATACAATATATTTGACTTACTTTGCTATATCTGGTAAAACAGGCCTTAATAGTTCAATCGCATATTCTGGTTTAGCACGCAAACAACCCTCAAATAGTTTCATAATCATTACGATACCGTCCGGACGTAAATCACTTAATAAATAGGCACAAGTTGATACAACATCTTTGCCGTAACGTTGTAAGTAGACTTCGGGATTTAATAAAATGTATGATTGTATAATATATAGACATGTTCTTAATGTTTCAGATGAATTCTCAATAATTGGAAGCACATTAGAACATAGCTGTAGAAGTTCTGGTGTCATTGTAGTACTATTTTCAATAACAATTAGCCACAATTCCAGACCTTCTTCTAATAGATAGACATGAGAAGGCTCATTTACATCCGTGCTAATTCGAATTACAGGATATAAAAACGGTGCTAATTTTTGTGGAATATCACATAAAGCTTTCACAATTTGTAGCTACAAAAATAAAAATATTGTACAAATTAGTATATTTTCGTTTTAGCCAGGCACATCATATGACTCACCAATGTTGAAATAATGGCACACCGTAACATATTATGATCCTCACTCTCGTCCCATAACAGTGGTAAGTAATTGCTTAAATTATTTGCATGGGTATGGATATTGTCACTCATTTTTTCTACAATAAATGACATAATATATAAAATATTCATCTGAAACGAGATACAACAACAAAAATTCATACAATTAACAATAGCCTTGATAGAATTGAGTCCTTTTGTACATATTTTATCTAGCAATTATTACCTACCTTCGTATCACATTCTTTGACTTCCTTTAGTAAACTAAATAGTAAACCAAATGATGGCTCTAAAAATTCTAAAAATGCTGCCGGTTCGAATTCAAAATCATCCATAGTTTTCATGAGAGCTCTGTAACAATAAAAACACTATGTTAAGTATTCAAAAATTTACTGCACTTTTTATTTATTTGAACTTACTTTGAGGCAGCTAATCTTACTGCCATATCCTCAGAAGGTTGTAACAACTCCAAACAAGCAGCATACGCTTGTGGTCGTAGTTTTTTAGAGAATTTAATTCCGGTCCATTGACCAATTAACCATATAACACTTCTTCGAATAATTCTAAAATTATTGCTTTTAATTTTTAATTCAACGAGCAATTGATTTTGAAACCATTCGTCGAAGTTTACTTCGTCAAATAAATGGAACGCTGAGAGGCCTACCGCATTATAAATAGCGTCTTTAATTAAAATATCCTTTAAGTCCGATTCACTAGTCAACGTGGTCATTTGCGCTCGTTGAATAAATTTCATGATCTCTAGTGTAATAATTTGACGAAATTGTGAGTAAAGTGTTAAAAAAAAAGTTTCAGTACACGGACGCAACGAATATTTCCACGATTCCCCTCCTTCGTCTAGTGCAAAACTTTCCGGATCTTCATCCCATAAATCTAAATCCCCTTTCGTTAGCAAAAAGTAATGCATTATAATTTTCTCACATATATAACTAAGACGTTCTTTTGTAAAAAATTCATCTTTACAAGCAATTGCTTTCGTGTGATCCATATTAGTACTCCCAGTTAGAGTATTTTTGCGTTCCGCAAGATTTGAATACGCATTATTCGTTAAAATTCCTTTAATTAAATTTATACAGTTGATTGCAAAATTCGTAAATGATATTACGTTGCCTTCGAAGATCATATTTGTCCCTTCATTAAAAACATAATTGAACGCGAATTCAAGAGCTGATGGGATAAATTCGAGAAAAGCGCTTGGATGCAATTCCAGAAATTCATTCAAAATTTTCATTTGTTTTAGAATAAATTTTTCTGTTTGTTCAATAATGACGGTATTATCTGGATATTTAATTTTTACCTCTAAGCGACACTCTAGACATTCTTTTAATCGTTGGAATAGCGCTTTGACAAACATCATACATTGTTCGGATTTTTGAGGTCGGTAAAATCCATAAATGGTCAATTTTCTCAAAATTTTTAGCGATAAAATACCCTTTTCTAAATATTGTATGTTGATTTCAGGAGAAATTTGCTCTTGCACACTTTGGAAGTAGAGAGAAGTAAAACCATCCCAAAGACTAAGGATGAATGAGTAAACATTTTCCGTTAATTCCTAGAAGTGAACCATACAAGATTTAATATAAGAACGTAGAGAAAGTTACAAAATATTTACCTCAAACAATTTTTTATCTGGAGCTAATCGGCGTGATGATAAACTTTTGACGACGTGCTGTAATGTCAAAAGTCCTCGGTGCTGCTGAATTTGGTCATCTTTTTGGATAACTTCAAGGAGACGTGGAATAAGTTCTCCCCATTCTCGTGGACAATCGTGCCTTTAAAAAGTTTGTTTGTTTTTAATTTTTTTATCATATATCCTACGGCTTCAAACTGATTAATTTGTAACATTAATTCAAGACGTATTATCAACTTATTTCAGTTACATGAAATTCGTTAATCAAGGAAATTTAACATACCAAAAACGTAAGTTATAAGTAATCGTCCAAGTAATTTAATAAAAATCACCAGATAATATGAATATTTCTAGTTGTAAACCTTTTTTTCTAATGAAACCTCGGCAATACTAAAGTTAATTAGGTTCTATATCCTGTCTACAGTTCGTCTTACCTTGCAATTTTAGCAACAATAACCGCTACTTGTGATGCAATTTGTGGGATCGGTTCATTAAATGTCGCCAATAGAGCAGTTTTGAGAGATGCTTTTTCTTCAGGTTTTATTTCACTGCAAAATATAAATAATAAAAACATTAAAAACACAAAATTTTTTGTTAAACTTGTTATTTGCTATACTTTTGAGAATTTTTACGCCAATACCGATCAATCCCGTTTTTAAAACAAACAGCTGCCATCCAACGAACATTAACATCAATTGTATGATCCTGAACAATACCGATTAAAATCGAATAAAAACCAGGTTCAACCTCCCATTCTGCTAATTTTTGTTCAGCAGGTTTAAGTAGATCGGCATTTTGACTGCATGCACATTGGAGAGCTTGATAAACCATATATTGAGGTGATGAGACATCCATGTTGTGAAAATTTCCCTTTCTCGATACGAAATAAGTTTATTGCTGCAACATATCCATTTTATTTTTCATTATAAATTTTTTAATTTATTTTCACATTTTAGTTGTTAAATACAAAAGATGAATAAGAAACATTCCTACTTTACTATCTGTAATACGTAACTAAGAAAAATTGCGATGCACTAGTGATTCCTATAAATTGCAATTATGTATATAAACACATAACAATATAATATATGATTATATTATATACATTATATATTTTTATATATGTATATAATATATATAAAGCGAAATAATTAAGAAAAAAAATCGATGAGAATTGATGAAGTATTGAAAAATAGTATGTACTATCCAATCCAATTGCGACATGAATTCCGAACAATAATGTATTGATAACTCAAATTGATTAAATGATTAATAGTCACAGTTATGTTATATTAAGAGTTATTACGTTAGAATTTACGAATAATGAATTATATATATGAGGATCGCAATAAATGGAGGAACACCTTAAAAAAATGAGGTTAGGATTTTTTCACGATATTTATTTAACCGATATGAACGCATTTCCACTATACTGAGATGTATTTTAATACAATTACCTTACTTATCTAGATTATATCCTGTTTTACATTTCAAATAACGAATTGAATGAAAATGTTAAAGTAAAATTTATTTTAAAAAAATAATTCTTGAGTTTGCTTTGACAGACAGACCTCTATGGAAATATCGGCTGATTTTAGTTGTCAAAAAAAAAATACACAAATTATGGGTGACATCTGTTAACCAACATTATTGCATTAGTCCGCGCAAAGTACGAATTTTAATTTGCTGGAAAATGTGTAGTTTAAGATAATGCAGATTCGAAAATCGAAACTCGCATATCGCAATTTCCAAGTTTCAACCGCATTGCCTACTCAACTAATATTTTCTTGTCAGTCATAAAAGTTTGCTTTCGTGTGTTAAATTAAAAAAAAAATATAAAATAAATTAAAATGAGTGAAAAAGATTTGGAGTCTCTTTCAATTAGTAAGTAAATAATGTGTGTTTCTGATTATAGTTTAACCCCGAATTACTACCAAATTCGTATAAGTACAGAAGTGCATTTTTTTGGGAATCTCCAGAAATTGCGTCATTATTCTGATGCAATGTTTGTCAATTAATTCATGATTAATATTCAAACTTAAATATTAAATATGTTTTCGCAATTTTTAATTCGTTTGTGTAGTGAAACTTATCTGTGGAATTTCCATAAGGTCTGTGTAGTGAAACTTATGTGTGGAATTTCCATAAGGTCTCAAAGTTCGCAATAGACTACTACAGATTTTACTTCCATTATATACTTTAGAAATTAATCAGATTATGTTTTTTATTATCAGATGAAATATATTCCTCCGAATCGGAAGGCAACGATGCAACCGGCAATGGTACGGCTTCCAAACCTTTCAAAACTATACTCCAAGCTATGAAACATCATGGTAAGGAACCATTTCCTATTATATATGTGGACGCAAAAGACCAGGCAAAATCAGGCAGTAAATATGAACCAGCATCAAAATCTCAGTTGAAGAAGATACAAAAACTTTGGCTTCGAGATTCTCATAAAACTGCTGACGCAGCTAAGCGAGAAGAGGAAGATTCCAAAAAGCGAGAACAAAATCTCGAAGAAGCCAAGAAAGTTAAAATTGTTCAAGATGCCAGTTTACCCGCGGCGAAACGAATTAAAATTTCTGATGGTTCAGAAAATCGAGAAATTCGAGTTCGCCTATTCGGTTGGGTACACAGATTACGACGACAAGGTAAAGGATTAATGTTTATTACTCTACGAGATGGTACAGGATTTTTACAATGTGTGTTAACTGATGCTCTATGCCAAACCTATGAAGCTGTTGTATTGTCTACTGAATCATCAGTTCAATTATTCGGTACGTTAAATGTGGTACCTGAAGGTAAATCTGCCCCAGGTGGACATGAATTGAATGTTGATTATTGGGAGCTTATCGGATTAGCTCCACCTGGTGGTGCTGATGGCATATTGAATGAAGAAGCTCATCCAGATGTTCAACTTGATAATCGACACATCATGATACGTGGTGAGAACACATCCAAAATTCTTAAAATGCGAAGTGTTGTGACCCAAGCATTCCGTAGTCATTATTTTGATCGAGGATATACTGAAGTTACACCACCAACACTCGTCCAAACCCAAGTCGAGGGTGGAGCAACGCTATTCAAATTAGATTATTTCGGGTAACTACAAATTAGTTATTTGTTTATATTTAAAATATTGTATAATATATTATGTTATTCATTACAGTGAAACTGCATACTTAACTCAAAGCTCTCAACTGTACTTAGAAACAACAATTCCAGCACTTGGTGATGTATTTTGTATTGCTCAAAGTTATCGCGCGGAACAGAGTCGTACACGGCGGCATTTAGCTGAATATAGTCACATTGAAGGCGAGTGTCCATTTATCACGTTCGAAGAGTTGTTGGATCGGTTAGAAGATTTAGTGTGTGATGTTGTGGATCGAACTCTAAAATCACCGTATGGTTACATGGTGAAAGAGCTTAATCCTGATTTTGTGCCACCAAAACGACCATTCCGTCGAATGAACTATTCTGATGCTATTGAATGGCTTAAAGCTAATAATGTAACTAAAGATGATGGATCATTTTATGAATTTGGGGAGGATATTCCCGAGGCACCTGAGCGTAAAATGACTGATACTATAAATGAACCTATCATGTTATGTCGATTCCCAGCGGAAATAAAGTCATTCTATATGGCCCGATGTGATGACGATCAACGTTTAACTGAAAGTGTTGATGTACTTTTACCGGGAGTTGGTGAAATTGTTGGTGGCTCGATGCGTTCGTATAAATATGATGAATTACTTGATGGCTATAAACGTGAAGGTATTGATCCAACACCATACTATTGGTATACAGATCAACGTGTTTACGGTACTACGCCTCATGGTGGGTATGGGCTTGGGTTGGAACGTTTCTTGTGCTGGTTACTTAACCGTTATCATATTCGGGAAGTATGTCTATATCCTCGATTCCTTGAAAGATGTAAACCGTAAACAATGAACATTTTAAAACAAATCATGTAACTTATAAATCGCAATTCAGAAAAATAAAAACATGCTTTTTGAAAATATTATTTGCTATGTTGTAAATTTATCGTTTTTCTCTAGAATTGTTTTCTTTGTTCTGCCGACATCTAATGGTGGATATAAAAATCGTTTGTACTATACAGAATGTCTTTAAGTTCTATATACTACCCTTCAATTGTTTGATTTTTAAAATACATAGGGTATATTGTATAGTTTTATAAAATGCTCTACACAAAAAAAACTAGTTCAAAAATCATTTTTGTTAGTTTTTAACATATTGTGACGAATCACAGATGTCACCAGTGATAACTAAAAAGAGTTATAAATTATAGCAGTAGGGGTTACCCTGTAACCAAATGTTTACAAATACGAACAAAATAAAAATAAATAACGAAATAGGCAGAGCGAACAAAATACGACGAATAGAACATTCGCGAAGTGTAGAGATGCAAAATAATGGAATGTTCTACAAGTATATTTGCGTCTCGCATAAATACGTGTAGACATTTGAGGTACGAATCAGTTCAATTTTGAATTTCGAAGTGTTAATATAGGGAAGTGATGAAAAGTGGGAACAGCCAATTAAAGTTTGCGAGTTTATATTCACAATCCAGTGATCGAACCGGATAAATTATTAGAATAACCACTCGGCGAAATCGTAACACAATAATTAAATATTTAAATATAGATGGCTCTAGATATATCTCCTCTTTGCTGTTAGCGCCTCACTGTAGTAAACCTAAAATTACTTATTTTGCGGGAATAAATGTCAAATTTCAACATACATATATGTCAAACTATAGAACAAAGTATTCTATAAAGCTTTAACAGCCTCTCAAATTCTGTACGATGTAACAGAATATTTTGTGTATAAAATGTCTAGAAAATTATCATTTGGATCAGGATTAAATGTTAAACTTGGCACTAAGCAACAATCTTTAAAATCGTTTTTTATGAAAAAGGAAACGTCGCTGAATGATAGTGAGAAAAAGTAAATAAAATTGCTTCGGAAATGTTTATGTTCCATTATTAAATTTGTATATTTTTTAGTGAAAATTTAAATAAACTAAAAGAAGAAGTTATTGATAATGATGCCATAATTAAATCACCAACAATATTTAATAAAAACATTTCGAAGGTAATAAATCTCGTTTACGTTTACAATTTTTAGTGATTATTCGTTCTTTCATAGAAAATACCAATGCAACAAATCGTTCCCCAAATTGAATTAAGTAGTGATGAATCTTTGTCGCCTTTTAAACCAAAGGATGTAACTAAAAAACTGATAGCAAACAAATCTCGAAATATTTTCGATACTGATGAGAGTAATGTGAGTATCCATGACCAATAGAAATTTGTTTCTTAATAATTAAAGTTTGATTATTTAGTCAACAGAAAGTTGGAGAAATTATCCTTCACAATCGCCAATCGCTGCAAGGGAACTAGATGAAACTATAATTCCCGAATCTCCACAAAAGCCCAAACGTATCATACCCAATAGAAAAGAGCATGAAACACCACTTAGCTTAGATGATAAACTTGACTTACTAATTGGCAGCAGTGCATTGAAATCAGCTCAAGAAAAACTGGAGAAAAATCTCGAAAAAATTGCCAAAGAGAAGGAAAAATATTCACCCTTTAAATTAAGTAGTAAGAGTGAGAAATCGATAAGTGGAACAAAATTTCGGCTAAAACAACCTAAGGCACATCTACTCAATAACATTTCCGATAGCAATAAAGATTTGGGTGCTCGAGTATGTCTTGAATCGGCGTTCAATACAGTCTCGCCGGTTAGAATAGAAAATAAAATTCCAAATGTTTCAATTCCGGGCCTTATCGGCAAAGAAGACGTAATTAAACTCGATGAATTTGGTGGCTTTGTTGCAGAACCGCAAACGAATTTACTAAAATTAAACAGCTCTAATATAAAAAAGCGGAATGATCTAAAAATAGATGAGGTAAACAGTAAAATTCTAAATAGTCCAATTCCGGTGTCTTCTCGCGAAAAAGAGTTGGTTAAACTCGATGAATTCGATGATTTTGTAACTTCCCCGCTAGTTATAGAGCCGAAGAAAGTTACAACAAAATTAAAAAGCTCTGTTTCAAAACGTAGTGAAGTAAAAAATTTGAATATTGATCAAAAAGTTGAAATTCGATTTGATTCTGATATCGAGCAACTAATAGAGAGCATTAATGCATCCGAAACTGATCTGGCCAGTACAATGAACGTGGAACAGACCCAGAAAATTCTTCATTCAAATTATCTAAAAATACTTGAGACGTATGTAAATATTTTTGAACAAATCCCATTACGCGTATTGTGTAAATTCAAAGGGTTCCAGATTGAGACCTATCAAAAATTAAAACAAACTCGTAGAGATTTAAAATCAAAACTAAACCTCAACGAAAAGATTATAAAAAAGCTAGGAACAAAAGGAGCTGAATCAAAACCAATAATTGAATCGCCATCAATTGACTATCCAATTTTAAGGGAAGTCGCACCAAAAATTGATGATTATCAATCACAACGCGATGATTTTGACGAATTTGACGTTATGGTAGGGGAGTTTAATATTGACAACATTATTAAATCATCAGCCGAGTCGAATAAATCACCAACTTCATTGTCTAGTAATTCGTCTATGGTTACAAAAAAAACAGGGTTCGTATTAAAAAGACCACTAGCCAGTATGATTTTTAATTCTTCTGTGGAAAATGCAATGAAATCTACGAATTCAAATTCAATAGAAGATGAAATAAATCTTGATGATTCTTATGAAATCGATGAGATTTTGAATCAAGTAAAGGAAACATCACTTTTAGATAAAGGTAAACTTTCTAAATACAATATGAACTTAAGCGAAGTGGATCTGGTTACACCGGAGAGTTCGTTTCGTGCTAGCAAACTACCTGATCGAAATTCCTTTATTGAACCGGTCGATACACAAATCGATGACGACGGTTGGCAGGTCTATAATATAGAGAATTTTACAGAAAAACCTATATATAATACGGAATTTAAAACTATTACAAATGTTAATAAAAAACAAGATAATAAAACAATTGATTCCGAGCGTCTGTTTGAAACACGTTCGAGTGAAGTTTCTGCGAGCTGTTCGAGTAGCCATTCGAGCCTTGGCAATTTTCATGCAGGTGTTCGAAATGATGGCGCAACAGGAGAATTTGATGGTACAAACTATCCACATTCAGAGCGTTTAAAACATGCATTTAATTTCTATTTTGGATTGAAGACATTTCGACCTAATCAGCTCCAAGTGATAAATGCGACACTTCTTGGACACGACTGTTTCGTGCTGATGCCAACAGGTGGTGGTAAATCATTATGTTACCAACTTCCAGCATTACTATCTGATGGTATCACCATCGTTATTAGTCCACTAAAATCACTTATTTTAGATCAAGTAAATAAATTACTTTCGCTCGATATTCAATCTGCTCATCTTATGGGTGATGTTTCATATGCTGATGCAGATCGTATCTATAGAGATCTTGAATCGGCCAAGCCGCAGTTAAAACTACTATACTTAACACCTGAGAAAATTTCATCTTCACAAAAAATTCAAAATATTCTTGACTCTCTTTACAAACGCAAACTTTTGGTTCGATTTGTGATTGACGAGGCTCACTGTGTCTCTCAATGGGGTCATGATTTTCGTCCCGATTATAAACGACTGTCAATATTTCGATCTCGATTTCCACAAGTTCCAGTAATGGCATTAACGGCGACTGCAACTCCTCGCGTTCGTTATGATATATTAAAGCAACTGAATCTCACCAAATGCAAATGGTTTTTGTGCAGTTTTAATCGACCAAATTTACAATATATTGTTCTACCGAAAAAAGGAAATGCAACAGTCGTAGAAATTCAAAATTTGATCAAATCAAAGTTTCCTCGGGCATCCGGTATAGTATATTGCTTATCACGTAAAGAATGTGATAAACTTGCGGATGATTTATGTCGAGTGGGTATAAAAGCTGCTAGTTACCATGCTGGATTGACTGACTCAAAACGTGAGGCAACACAAAAAGACTGGATCACTGATAAATACAAAGTTATTTGTGCTACAATTGCCTTTGGCATGGGAATTGATAAACCAGATGTTCGATTTGTACTTCACTACTCACTACCTAAATCGATTGAAGGTTATTATCAGGAATCAGGACGCGCTGGTCGCGATGGTGAAATTGCAACATGCATTCTATACTACAATTATGGTGATATGTTACGATTTAGAAAAATGATGGACCGTTAGTATAACTGATACCTAGCGTTATAAGTGTGTGACTAATGTAACAATTTTTTTCTTCTACAGAGGAATCTCTGCCGATTGAAGTTAAACAAATTAATATGAACAATTTGTATAGGATTGTAAACTTTTGTGAAAATTTAACTGACTGTCGTCGCAGTCAACAGCTTGAATACTTTGCTGAACATTTCACAAGCGAGGAATGTCTAAGAATTCGCAGTACCGCATGTGATAACTGTCTAAATGTGGGAAATTACAAAATACACGATGTAACAAATGATTGTATCAAAATCGCAAAATGTGTTCGCGATTTGTGTACCGGCCGAAATAGATTCACACTACTGCATTTGGTTGAAGTATTTAAAGGTTCGAACTTAAAAAAAATCGCAGATGCTGGACATGATAAAACTCCGTATCATGGTATGTTTAAATTATGGGAACGATCGGATATACAGAGATTGTTGCATAAACTGGTTATCGAGCATTATTTGAGCGAAGAGTTGATCTTCTCGCGAGACATACCTCAGGCATATATTCGGCTTGGTTCAAAAGTAGAGAGTCTTGTAAATAAATCCGTAAAAATAGACTTTTCGATTAAAGAGCGACAAAAGGAACTCGCAACCACATCACGAACAAAACAACCAAACGAAATGGTGGCTACAGTTGTCGATATTGCTACAAATAAACAACTTCAAGAGATCAAAGAAAATTGTTACAACGATTTACTTGAAGTTGTCCGTAATTTGGCCGCTCAGCGTAATGTAACTTTAGCCAGTATCATGAATATGCAGGCGATACGTGCAATGTCGGAAAAATTACCAGAATCCGAAACTGATATGTTAATGATTCCACATGTTACAAAAGCAAATTTCGAAAAATATGGCCAACAAATGCTGGATATAACACAAAATTATGCAGCTGAAAAATTGTGTATCATGCTGGATTTACGAGAAAAGAACGAAAGCAAAAATCAAGCAGCTACATCAATCTCGAACGAAATCGATGATGAAGATGATGGTACCGATTGGAATGCATTGTCACGAGAATCAGTAACGAGTAGTGGTGGTGTGAAACGGAAACGCGGTTGGGGTGGTGCTAGTAAATTTAAACGTTTCAAACGAACTTCGAAATCAAGAGTTAAAAAGACAACCAGATCGCCTGGTGGTGCCAGAGGAAGAGGTAAAGGGCGAACTGCAGCATCGAGTAGAACCAACTTAATGCCATTGCCAGGTAGATAGTATAGGCTAGCAAGATTTTAGTTATATAAGTACCGAATTTGTCTTTATTTATAATTTTTTGTTGCAACAAATAAACATTTTTACTAAATCAATTAAAGAACTTGAATTATAAATATTTTATTTTTCATGCAGCATAATAAAAACTCTTTTATATTTACTTTTTATTTTACCTTATTTTAGCTATTTATTCACACGAATTGAGCATATCTTTTCCAAGAAATTATGATCAACATACGATTGTAATATATTTTATACAATTTACTATTAATTTATCATTACGTATATTCCATTCAATATTAAAACGAAAATTTAGCAACTTGTTATATTAGTGCTTAGTTTATCATCCTCGTGAAACTGGATCAATACTAGCTCGTATGTAACTATAGTCCCAGCTACGCTTAACACTAGTGGTCGTGTTAAGTAGAAAAATTTCATACCACTCAATGCAATCGTATCATTTGTGACCTCTTCAGAAAATCGTTTAACTTCTAAACACCATGTCTCCCTCGGAACTGAGCGAAATGTTTCGATCGGCCTTTTTGATTCGCTGTTAATTTCGGCAGAATATAAAGATACGGCAAGTGTTCGTAAAATTAAGTATATTAGTGAGAACCAGAAATACAATCCATGAACAAATGTTGGCATGGGACTAAAAAGACAAATTAATGTTAAAATACTTAGCCACGATTTCCTTATGAATTTACTTTAGACTATTCAGCAGCTGGACACAGATGAAATATAAATTATTCGAAAATGATATCATTGTTATTTGTGAAATTTCATTGTCAATCGTATTACATAAGTTGCAGATGGACCGATAATTGATGCGATGTTCTGCCCAAAAATTTTCCGAAACACATTTACCTTTAACTGTACGCAGAGTGTCGCTGATTTGACGAAAGCATGATGTTAGTCCAACACTAATCAGCATTACAAATAGATCCATATAGCTCCAAGCAAAAGTTCCTATTGTAAAAAAATAAAACAGGTTTTTAGTTAGTTCTATGCATCGGCACGATGTACTTCTTAAGGTTTATATCAGCAGTGTTTTTAAAAATGTATTATTTCATATCACCGATGTAATCACGATGAAAAACTTCACTTTGCATGTACTCTACCTTTATTGCTAATTTAATCTCGTATTCCCACTTTATAGCTCTTTCTGTGATAGGTTGTGATACTACTATTATTTATAGCAATTTTTCGTAGGCCATTCGCCTAGATTCATAATGTAATACATACCAAGTATATTTATGGTTTTCCCAATGAACGCCTTCCACGGTGCATACTCTGTTATTGCGAATAATTGACTTAAGTGTACATAAAAAAAATCTTTTGTTGGATTAACTTTTGGTGGACAATGTTCAGGAAATTGCAGCTGTTGTAAAATTGATAATAAATGTTCCACTTGCAATTATAATAATTTTATGTTTAATATTTAAAAAGTAGTTTACTTGCAGTTTACTAAACTTACTTAGTGAAAGTAGAAGTACCGTTATTGAAATACATCTAATTTTTCGCGCTACATAACTTGTTCCCAAACCATCACGATTTTGAGTTAAATTTTTCTCAATTTCATACCATTGCTTCATAAGAGTTGGCCATTTTTGTGCCAAAATAAGAAATTGAAACACGATATATGTATTGGAGACATAAAATATGATAGGAACGATGCGTTGAAATTCAATTTTATCTAGTAGACACCAGTAAACCGCGATGCATGTGAACCAAAATAATGATAGAGTTACTACAATAGCGTATATGGTACGAACCGAAGTCCATTTGAAATATAAGTTATTCGGATCTTTAGATCTAATATTAATCACAGGCATAATGGCAAAAAACTGAGCGATCAAAAATACTGGAATTATTGCCTCGTGGAAACTACCCGAAAGTGGGATGTTTTTAAATTTTTCATGTTGTTGAAAATCCGAAAGCACTGTAATGTTGATATGATTTAGTTCATTGATATGGCTTATTTATTACACATGTTTTATTTACTCACTCGGGTACACATTAACCATTCGCTTGTTTTTTAGTTGTCTAGCAGTCCTTTGGCCTATACTCCCAATCCAATTCGTTTTTGATAAACTTTTATTTTTAAGTTTAGTTTTTAAAATTCGCATAGTTTTGTGCCACATTTACGACTTTATACAAAAATGCTTGTTATCTTGAAAGTTATCCGCAGCTAACTAAAATTTAGATAGTTGTGGAAAACCATAACTTACGGCAACAATTAAATTTTAATGAGAAAATCATATTCTGATGATGATTTGTGACATAATTTTGTTTGCAATTTTATTACTATCAAAATCAGATAGTAGTTTTTCCACCAACAACAACATTATAAAGCAAGGGCAAGGATATGTTTATTTGTTTATTTTTAAGCAAACATTATAAAAAACTACTAAACAGAAAACATAACATACATATATAATATATATATATATATATATATATATATATATATATATATATATATATATATATATATATATATATATATATATATATATATATATATATATATATATATATATATATATATATATATATATATATATATATATATATATATATATATATATATATATATATATATATATATATATATATATATATATATATATATATGTATATATATATATATATAAATATATATATATATATATATATATATATATATATATATATATATATATATATATATATATATATATATATATATATATATATATATATATATATATATATATATCAAATTATGGACAAGTAAATAATTGCAAATGATCAATTTTAACGATACGAACTTCATTAAGGTACTTGTTTGTACCTTATACCACTTTCAAAACTACATAATAAAATATTAATTATATATTTGAATACATATAGTTTAATGTAAAGTTGCCTCAACATTTTTGAGGATGAGTACTTTCATCGTGATCATGAAATTGTATCAATACTAGTTCGTATGTAACAATGGTTCCTGCTACACTTAGAACTAATGGTCGTGTTAAATAAAAAAATCTCATTCCGGAAAAAGCAACGGTATCGTTAGAGACCTCTTCATTAAATCGCTTGACCTCAACACACCACGATTCGCTCGGCACTTTACGAAATATTTCGAGTAGTTTTTTGGATTGGAGAAATATTTCGGCTGAAAACAGTGATACCGCAAGTGTTCGTCCAATCAGATACAACAATGAGAACCAAAAATATACTGCATGGATTGTTGATTTTTGATTACTAAAATATATTTAAATTGTTTTTTAATTGACCATTAATATAATATCTAGTATCTACATCATGTAGTATACTCACTTTAAACTTTTTAATAGTTGGACACATACAAAATATAAATTATTAGCGAAGGATATCATTGTGATATGTGAAATTGTTTGATCGATCGTCTTACACAACATAGAAAATTGTCGATAACAGAATCGTTGACTCATCCAATATTCTTCTGACATCAGTTTACCTTTTTTGGTGAGCAAATTTTCATTAATTTGACGAAAACGAAAAGCCAGCGCCACGCTTAGTAGCATCACAAATAAATCCATATAGTTCCATATAAAAGTACACCATAAAGTGATCAATCGTCCAACTAGACCTTTGGCCAAAGAATATTCGGTTATTAAAAAAAGTGGCTTTAGACATAATTCAAAATAGTCTTTTAGTATATCACCCGATGACGGACATATCGATATGTGTAAAATATAATGAAAATCTGCTACAGTCGATAACACATGTTCAACTAAAAGTACTATTAAAAATAAAATACGACTTATTTTAAACATCTATATGTTCGCATCTCTTTACCTGTTGCCATTAACATCACAAATATTGTTACTAATTTTATACGTTGAGCTAGCTTACAGCGATGTCTTGGATTTTTTATCGGTGGCAACAACATTTCTGCCTCGTGCCACTGCTTAATAAGTCTTGGCCATACTCTAGCGATTTCGATAAATTTAACCATCACGTAAACATTTGACGCATAAAATATAACTGGTATGACTCGATTAAACTCCAGTTTTAGTTGGAATGCCCAATTCATTGTTATCAGCGTAAATAACGAAACTAAACCTATCATAAAACACGAGTAAATCGTCCGAAAACTTTTCCAACTGAAATACATGTCGAGTGGATTTTTTGATCTTATATTTATAACGGGCATTACACTAAATAGTTGAGCCAAGACCAGTATCGGTGAAATTGCTTCATGGAAACTTCCTTTAGACATGTAACAATCATTTTTGTTTTTTCGCAAAAAATTTATTTGGTCTAGTAAAATTAAACAATTATATTATGTTAACAATAATGTGATTAATAATATTCAAAACAACTCACTATTTTGAAATAAATGTAACAGAAACTTCTTATTGTTGTGAAATTGTTCATTTATATTCCTAGTGGATGGTGCAATTTGCAGATTTTTGAGAATTTTGATTTTTAAATTTTTCATTATACGTTTGACATCGATAGATAGAGAAATTTATACACAATAACTATTATTTTTTATCTATGAGTTTTCATCAGAAATACGAAAATTGGTAATGCAGTTTTTGGTATCAGTACAGGAATCTAAATAAATTTAACCTCTAATTATACACGATTGATGTTAGTACATTTCATCACTTTTTAGGTGGATAGAAGTCAAAATTATGCAGGTCACGTAAAAACTGAAAAATTTACAAGGACGATTTGAAAGTTGATCGTATATGGTTTGCATTTTCATTGTCTTTTGAAGAGCACTCCTGGATAAATGTACTAACAACACCCTATTAAATCGGTTACTATTGTTTACCTTATTGCTTGTACTTACCTATAAATTAGTATATCTCATACCACTTTTAATGTTTGTTCTATATACATACGAGTATTAATTATGCGGGTAGTTATTTATTATATGTACATACAAACATATATTTACTATATGTATTATTAGAGATTTCATTTATCAATCATGATAACAAGATTGTGTTAGATATTGTTTGATAGAGTGTTGTGGTTTACGTTCATTAATCAGTATACTTGTAGAATATCTTTTAGTTATGTATATATTATGGTTCAGATCATTAGCTAAGCATTGGATGAATGCTTTTTTTTATTAATATTTATTACTTAAAAACATTTATATTGGATTCGGAAAACAACAATTTTAAAAATGACTGCGGTGACAAATTTAACAAAAAAATAATACACCAAAGACCTATAAACGCGTCTTTTCTTATTCCCTAATTTCCTTACTAATTGGGATTTTCAAATGGTCAATTGAATTAAATTAATATCTATCTTAGACTGCGAAAGCAAATAAGCCATTAAACTGGGACCATTATCAGTATACATTTGGCGAGATTAGCGTGTGCAATACACTTTCGCTTATATTAATTAAACAAATATAGAATATATAGCGTAGTAATTTCATAATCAGTTTTTGTTTATTTTTGTTATATAATTTTTCAATTAATTAATAATAATAAATATAAAGAAATCTATATAAATTTATAAATATTCAATTTTTTATACTTTACCATATTAATAATATAAATTATTTAATATATATCATATTTAGAATAAATTACTTAATTCTATTTAATTTTTAGCCAAAATTAAATTAATAAACTAATAATTAGATTTTAATCATCTATATGATGTGCGTCTGATTTTGTTAACTAAATAATAATAACAAATTTTATTATTCAGGAAACAATAAAAAATATTGTTCCTACTTTATTTAAGCTAGAATTATAAATCTATTAATTTAATTAATTAGTAAAAATAAAAAATCTTATTTATTTAAATTTTATTTCTATTTAAAAAAATCTTTGTTTTTCTTTTTATTTTTGAATATATATTTGGTATTTAAGCTGCGTTTTACGTTTCTTTTATGAAATTTTTTGTTAATTTTAGATTTTGTTTTATTATAATATAGATAGTTATATAAATTACCCACTTAATTACTATTAAATAATAGATAAGTATTGATATTAGTTTTAGTTACGATAAACAAATGCATTTGATACAATATAAAAACGATAATGTGCAATAAATAATTTCCCAAATAATTTTACACCACCCTTTTTGTAATTTACTCACTCAGTCCAACCAAATACTCCATAATTTATAGCACATAATTTCGATTATTAATTGCACAAAACATTTCTTGAATACACAAAAATTAAAATGATTGTTGAAATATGAAGAGCGATAGGACACCAATGAAGCAGTAACAACTGAACCCAAATAAATTATCAGCGCCACCTGTAATATAGTTGTGCTAGAGTGATGAAGCACGAAGGCATTAATACAAGGAGATTATTTGTCCATGATTTATTACTATTCAAATTCGAATTTAACTAAATTTGTTTAAATTTGGTTTAATTTTAAGAATAAGGTCGAAGCACAATAACTGATTATTCGCATGTTAGTTGCGATTCAGCTCATTAACCGACATAACTTTTATTTATTTGTGCAATATACAATACTTATATTATAGGAGGCGCTGACTGTTTAAATTATTATCATAAAAAGTAAAATCATGAGTATATGAATAAATTAAGCTTCAATGATAGATTAATTAATTAATATAATAAGTTGATGTGTGTATAAGAATTTAGTCAAATTTTAGATTAAGTTTTTTTTTTGTGGAAGATATGTGGAAGGTCTGAGTAACATTCTGTTCTATAATCAAAAAACAGAAAAGGGTAACTTATTATTTATTTATAAAATTTAATTAATAAAAAATATATTTATAAAAGGATTTAATATATGCAAATAAAACTATACTTATGTACACAGAAGAATGATTTGATTGGGTTCATTATATTCGTATGCGCGACATTCCGTAATTTTGTGATTTAATTAAAATGTAACACAATAGTCAGGTACAATTTTGGTCTTATTACTAAAGTGTAAACTAGTTTTATGTGGATGGAAGCAATATTTCACCATGATTTTTGCAAACACAGCATATGCATCTGTTCTGAACGAGCGCTTTTTACTATTTGTTAGGTTTAACAAATGTTGAAGTGCTAACGTATTTTCAGTATACGCAATCAAATCAAACTTCTAGGCGGCGATTATACAAGTTAAACAATATATTGATAAAACGGAGATCAATAAAAGCGAAATATGTATTTGTGAAACTATATATATTTAGAAACAAAAATTTCTCCATATTCGAAATAGTTATCGAGATGGAAACAAACCAATTTCTCTGATTTCTTTTAATGGTATACCACTATTCATAAACTTAGAGCATACACTGAAGCATATAGATTTTTCAAAACCTAAGATCTAAATGTTTAATAAATAGTTTTCACTTATTGACGCGTGAGAAATTTAAAATTTATGTAGAAGCACTAAGATTGTTGAGTTTTTTGATCAATCTTCATAAGTTAATTATTGCTACTTTGAATTGGTCAAAATTAATGTTTCTTTATGTCATAAAAAATATAAAATTTACTTTCATCAACATTTGTAAATTAAATTTATCTTAATATTAATTAATTATTAGTACATTTTTTGTATTAATTAATTACCTAAAATTTGTATCTATTCAACACGAAGACTAGATTTAAAATAGAAAACACAAATAGAAAAGTTATAAAAAGGTGTGAGATTCAAATCTCGCGCAAATGTGGTCGAATTGTTTTAGTACTTGTTCTAAACATAGTAGAAATTTTATATTTTTTGAATTACATATTAACAAAATAATAAATTAAATATATAAATAATGAGAAGCTCTCCAAAAAAGCTTTTCAGAATAAAAAGAGTCTAGTATTTTGTAACTCGCTTTTTGATTCTTGCGGGAGGGAAGAAATTTTAAAAATAAATCGAGATATTTATCGTTTACCAAAATCCTGATGATTTGCCACCTGGTGGATTTTTAACGCGGATGCACGCACGATGCTCGGATTTATCAATTTCTTCTGAAATTGGAGAAAATCCTTTTGAGGTTAAAACAATATTTCACTGATCATTTTGTAACAAACATGAAACTTACCACTGAGCGAAAACGAAGAATCTTGTAAATTCCGTTGACCTTCCTGGCGAGGCGCCCGTCCCGATGGTGTGCTTAATAATGAACCCGTTTCACCGGGTAAACTCAATGCTGGCCCCGTTAAAATACAATTCTCGGTCATATTAGATTCAGGTATTTGAATTTCTAATTTTTTACTGAAGTCTAGCTTTTGCATACCGTTTGTGACCTGTTGCGTATCCAATTTGTCCGAATTTGATGGTTTAATACCATTTAATGCATCATATACGAACGGAGGATATGCAGGAGTTTCAATGAATGTACCTTGACCTTCCGCTACTCTTAACATACCATCCTCGACACATACTCGTCCCCGTACGACAACGTATTCTGGTACACCGTGACATGTCATACCTTCGAATATATTAAAATCACAAGCCTGGTGATGAGTGCGAGCCGAAATTGTACGAGTTGCATTTGGATTCCAAATAAGTAAATCAGCATCGGAGCCGGCCTCAATGCGACCTTTTTGGGGATACAAATTAAAGATTTTGGCCGAATTTGTACTTGTGATGGCAACAAACCGTTGAGCATCGATAAGGCCAGTGCGAACACCTTTTTCCCATACCACAGACATACGATCTTCGACTCCATTAACACCATTTGGAATTTTCGTGAAATCATTGCGTCCTAATTCCTTTTGAGCTTTATTGAATGTACAATTATCACTGCCGGTGGTTTGAAGATCATCTCTATAAAAGTGAAAAAAGTAAGAATTAAATATTGTTCACTGAGCTGTTATTAATATGGTTCTTAATTAGGTACCAATGATAATTGTATCACCGACCAAAATTTACTATTCAAAATTTAAATAAGTATATAATATTGTATATTTATTAATTATATCAAATCACTTAAATGTATAGAGTTAGGCAATTAAAACTACAACTGAATAAATACTTAATAAATCGGTTAAATTCCCACCAAATTTTAAACAAAAGCATAATGGGCCATCACGATTAAACGGTTAATTTATATAAATTCATAACCCATTTTATATACTTACCAATTTGTAAAAATTGAGATAACCGATTTAAGATAGTGTCGGGAAAACTTTTTGCAATTATTTACACATTTTTAAATAAAAATTATTTACAAATTTTGAAAAGAATGACATTTTATAAATGCCATCAACAGGCATCTGATTATTGACTTACATGGCTAAACTTTTCATTAACTGTGTCGCTGATTCGGGATCACTTCGTATCGGTGGTGTGGTAACATAATATATTAAATCATTTGATTTTAAATTTCGCATCATTGTGCCCAACGAGCTGGCCAATGTTTCACCATACGCAGTGATGCCATTACGACGTGCGCGTGATATTAAATCTGATGATTGGCGGGATGTAACCCGCGTTATATAAATTGGTGATTTTACCTAGAAAAGAGATAGACAAAAGCAAAAAAAAACAACAAAACATTGCGTATTATTGATTAATATACTCAATCATGGTGCCTATAGGTAGGCATAAAACCTTTTGTATGATCATGATATTGTTAGTGATGTTAAAAGTTTATTAGTTACGTGCTTATTGCCCAAGAAACGTTATTTAGATCCCAACAGTATTAATGATTAGACTTTGGCACAATTAAGATTAAGACATAAAGTACTTACTGTGCCAATAAATGCATCAAAAATTCTGGTGTCGTAGGATCGGGCCTTAGAGGCGGACTGAGCACATGTGCCGCCGCATGATGCCAACATTTATGGAAATAGTTTGTTCCATCGGTGCCCAATGCTGCTGCTAATGTTTCACCAAAAATTGTATTTTTTCCGCCTCGATTGCGAGCACGTGTTATTTCAATACCAGCTGATTTACTCATTACGTGCACTACATATAACGGGCATTTTGCCTTATTTAACATTTAACGAAAGGCCATTTATTAGTGAATATATTTTATCGTATAAATTGTTTCTTGTGAATATTATTGCGGAAATCCAATCATTAAATGTGTCATATAAAATTTCCCCCAACCAACGAATATTGTACGCATCAAGCAAAAAATGTTTTAAAATTCAATTTATTGCATTCATCTATCTTCATCATTATACAGATACATACAGTCCCCTTCTCCGTCCATTTCCCAAATACATATTTTTGGGTTATTATGAAAATCGATATCAGTTCATGTCTATGAAATATTTATATTGGTTTTCATTTTTAGTGGATAATTCGGAATGCTGATAGTGATAGCTGAAGGGTATGATATAATATTGGTGTACCGAGAGTGTAATAATTAAAAATTCTTGATTCTTTACTTGAAGTTAGACAATAACGCTCTAATCGAATAATCGTTATTTTCAACTTATCTACCCAATTTATTTCTTAATTTCAAACTGCATTTTAACAAAAATTGATTTAATCGAAATGGATTAGTGCTTAATAATTAGTTATTATCTTAAAGACAATATAAAAAGGTTATTTACGAAAAAAACTCTTTAAACATAAACAAAAATAATATTGGTTGTGTATTTACAAATGTAATGATTAAACAAACTCGACCTACGAGTATATTGATAACAGAAAGTTTATTTGAACTGTGCGAAATTTTAAAGTCATAATAGAAATCACAAACATTATCAGTACTTTTTATTATTGCTGGGATGTAGCCTCGCCAATTGAAACGTTGTAATAGTCGATAGCACATAGTATAATAAATAAACTAATTTATTATAAACTTCACGCCATCTATTAACTTACATAATGTAATCGATAGTCATACAATCATTTTACTACACATCAATCGTACAATTAATTTCGAAAATGATGTTGCGCCGATCTAATAGAATTTCATTAAATTTATTTTCTTAAATTATTTCGTAAATCGTAAACTTTGAATCTATTTGTGCAAAATGAAAACAACTTATGCTAAGAAGAAGATTATTTAAAAATAGAAAACTGAAAATTTTGTATATATTTTCTCACAGGCTATCTAAAACGAAAGTCGACAGATAGTGTGAGGCGTGGGTGATTAAATAAAATCTATAGAAAATGTTTTGTGTTTTATATATGTATATACATTGAATGCAATATTTACAAGAAACAAGAAGATCATGATCATGGTAAATATTAAATAAAAAAACATTTGAAAATAATACAAAAATTACCTGATGAGCAATGACACAGGCCCGATTGACAGCCTCTGCTTCTACCTCTTCATTACGTGACAACTCATGCCCTTCTGGTCCGGTAACCCCCGAATCTAATAATTTCTTAACATTTTTCGCAATAATATCACCATTTTCTGCATGCACCATTGCAACAGCACCAAGTTGTTTGCAACGTTCAAATGCCTCGTACAACTCCGTATCGTTTAACTGGTACAATCCTTTGTAAGCCATAAACATTTTAAATGAGTTGACGCCACGTTCTTCGACTAAAATTTTCATTTCATCCGACACCGATTTTGACCACCATGTGATTCCAACATGCAGAGCATAGTCGCAGCATACTTTGGGGTCGGCCCAGCAACGCCAATTATCATACGCTTCAAGTAATGATTCGCCTTTATTTGGAAGCACAAAATCAACTGTAAAAAAAATAATCGTTATGGTAATATATAATATCTACATAAACATGAACTTACTTATAGTTGTGGTACCACCAGCTACAGCAGCCTTTGTTCCTTGGTAAAAATCATCAACGGCTGTGGTACCTCCAAATGGAAGTTGCATATGTGTGTGTGGATCAATGCCACCAGGTAAAATAAGACGTCCAGAAGCATCAATAATACGACAGCCTCCAGGTACAACAAAATCAGAACCAGGGCCTACATATTTTACTTTACCATCTTCAATATAGATGTCAGCATTTATTGTCTCATCGTGGTTGACGATTTGGCCTCGTTTTATATACAAACGATTCTGTGCACTCTGTGAATAATAAACGATTTTTTTTAATTAAGTTTAGCAATTTTAAATAAAAGTGAATTGCACTATGCCAAATAGAACACACCAACAACAATTTCACCTACATGATCGCGGAAAAAATTTAAAAATAAAGGTACAGACGCCTCGTATTACTACTATATACATGTTAAAAATTAGTTCAGATGTGAGTGTGACATTTTATAGATATAATATTCACACAAGTTGCAGCAGACAAAATATAAAAGGGCGAAGATCAGAAAAATTAATGTGATCCATAATAAATAAGAACTTTTCTCTATATACATACATCATCAATATACCGATGAGTCAATAGAAGCCAAGATGATAAGTAGAATATTTTCTTAATAAATTTAATTAAACTGCGTTTAGTCGAGGTATGGACTATCATTTTATACTAGAATGTGGTGACATAATTAGAATATTTATTGCAAAATTATTCATTATTTTTGAATTAATTGACTAGGTGCTATGGTAATGTATATAAATTAAATACTAATTTGGTTAACATTATTTATTATGATTTTAACTGCAAATTTAAGGCATTAGATAAGAAAATTACCTGAAAATTGCCTCAACTTAAGTGAAACTATATTGTAAGGTTATGATTCTGTCAGCATAATCCCTAAAATACATAAATATGAAATAAGAAATATCAAAAATTGATGCAGTTCCTGTTGCATCCTGACTACGTTAAGTGAAATCCCAAGTCAAACCAATGGTCAATGGACCATAACTTGTGCACTTAGAACTTCTATTGAAAACTGAATTCTTTAGTTGTTTGATATATTATAAAAGGCTTATAATAGGTATAGAGTTAATTTTATGAGCTAGACACCTAGACTGCATGGAAGACCATTTGGGTAGATAGTCCCAATAACTCTAAAAAAATACTTTCAATGACGTATACAATTTATAAACTTTCTTTGAATTTTACGATTGAGTTTAATTTATAGCACTAAACATGTATATCAAAAACTGGACGCTTCAGTAACTCCATGTTTCCCGCTTATTAAAATTTTTTAAAGCGTAACACTAAAAATACGATGTATACAAGAATAAAGGTACAACTAACCGCATCTGCATAATATAGCGTGCTATATCATTATAAAGAATAAGCATTAAGCGCTTATATGTACCCTAAATTTTATTTTAAATGAATCAATTAGCCTCACACACAGATGACAATGAGGATTCCCATTCACTTGCGATTCCCATATTATCATAACGAATAATTATATTTAAGTTAATTTTGCTAAACACACCGCAAAGGTAATTATAAACTAAGAGCATAACAACTACCATACAACAGCATCCAGTGTGAATTGATCAAAACTGTTTTGTTTATGTAATTACGTAAATACATACGAGTACACGCAAATAACAGAAAAACTATAAATAATCATTTTATGTGTTAACCTTAAACTGAATTTGAATGTAATGAATGCAACAATTTTTGAATTATATACACTCATACATTTGCATTTTATCAATTATATGCTATATATTTAAACTGTAAAAAACAACTTGTTGATAGAATTCTGTAAAGTACCTTTGGGGAATTAAGATCAATAAAGCAAATAAATAAAATAATATGTATAAGAGAAGGATATATTTATTCTCAACGACATTATAAAACTTATGAGGATAACCCGAGTTCGAAATTTTGTTTTATTGGGTTTTAACAGATTCAAAACAACTTTATATTATAGTTTCTGAAAAGCTCTCAATCTAATATCTATTAACTCACTCGGTTAGTATTCTATCAATGCCGTTTGATATTCTTTAAATAATAAAACATCAATGATTTCAATGCGGACATTCTGTCACTTCTTCTCATTATTACTGATGGTTGTTGTTAATGAATACAGGTATTTACCACCAATTAAAAAAAACGAATACACGAGTATACAGTTGGATTCATAAAACGGTTATGATATCATCAACTAACTACATACTGTTCAAGTATTTGGCCGGTTTTTGTCAGAATATGGCACAACAATATTAGTTCAATGGATGGCGATTACGATTAGATATTTATCAATCATATATAAACGAAAATAGTTATAGGTTACACCAACATTAGGAATCCATTTAAGCCAACTAAAATCATTACATTGGCAAACAACAGTAGATCCATTATATTGTGCGCAAGATATTCGAAGAGTTGTTTCTATAGACAATATGTAAGTGGTGCTATAATTAGTAGAAAGAAAATGATCTTTAAATTTGAAGCAATTTGAACTGAAAGGTGACGTATCCTTTTAGGCGTTGTCTTTCAAATAGTATCAATTTGAAAAATCTTTTGTTGTGCATACAATAAAACCAAGGAGAATTCGCGAGGGAGAGTGGAGACTCATATAAAATTTCCATTTTTACCCTTTTTGCAATTCGCTACTACAATATAGCAATATAAATTTGGTCGACACGAAGGATATAACAATAATATAATGCGCGTATATCTGTAAAATAACGGAAAATTGGCGAACAAATAAAATTCACTTAATTATATTAACGACGATAAAGAGATATACACATATGAACATATTCTCTAAACCGCCTGTCTAGACAGACATTGGGCGTGATTCGAAATTAATATTTCATGATAATTTGTAAACATTTTATATATACTGTTATGTCTTACACCAGTCGATATTATATATTATGCATACGCATAATGTTGAATGGCATACACTCGTATACGTATGTACATAAATGCAATTATTTTAAAATACGTGAAGGCGGTGAATTCAGACTTACTAAAGATGATAATGTTATTATCCAATTCAGTATGATAAAAATTTCATCTTCATTCTGTCTAATTTCCTCCACATTAATAACACTTTTACCAAGAATTAAATCGAGTTTGGTAGATAAAATATGGATTCACATATAAACATAAAAATACGACGAAAATACAATGTACATATTATATTAAATCATTCAATTATATTAGCATAAATTTATAGTTTCTATGTAATTTCGATAGGCAATAATAGGTCATAGGCATTTCTTATTTTATCACAATTCTTATATGTGCACACCTTAGGTTAATCCACACTCTACATTAAGATCTAACCGCATCGTAATCGCACCGTAATATACTGTTTATAACAGCTTCCGGTTTCAACATGTTCAAAGTTTGATTCTTCGCAACATGCGTATAATAATATTATTTAGAAAATAAAACTAAAATAAATTCTGATTATATTAACACTCTCGAAATACAAACTATATGTACGCATAACAGAAAACCACATCAGCCGTGAAAGTGTTCGCGTACCTTAATTAATTTTATAATTTATATAATTTCTCTCATTAGAAACTTAACGGAATAATCACTATGCATAAATAACACACAGTTTTTTGATATTTTGCACGATTCACGAATGATCGATAAAATATCATGACAATGCACGCCACCGGATATTATCATATTAGAATCTTACTATAAGTACGATTGATTTAATTGTATTATAAGTAGCGGGAAGCGGAGTACCATTTATAGTTGAACAATATTTTTATATTTTTTATATTTTTCATTCAACAAACGATCGTTAAGTGTGACAAAGTGCACATTCATTATTATTTTCATTGTTGTTGTAGAAGTTTATAAGAATTTATAATTATTATACGTTTGTTAATACATAATTTAAAGATGGGCGATGTTGTGTGTTTGGAATAGAAAATGTACTCAACCATACCAAACCTAGGAAGTAAATTTAATAATTTTGTTATGAACGAATCAAGATGAGCTGTACGATAACAAAACATGGCATGGCATGCATATATCATCTGAGAACATATAACTTATAATTTAACTTTACATACCTAAGCATAATTAACTGCAGTATAATTAGTCCGGAAAAACTACAAGTGTGGCAATAATTTTTAAAATTTCACCTTTAATAAAAGTTTCACAAGGCGATCTATCGACAATATACATATTTGGAAATAGGAAAATACATTTAGGTAAGAATAATGGCGTTCACATCCAAATGCTAATTTCGGATTGTTCACAAATACATTGATGGCAGAGTACTATCAAGTCCTGTACTAAGTAGCATATGCCTGATTATATAAATTAGAATCTAGCTCCTGGTCTAGCAAAAACAACAACCTAATGATAATAGTAAAAAGTTATACAAGTAACATTAGCACAAGAAATACCTCAATTGATGAAACTGTTTGAAGGGTCGAACCACTCTCATTTTTTAATGAATGATGACAAACCAACTTGGAGTTATTTGGTGGTATAAATGAGGAGTGCATATAGAGTTATTTCAATTAAAGTATATATTTGAATACAACCGTTGTTAAAATTTTTTAAAAAACATTTTATACTTTACAAAGTCCTGTGTATTAAATACCATTTTAGTCGAGTTAGATATTATTAGAATAACACTGATGTGTAACTTTTCGAAATATAAAACTGTTGGTTTTGTATTAATCCATTTTCAATTAAACATTTTTCGAGTAAAAAAGCTACGATTATTCAACCTATAAATCACATAAAAATTAATCTAATTGATTTTATAGTCATCGTAATACAATACTTAATGATTAAAACGAAATATAAAATTCTAATTAAATTAAAAAACGTAAAGAAAATGTTATATCCCTATTATGTTACGCGGAAATCAAATTTTATTATGTAACAAAATTTATAAGTCTTTAGCCTCTATTATATGAATTCCTACAGTTATGTAGATATATACTATTCTTAAGTGTTCAAAACTTATTGACGACAGTGTCAATTCAACTCTTATAATAAATTATTATAGCGTTACCACATAGTATGTATATACAGACAAATCAATAGTAAAAAAATTCTCTTTGCTTTCGAGTTTCAAAATTTCTATTTTTATTCCATAGTCTTTTGAATTTGTTTTAAAAGAATAGAATATACAGTGTGTATAATCCATTTCCGGCGTTATCGTTATACTTTTATATTATTACTTCCATGTCTATATAAAACTTAATTCATTACAAGTTATGAATGTTAACTTACGTGATGCCACATACACGAAACAACAAAGTGAATATCTCCATGGTCTTGTTGATTGAGTTAATGCGGTTTCCCTATTGTTAATGCAGTCAAACAGGGATAATCAGATAGGGATCGAGTTACAGTTAAGTAAAGTCAGTTCACTTTATTCCAATCAATTAGTGCGATCAACAAGTCATGAGTAATGTGATAGTTTTTGTTTTATGAAATCATTATTATTTAGGGCAGTAGACATCTTAATGTGGAAACCTAATGTTATGATGATCATCGAGTTTTATGTCTCAAATACTGAATAAAAACAACTGTTGTCACACATGTCGCAAAGAGAAGACGATCGTTAATATCTAAGAAATGGATTTGATTTTTCATTCATTTAAATATATGATATAAATAGTTATGACTACTTCTTTTGGCCATTTCCAAGGTAGCCTGAGACTTTAAAATGTAATTAGACGCTAGAAAAACAACATAATATGTTGCATTGAAATATGCAAGAGTTGCTTTTGATAGGCATACATTAAAAATATTTTTCACACTATATTATGTCTTAATATACGTCTAAAATGTCTTCAGATCAATCAAACATCGTACAGTAGCAAAACTATATTAGCAAATATTCCCATGTCACGTCTATTGATTCTATATTTTTGATATTTGATAATATTTTTCTATAGGGAATTAGATCAACTGTGGCATAACAAAATATAACAGAGGTATTTGTCTGTCTTTGTATACGATAAAAAAATATTTAAAAGGAAACACAAACTATAAAAGTTCCCAGTGTTTAGTTTCACTTTGAAATGAATATGAACTAAAAAATATATTATGTCAAGAATCTAGAGTAGTTACATATTATGATCAATGAAGTTGTTTAACCTGTGAATGTGATCATTTTGTTTTGTTCGCGGTTTTTCGTTTTAAAACCTTCATGTTAAATCATAATAATGGTCGATATTTGTGCTAAAATGTAGCCTGTTTTCATTAGTTGATTTGTGAGGAGTTTAAGTAAATTTATTAGGATGGTGCTAACAATGAAAATCTAAAGGATGTATCAAAACTTTAAGCTAAAGGTCTTATTACAAAATAATTTACTCGCATTTTCTTTCACAATGTATGTTTGTATTGAACTACAAAGAACACAAGAAGAAGTATATTATAATTACAACCTCTAGATAGCAGAAAACTAGTTAATGTATTGTTTTTTATAGTTTGTTTACGATATTTTATATTTCAGTTACCTTACAATACAATCATAAATCACCTGTTCATTCAACTTATGTTTATCCCGTTTGTTATACAACACTAGCTGTCGATGAATATTATGGATGGATGAATAGTAATTTTATTATAGCTTTTGTTAAATCAATAATGAAATGTTTGTTGGCTGATTTTATGTTTTCACTAGATGGTACCGAGTGCTAAATACACATTCCATCGTAATTGAATTCATATTGTCTGTTCTATGTTCATCGACATAATAGAAAATTCATTTTCTCTTACCCAACGTGATATAGTTTTGCGTTTATATGGGATGCGTTTAAGATATTTATACGCACTTAACGAATTTACGGTTTCGGAAACTAAGAAAATATTTGTACAGACTCAGTCATGAATACTCTCATAACATACATAAACATATTTGTTTTTTGTGTGTATGGCTCTCTAGAAGCCCTTTCCCAAGTATCAACCAATGAATTAAAGTTATGAATGAATGTACGAAATTACATTGTCTCGGCATTACAAGAAATAACAAATAGGAATTGCTACGAAATAAGTTTTACAACTTAATTCTCAAACTTTAGAATAATTATTCAAAACTAGGTACTAAGAATATATTGAACTTCTATCGTACATTAATATCATTAATTGTTGTTCAAACATGATGCTTTATTATCATACATGTAAATATACCTAAATGTAATATACTTAAGAATTTATAGAACTTTCTGTTACTGTTCTACTGTATACTTCGTTCCACTAAAAACCAAATTATAAAGTACAACTTCTCTATTCTACAATGTTTTATTATGCAGCGTTTTACAAATTTAATCATTTTGATTAAGCTAATCTGTTACTTTCAAAAGATATGTTTGTCAACCTACCACATTTCATATTTCAAGTGAATTCTTAGCTTTCAAATTAGTTTCCATGAAAATTGACATCGATACTGTGTTCAAGAACATAATTCAAATCCGATTTTATGAACCCATCTAATCGTATATTCAACCAAAACGTTTATATTAAAAAGAAATTAGAACAAACGCAGAGTGAAACAACCGCACACAGACACAATGAATTATATAAGAATGGTTTAAACCAAATAAAACAGTTTTGTTTAAAGATCTATAAGAAAATGTAATTAAGATTAAGAATAACATACAATTTGTCACCATATACATAGTTTACATCAAATAGTCTACACTTGTATACTCGTATTTGGAAAGATATGAGAATTAACCAATATCAAATGACAATCAGTCGTTATACACTTTGTATAGAGTATTGTTTGTATTAAAAATAGTTTTTTTTCGAAATTGTGGGAAATTAAAATTTATGCCACTTTAAATAAAACACACGTTTTCCTAATTTAATATTAGTTGAGAAAACTACTTCTATTTTGTTATAATAAAATGTAACACCTTTTAATTCTAAATTTCTTTTAGCATAATCACGAATAAAATCATCAATTATGATAATTTTAACAACTTTAA
Organism: Tipula lateralis; assembly: GCA_963932295.1. Lineage (NCBI taxonomy): Eukaryota > Metazoa > Arthropoda > Insecta > Diptera > Tipulidae > Tipula > Tipula lateralis. The sequence continues at coordinate 197,827,655 of OZ010737.1, forward strand.
GACTACTTTTATCCAAGTAATGCCAATTAAATAAATTTGTAACTACATAATAAAAATTTAACTATTAGTTTGTAAGTAGTTGTATATTAACTATCTCTAATGTTTGTTACAATAATAAGTTTGCTAAATATATTAATTTAACTCATAAAGATTTGACCATTAAAACATATATGAAAATATATTAACGGAAACTTACCTGCAAATGAATAGGTACTTTTTTAACTGGAGCAACCGACATATTTTCCTCGTTTAATACACTAAACAACTATAGCTATTATTTTAAACTACTCTCACTATTTCGTAGAGAATAACGTAAAAATTAGTTTATTCTATTTTTATGTATATCAAGCACTTAAATCACTTTAAATTTAATTCTATTTCTTAAAACAGCTGTTTAACAATTTTCCACTATTACTGTGCCCTTCTTTGTATTTTTAATACAAAATTTTGAATTGGTTTTGATGTATTTTTTTCTGGATCCACCTAAAATAAATACAAAATAGAACATAAAATTAAAATAGTGAACGGATAGTTTAAACTATAAAGCAGTAGATCTTATACAGTTAAGAGTTCGTTAACTCTTGACTATATACGAATATAATATAAGTCTGTATATGAAATGGAGGAAATTTATTTATTTTTAATTAATATTGGCGATTTTATAAAGACCATAATGTTCAATGGATAAAAATCCATAATTTTCACTTTAACTTATTAAACTATTGTATTATATAGCAGCGAAGCGTAAAGAATATTTTCGGTATAGGTCTCTTGACACGAAAATTCCGCTTACATAAATTAATGTTAATAATTAAATGGATTTTCTAATAAACAAAATGTAGTTTCATGTCCTTGAATTATAATAACTTAATAAATTAATGATTTACATATTAGAAATATTTTTATTTATGATTTCAAACTATAAGTTTGGTTTAGACATACTAAAATTAGAACATCTAAATGTGTGGTCTTAAATCGAACACTTAACTGCAATTGAGCATTAAGGGATCACTTTTTAATATATATTTTAAATTACCTTTAAATCTATAGAAGCCGATAATGATCGTGAAGCCTTAATATTTTAAATATTCTATCGACAACCCATTAATTGTATATTCCTACTTATAGCTATTGGTATTATAAAACGCCGACTTTTTTTAAAAAAAAAATATGGTTAAATTTATTAATTAAATCAATCTATTTATATTATATAATATTTTATTAAGTTTTATAAATTACAATTAATCCGGTTCAATTAGAATAATAATCAATATCATTTATAAAAGATTTATAGTGATACAATAAATTGTAACAATTCATCGCTATAGTTTATCACTTTAGTGGTGCTCTATCACTATCAGTCACTATACCCTAATACCCTATGTCATGGTGAATATTATTGTGACCCTATACATTATGTTTTGAAAAATTGTCAATTTTAGAATATGGGTTTCTCAATATAAATTTTTAAGGAAGTTTTGTAATTTCTTATTATTTTGGGTGTGGCCATATCACCATGAGACGTGACCAAATCCATAATAAATGTAAGCCGCTTATTTTATTTGGTCACTTGTGATACTTTATTTATAGGTTGTATGAATTTAACTACATTTATAACCGATTTATGTAAGCCTCACATCTATAATGGATATCAATTACATGTTTTATGAGATAAACCTCCCCTAAAACTTTGAATTTATGATTAAACATTATGCGGCAACTTATATTTAAAGGGGTTCGATTCAAATTTAATTTGTTTTCTTATGATTCCGTTTTATATAAGTTGGGTTCGTGACTTACGAAGTGCATTATAGTTTAATTTGATTGTGATATTAGCGAATTAATATATTATGTAAATACAGATAGATAATAATAACAAAGTATATCTTAAAGAATGGTCTTTAGATAAGACCACAAATAGAGTTATACATTTGGTATGATTTTTTATAAGCTGCGATTGCTTCAAAGTTGGTGTTGTTTATTACTCTAGACATAATATATCTATGTGTGTATACGTATAAAATGGGGAAGAAATGAAAATCAATATTTTAAATCGTTGTGCTTTTAAAACAATCTTTTCCCAGATACGTGAAAAACTTGTTGAGTTCATTGAAGTAATAAAAGCTAACAAATAGATTTTCACTGTTTATCATGTCTCAAATTGTTAACCCGTCTTAACAGAACTTCCGGTTTAAAAATGTGTATAAATACGTTTCTGGTCAATATATCAACCAAAAACAACAAATGAAAATTTTATTACATAAAAAATGAAAATCTTTTGCTCATAATACAACAATAACTCAAAAAATAAAATCGATATTTTCTTATTTTTTCGTTTTAGTTGCACATAAAATAGAGATATGAAACTCGTAAATCCTAAATAAATTTTTAAGTCAGTGTTAAACCAACTTTTAAATTTAAATGAATCAAATTAATTTCTTCCAGCCGTTAAATATGTACTAATAAATAAAATATTAATTCCAATTTAAACACAGTAACAGTACCAATAATTATTACAACACACTACTTGAATCAGACACAATAAATAATTTTTAAAATACTTCTCAAGCGAACAAGATGAAAAACCGAACTGAATAAAAAAAGAAAACTAATAATAAAGTATAGTGGTTAAAAAATCGGAAAAGAAAATTTACCGGAATACGAAAATGTATTAACTGGGAACCGACTATTTCGTTGAAAGTCATTTTGTCGAAATACTAAATATCGTCGATTAACATTAGTCGAATTTTAAGAAATGTATTGATTTATTTTATGCTTATAATTTGTATAAAGATTGGCAAAGCACATATGGAACTATTTGTACGAATCATTACTTTCATTTGGCAGAAAACCACCTAAATTAACAAACTATTAATCTCTTTCCAGTCAACGAACTGCTAGCACCCGCGAGTGACCTGGTCAGACCCACTAGTAGTTCGGTTCTTATACTAATTGATTGGAACGCTTTGAATAAAACATAACCTATATTAATGAATGATTTGAATAAAACATAACCTATATTAATTAGTAAAACATAACTTCTATTATATTGTGTATGTGCTATCTGCCAAAAATCGTTATTAAAACTTTTCTGTGGGTCGAAACTGTCAATACAAATAAAATAGTATTATTTTTATATTTGACACAAACAAAATAAATGTTTGAACGGTAAAACGAAGCGGTTTTTCACTTAGCCGCGTAGTGGTGAAATTATGCATAACTTCTTTAAACCACTCTTGAAAAATAGCATGAGAAGTTACAAGTACTTAATTTAGGAAATCATTCTCATTATTTTATATTTACTTATCATGTCTCGAAAATAAATCCAAAAACAAAAAAACGAGTATTTCATACGAATTTCGTTGTAAACATTCTTCAAATAATCGTCAAAATAATAAAGAGTAATAACGTGAAATTGATAATAATACACCATACTAAAAACAATTGATAAAATCTTTATTTTTTCATGATTTCTGTAAAATAATATTATCAAACTGCAAAAGGTATACGTAAAATGTAAGAAAATAAGAAAAGATGTTTCGTATATTTTAGTACAATGCAACGGTCAAAATATAAAAAATGTGAACACAGACCATAGCGACCCTGCATCCATTTATATATGGCGTCGCTGGTGTTCTTGTGTTTAAGACTTTAAAGGCTTTTTCAATATACTTGATTCTAATGACATTTGGTGTTGGGTCCTATAAGTTATGGAATAAAACTATTGAAATCATAACTGACAGACAATTTAATAATACAGCGATGTTTATAGTTTAGTTTTATATTTATTTGAATTAAAATATATACATAATATATTGATTTAAATCAAAGTTAAACAGTGGTATAATACGTGTTGAAGATATACTAGACAATTGTAATACATGAAATAGTGGAAATAATGAGTTCGTACGTATTAAATTATTATAAGTTAACAATACAACAATATGTTTATATCTTATTGTTTGATTTTACAGAGAAGATGATTCAGATTGCATTAATGAAAGTGAAACTTGTAATAATATAATAAAATTGCTAGCGTTGCGGACACAACAAAATAATGGAGTACGAAGACTTTATGATGGCATTTCTCCTGCCAATCGTCGTTCTTTGAATGTGCAAAAAATATTCCAGAAACAAGTGGAAGAATCGTTCAAGCATCAAGTCCATGAAAACCAGGTTGTTGATCATCCAGTGATTCAAAACCAGGTAGTTGATGATGATTCAAAGAAACTAGAAAACGAAATATCCGGGACTCCAATGACTACACGTAGCCGCCAAACTAAAGCATTTCAGAAATCAATAGTATGTAGCACTCCAATGGCAAGAAATTTTCATAAAAAATTTATGAGCTCGCTTTCTCCTGTAAAAAATACTTTTATGCAACCCACGTCCAAGTTAGATGATGAACTGATTAATATCGCGAGACAGATGCAACCAGTAGTTATGCTTAATGATGTGCTAAATTTGAGGAAGCCAAAAGCAAACTCAAGTCTGCCGGCTCAAATTTCTGGTACTAAATCATCATCATTAAATTCTGGAAGTCTGGTTAGTAAAAACAAGACGATATTAGATTCTATTAATCAAGATATTTTGCCAAAATCACCGATAAATAGACCAAACAAATCAAAACTGCAATTAAAAAATGGACGCAAAGAAAATTCAAAATCACAATCTGATTCGTCCAAATCCGAAATTATTTCTGGTAGATTTAAACATAACAAAATATCTGCTAATACAAACAAAATATCTGCTCTTATTGATAAAGAAATATTAAATTCACCTACAAGTAATCTTGGGTCAAATTCCAAAACAAATTCAGAGTCAGAACTTGATCCCAACCAAGATTTGGATATGACAGCTGATACGCAAGATAATCAATCTTGCATATTAACATCGAATCTTATTTCATGTGACAAAACGAATGTTTCAAATCAAAATACTGAATTACAGAATACTAGTAGTAAAACCATTAAGCATTATAGTAAAACGATTAAATCTGCGTTACCTTCTAAGCCAGAAACAAATATTACAACTTCAGTGGCAACGCAAGTACTTCAGGACTGGTCTTGTTCTCCATCCAAAGCGGATAGTCTTGAAGTAATTCCCGAAACGCAAGAAAATCATATTGAAATAAATTTTGAAAAAAATGATCAAACAGTTTCACAACAAAATCAAAAAGATCCCACTTTGAGTGGCATGTCAATAGCTTCCTCTACTACTGTAGACACTCAGTCCATTCATAACGAAACGGAGAACTCAAAAAAGAAGAAACCATTACCACAAGGAAAACGAAAGAAAAAAAAAATCAGCGACAGCTACATTAATTTTCTAAATTTAGAAAAGTCGGCAAAACGAAGATCGTCATCAAAGTTAGGATCAAAAAGGAAACTATATTCGATGCAACAAGATTTTGAGAAATTGCAAAAAACAATTAATAGAGATAGTGATTCTGATTCAACATTACAAACAGTTCGAAGCTCGAACATGACTACATCACCAAAAATTCAATCTCCAATGGTTGATTCAGATGGTTTTAAAATTCCGAAATTACTAACCCGTACTATAAAATCGCCAAGAAAACAGATACCTGACAAATCGATTGGTTTAATCACATCGGAAATTGGAGCAGTTGCTGAAAATATACGAATTTTAAATCAATCGCAATTTGTTCAAACACAACCAAATCTCCCCATTACACCAAAAAAAAAGAAGGGAAAACGCGTCGTTCGACCCAAACAGAATAATACAAAAGATTCCGTGAATAATTCAAACAATCTAGTGGAGGAAAGCCTAAATAGTATACGCCGATCAACTCGTACCAGACATGAACCAATGACGTTTTGGAAAGTTCATAGAGAACCAATCAAGGATGATCACGCTGAATTTTATAAAAATATGTTTTTAAAAACATCTGTCAAATCTCACCCCGGTTCAAAACCATCTAGCAAATCGCACCCCGGTTCAAAAAAATCTAGCAAATCTCACCCTAGTTCAAAAATGCGTAATAAACTAAAATCTACATTGCTTGAAGCCGTGGAATCCATACCACAAGATTCACACCAATCTATATCACGTAATGAACGGGAAACTGAGATACGAAGTCCATCTGAGTCACAGAAAAGAATGCAATCTCCTTCAGTACCAGAAATTAACTCAATAATTCTAATGCGTAATAAACTAAAATCTACATTACCTGAAGCCGTGGAATCCATACCACAAGATTCACACCAATCTATATCATGTAATGAACGGGAAACTGAGACAAGAGGTCCATCTGAGCCACAGAAAAGAATGCAACCCCTTTCAGACCCAGAAATTAACTCAATCATTCTAACCGATTCTCAAAAACTTGGGTCAAAAATTATGATTCATATTCCTAACGCAAAAAATAAGAAGTTAACGTCAAATAATAATACATTGCCGAGTGTTCTCATTAAAAATGCAAAAAGTAAAACACCTGTTCAGATTATCCAACCTACAACGCTGCAAAGACATACATTAGATTTCGCTACTGCAAAGAAAGGACTAACATCAGATTCCGCGATACAGATGTCTAACTCTGACGAACCGTCAAACGGATATATTAAATTTCTAAAAAAATTTGGCATGATATGTAAATCAGATGAGGAGATTTTGCAACCAGCTTCTGAAATATCTACTCAAACAGCAAATGAAGATTTTCGTAAGTTCAACAATTTAAAATCATTAAATCTAAATCAATCGAAGTAATTGTAAATTAATTTTTTATTATCCACAGTCAATCTAAATCATTTAATGTTTCAAGAATTATCCGATACGCCAGGTCTTGAATTCGCATTTGTTCCGAATAGCAATGAAACGTTCGGCTTTATGAAATTGCAACCGGGAGCCCATAAACCGAACTCCCGAACTAGTAGAAAATTTTATCTCACCTTAATGCTCTTTACAGACTCATCGATCAAAATTAAAGTAAATGAAAACACTTTGGAGATGGCACTTGGTGAGATGGATTCTATTCAATTACCACCAGATTCTAGATACGAATTGACTAATAACAGTTCTAAACCGGCCATCATAATGTCTATACGAACCAGTGCCAAATTATAAATTAACTTTTTTTTCGTGTTTAATAAAATATTTTTTTATGTTAAAGGTGTTTTTAATGGTTTTATTTTTCATGTGACAGGATTTTATAACCCGCTCGGCAATTAGAATAAATTGTTAATAAGTAAATGAAAATTAGTTTTAAAAGCTAGACAATTATTGCTCTCCTGCCATGGCAGCTTGAGCTGGCGTTGGTGGTTCCTTGTCACCGCTATTTTTCTTGGAACCCGAAACTATGTCATCGATACGAAGTAGTAAAATAGCCGTTTCAACGGCAGTCTTGTATACTTGAAGCTTAACCGACAAGGGCTCCCAAATACCACGCACGTTCATATCAACGAGCTCACCCGATTCCCCATCAATACCCCAGGCACATGGGCCCGAATCTCCTGAATGTGATGCATGTTTCGCACGTAACGCGGTTAAAGTTCGAATTGTATTCGCTCCACAGTTTTGCGCTAGCGTTTTTGGTATAATTTCCAAGGCTTGTGCTACTGCTCGATATGGACCTTGTACTTGATTACGTGTCAAATATTGTGACAAGGCCATTTCAATCGCACCACCTCCCGGAACCAAACGTGGCTCTAATACTAAATTCTTTGCAACATGAAGAGCGTCTTGAAGATTTCGTTCAGTTTCGCTTAAAACATCTTTAGAGGCTCCTCTTAGCAAGATTGTGCATGCCTTTGGGTCTTTACAATCTGTAACGAATGTAAAGTATTCATCACCAATTTTTTTAATTTCAAATAACCCCGCTTGTGTTCCGACGTCTTTTTCACTCAATTCTTCAGTGCGATTAACAATTGTAGCACCACATGCCCTGGCGATACGTAAATTATCTGTTTTTCGGATCCGACGAATTGCAGTAATACCAGCCTTTAACAAGTAGTGCTGTGCCAAATCGGATACTCCTTTTTCAGTAAAAATAACATCCGGTTTAATCGCTATAATATCGGCGCAAACTCGTTGAACATGTTCTTCCTCGATTTGGAGCATCCGAGTAAAGTCCTGTTCACCAACAATCTCGACATTTGTTTGACTCTCACCTTTTTTGTACTCAAGTGGACAATCAAGTAAAACAATTCGAGGGTTTTCAATAAATCGCCGCATTTTAGGATGAGTAACATCTTTATTGACCATGACACCGCGTAGCACGGCTGACTCATCAATCGAGCCGCCTGGAATTTTTTCTACTTTGGCGTATCGTTTGATATCTACTTCGGTACGACCATTTTCAGTAAGTGTAACTGTCTCAACAGCTTCGAGTGCTATTTTAACAGCTAAATCAGACCATCTACCGATAAATTTGGTGCCTACGCACGATTTAATTACGTCGATCATCTGCTGTTTATTAGCTCGGTCAAGTGGTATACTTAAATTGGTCTGCAATGCCTTAACAATATCTTCTAATGCTTCACGATACGCCCGTATAATAACGGTAGGATGTAGTTGCTGTTGTAAGAATGGTTCTGACACGGCTAACATTTCCCCAGCCAAAACAATGACGGATGTAGTACCATCACCTACTTCTTCATCTTGCGTTCTGGCAATTTCTATCATACTCTTGGCGGCCGGATGCTGAACTGTAATTTCACGCAATATTGCGTTACCATCATTCGTCATTACAATACCACCCATTGGGTCCATTAGCATTTTTAACATAGCTTGGGGACCTAAACACGTACGAATTACATCAGCGATTGCCTAAAAATAAAAAACAATAATCACATGTCATAGAATTTTATTTGTAATTATACTCGTACCTTGCCGGCATTGATATTCTCCAGCTGCACCTTTCGACCGGATTCTCGTTTAGTATTTTGACCTAAAATAAATAATTTCACACATAAAATCATACCTTAATCGATAAATTGCCGATTTAACTCACTTAATACTACAATTGGTGCTTGCGATCCAAACATTTTAAATTTTTTATTTAATAATTTTTCACAAGTTAGAAGAATCACGTTTTTTAGCTATAGTCTACAAGTTTGACAGGCACAAGATGAATAAAACAAATTGTGTTAACTTTGTTTCTATATTTGTCCACTGAACACTTATGTGAAACAGCATGAAAAACTATAAGCGCAAATGAGACCAACCTATATAAATATTTTATTTCGAATATTCTCGATTTTTTATAAGAAATTTAACAGTGTATATCTGGTAAACCCAAGTAACCAAATTAAATCATACCTAATTTGTCATAACCGCTGGTTCGTGTGCTTGGATGGTTTGGTACGATTTACATCCAGCCCTTACCGCTGGTTCATACGCTTAGATATTTTTTGATCCACTCAAGAAATTTCGGTCTCGAAGTACTATATTTACTTTTGTTGTATTGTGCGTTATTATTGTTTTTGTTTTGATAATTATCAAATTTCGTGTAGTTTCGCATTAACACATACAAAAAGCAATAAAAATATTTTGTGTTTGAAAAATATTTTATTGTTTACGACTAAACATAATAATTGTGCATGCTGAAGAGTGGATATGAAATAGAAAAATATGATTATATATGCGAGTTTTTTACGGATAAATTTCTTTACAGATGACAATTGTTTTTCCATAATTTAAATTTATATTTTTATGATTCGTAATAATTATAGTTTTTGTATGTATTTCTACTAAATTTTAATGCAATATATTTATTATTTATACCAATGTATAAAATAAAAAAAAATAATACATTGGTATGATAAAATTATCTAATGTTTTGAACTGCATAGAAGCATAGAAATAATTTTAAAAAATCGCAATTTTGTCATAGTACGATATTCGCTCGACCAAGTTAATAATGGTAATGAAAAATGAAAATATATATAATGAGCATAAAATTTGATAAAATAAATATGTATTTCTTTAAGTTGTATGCCTGCGGCTATTTTAGCTCAAAATTGAATATTTTTCAACTCAAAGGGTGCGTGGTTTATCATCATATAAGTAATTTTATTGGAGTTTCGGGTTGGATTTTTGAGCGGATCAAAATATCCAAACGTATGAATCAGCGGTTAAATTTTGTTATTGAAGTTACATGTATATTTGTGCTCAAAAAAATGGTCTATTTTGTTTGACACTTTAATTAATTCATGCCATTCGAAAGTACCTAGATTAGGTTAGGTTGTTGTGGCTGCTATCGCACACTTAGGTCCGTTGTGTTTCACTCCATGTACGGCTATAGGTCCGAGGTTTTTCGTAGTACCATCTGCGCATTGCATAGCTCCATGTCAGCCTATAGTACTGACATGAAAGTTGGGTCGGCCCATGGATTATAAACACGACAGGAGATCCAGATAAATGTTCATTTTTCACACCGATCGCACCGCCCAAACGATTGAAGATGAAAAACCCATTTGAATCTTGCCCCGAATCGGGATTCGAACACGTTACCTCCCGCTCCAACTCCCGCTCCAACTGCCACCTCGCGGTCTCGAAAGTACCTATAATGAACATAAAATTTTGAATAAATATTTTTTCTGATAGTTGGTTTTTCTACGAATGTTTTCGCTCAATGTTGAATATTTTTCAACTCAAAGGGGGCGTGGTTTCTCATCATTTGAGTAATTTTATTTGAGTTTCGGATCGGATGTAAATCGTTCCAAAAACATCCAAGCGTATGAACCAGCGAGTCAAATGCATAATGTCAATCAGTTGTCTAATGTTCAGTGATCCTTACATATTAGTTACTTTCCAATCGACCAACCGCTAGTAGTTTGTTGCGGGTCTTTGCTATGGTCGATTGGAACGCTAAAATTGATGAATATGTGTAAAACATAACCTATATGTGTAAAACATAACCTATATTTTATTATGTATGCAAAAAAATTGTCAAAAATCTTTATCAAAACATTTTTTTGTTAGTCTAGACTACGATGGAAATAAAATTATTTTGTTTCCATCGTAGTCTAGACTATGTTGCTACGATGGAAATAAAATTATTTTTATTTTAAATAGAAATAAAAAAAATATTTTTGAACGGAAAATCGAAGCGGTTCTACACTTCGCCACGTAGTGGTGAAATTATGCGTAACTGCTTCTAGCTACTCGTGAAAAATAGCAAGAGCAATTGCGAGTAGATAAATTAGCAAAGACACACAACGATTTACTAGTGGTTCACTAGCGGGTACTATCGGTTGGTCGATTGGAAAGCAACTATTCAGAAAAAGGGCTTTTCAGAAATAATATAATCGGAGTTTTCCACGGATTTTTACTAACGTTAAGATCAGTGGATTTTTCAGATAAATTATCTCTCATTTCTCTGAGCTCTCCGATATGATCAAAAAAACAGGCCAATTATTGATATATTTTTGTTTGCAGTATTTTTTGTTATACGATCGAAAATTTTTATCTTACTTATCCTGCCATCTGAAGAATGTAATCCTTTTTTTTTCTGATTGCTCTTAAATGTTAATTGTCTCACATGCTTAAATGTAGATATTTTTAAAGAGATCTCTGGTTAACATATCATATAACAATCTTAATACAACTCATTGTTAATATTTGTTGCTATTTAACACAAGTCATGGATAAATTTGCATGAGAATCATCAGCTTATAAGGTGAATCATCGCACGAGAATCATCAGCTCAAAACTTATGAGGTGAAATACAGAAATTCAAAGAATGTTACAAAATTTCGATTAACATTCATTCCATTATTAAATTCTATGTATCGTAAATAGACGAAGTTAATTGTTGTTGTTAGTAAATAAATAAATATAGTATTATACTTTTAAGGAAATAGGAATAGTTTTCAGTAACATCGCATCACGATTTCGTTAAATGGCAGTATCGTATAAAACTTGTGTTACGATTTCGCCGAGTGGTTATTCCAATAATTTATCCGGTTCGATCACTGGATTGTGAATATAAACTCGCAAAGATTAAATTTCAATTAAATTTATTTCCCACAAAAATTACACAAATATTTCAGAAATAATTCACTAATATTTATTTTCACTATTATTTTACACAATATTTATCACTACTATTATTTTAACACTTCACTTTTTATCACTTTCCGATATTAACACTTCGAAATTCAAAATTGAACTGATTCGTAACTCAAATGTCTACACGTATTTATACGACGCAAAGGCTTGTAGAACATTCCATTATTTTGCTTCTCTACACTTCTCGAATTTTCGTTGCGTCGTATTTGGTTCGCTCCGCCTATTTCATTATTTCATTTTATTTTGTTCGTTTATGTAAACATTTGGTTACAGGGTAATCCCTACTGTTATTATTTTCTTTTTAATTATCACAGGTGACATCTGTGATTCGTGACACTACCCTCCGCCCAAACCTGTTCGTCCCGAACAGGATCTAGATCTCTTCCTCTATAGAACGCCAGTCGTTCCAGGTGTACAACCTTGGGTTTTCCTCGTACTCCTCTTTGGGTCCTATAGATCAAGTCGTTAGATCTGACCTTGTACGGTCCCTCCCATCTAGGTTCTAATCCTTTCCTTCGTCGTGTTCCAGTTCCTCCATCCATTTTCCCACAAACAACCGTTTCCGAGTGTGGTTGTTGCTTCGTCCGATGATCCAGTTTTATCCTCCTTACGATTGGCTCCTCCCCGTTGTTCAGTTGCAAAGGCAGTTCGACATTACCGTAGCCCAATGTTCCCCGTCCAAAATCAAATACGAATCCATTTCGTTTCATGATGTCCATTCCCAGGATGACCTCATCCACAATATCCGCAACTAGAACTTCATGTCGAAAACTGTTGTTCCCGATTCGTATTGTAACCTCCTTCTTTCCTTTGATAGCCGCACTGTCGCCTGTCGCCGTTTGTAACTTGAACCCTTTCATTGTCCGAAGTCCCCTCCATCCGTGATAAAATCTGGCCGCACAATCGTTCTCGTTGCTCCGGTGTCCAACGTTATTATACTGGATCGCCCCTCTACTTCTCCTCGCACCATCAAGTTATCGCCACCTTTTGCCAATCTGGAAATGGGGATGAAGGTTATGGAGCATTTGGTTGTGGGAGTCAGCTTTTGCTCCTCAAAGCTGACTCTTACTCGTTTAACGCCTGTTGTTGTTTGGCGTTCCTCCTCGGCTGGTATTTTTCTTTCCTCCGGTGGCCTTCGGTACATCGGCGATGGTGTTCTCGCCCGTTTGCGTCTTATCTCCCAGCATTCCCTTGAGATGTGTCCTATTTTGTCACAAACCCAACATCTGATTTTACTAGTTCCATCCCGGAATCTCGTTGTCCGCCAGTTATCTGCTGGTTTGATGTTATTGCCCTGTTTGTGACTGATTGCTGGTTCCACTTCCACACGACGTACCTTGACTGCTGGTTTAATGATGTTGTTTGCAGTCTCGTTGGTTAGGGCACACGCGATGGTTTCCGCAAACGTTGCTTTTGGAGACAACACAACAGCACGTCTCGTATCCGGATCCCGTATTCCATCTGTGAAGGCGTCGATCTTAATACGCTCTGTGTATTCACCTGCCATGTTGTAGTGGGCGAGGTGCACTAGTCGCTCTATATCAGCTGCATATTCTTGAAGCGTCTCTCCAACCCGCTGACACCGTCCCTTTAACTCCATACGATGTAGCTCCCGTCGATGGTCACCTCCGTATTTGCGCTCCAGAGACAACATGATTTTGCCGTAATCCTCTCGTTCGTATTCCGGCACGATTTGGAGTAGCTCCGCAGCACTTCCCTTTAACGCCACAATTAATGCTGCTACCCGATCCTCTTCACACCAACCGTTCCTTGTGGCCGCCATTTCAAACTGGAGTTTGAAGATGTTGAATGGTGTGGTTCCGTCAAATGTTGGTGGCTTCAATTTTATTGAACTGGTTGGTCGAGCAATTTGGGTACTGCCGTTTGTTTTAAGATCCATCAACTCCTTTTCAATCCTCATGAATCGTTGGTCGGCCACCTCGATTTGTTCATCGATTTCCTTCTTTACCGTGTCTACTTTTGTATTTAATGATTCCGACATTTCTCGAAATTTCTCGTTGACATCGGCCATTAAATTTTGTGATTCGTGACACTTGATTGAGTTTACAACTTGATGGAATTTGAAAACGTTTTTTTTTGTTTTCAAAATCGTTATAATTTTAAGTGATTTTGGAATATATACGCAGTAATTTTGTTAATTTAAATATATAAAACCTAAATAATTTTTTAACAATTTAGTAAAAAGTTATAGTCATTTTGATAATTATTTTTTGCAGTATTTTACCTTAAACGTTGAACATCTTACTAATTCTGTCATCTGATCTTTTGCATGTTTTCTTTATAGGATTATAAGATATATATGTATGTACATGCAAAATTGTGTATGAGTTTTTTTGCCGAGCGCATATATATGGTGAGTTAGGATCGTTCATTACCAATTGAAAATAGTTTCAAACATTGATCTCTGCAATTTGAATTGTGAATGAAGTAGTTTCAACTATGTCGATGCTTACTTTTATATATACGTCTTACCTTACGGCCAAACAACTAGTCTTATAATTATCATATCTATTTCATATCTAGTTTTGAAATAAAATAAAAATATATTTTTTAGAAGCATATTTATTTAACAAAAAATTAATTTTAAATTTTTTGTTTTTAAATTTAATTTATTTAAAAATTGTTTTATATAAACTGGATTTATGTTGTTTATAAATAATTATCATTTTTTTTAAATATATCATTATAATTTTTATAGTTTTTTTTAGCCAAAATGCAAAAAAAAAACTAAACTAATGAAGAAATAATATTTAAATCACAATAAAATAATAAAATTCGAATTTTGTACAATGATCATGAAGAGAAGAGTAGGGGTACATACATACATAATTCAAAATATCATAACGTACAAATAAATGTCGAATGTTAATTTAAAATAATGCGCAGCAATTATATTGATGTATACATAAATTAACTTATGGTATTAAAATTTAAATAATAATAATATATATTTTTATACAAGTAAATTACACAATATATTCAATTTATTATTGATATTAATTTACAATTTTGAATTCTGCGTGTGAGCGCGTGTCTTTGCTGCCATTTTGTTTTTTTATATGAAACCGAAATAAAACTTTGATCGTTTTTCTTATTTTATTTATATATAGAACAGAAATTTATACAATTTATAATTATTAATTTAATTTAGAATCTTTAATTTATGTAATTGTTAATTTAGTTTTTAATTGAAACCAAAAATGTTTTTAATGTATTATGTATAAACATTGGATTGTATTATAAAATGGCGGAAGTTTGTAATCGATCGACCACATGTTCTGTTGTAATCCATGGTGTTACACATCCCATGCCCAACTCTGAACGTAATCTAGTTAGTAGTTACAGTGAAACGCTGAATCAGTTCGTGGTAATAACTTAAACCAAAATTGACTAGAATTTGAAGTTATTTAAGCAAGCAGTTTCCGATAAATTTTAAACATTTTCAAAAACGCCCAATAAAACATTGCTAAGTGAATCACTGATATTTGAAACATAACGTTTATTTTAATCCTTACTCTAAATTTCTTATTTATTTATTTAGATATTTATTATGCTTATTCTACGGTTTTGCTGACTCCATATATTTAATTTATTTATTTTCATTTATAAGTAATTAAACTTTATCTCTTCTAATTATTGAATGTCAGTTCTTAATCTAAAAAACTTAGTAAAGCTAATATCTAAAATTGTTGTATATCTACATATATTTGTTGAAAGAATAAGAAGTATATAATATTACAATATTTTGATATCACTTTTCCATCAAAATGCCGCCATTTTATTGCTTATTTTTAAGAGTTGTTTGATTTCATGATCATTTGGAAATTTATTAAATAAAATTTGTCAATTACTGTTTAATTTAAATATATTATATGTATGTAGTCTGTGTACTTTAGGCTATTTATGATTTGGACCAAATTACAATTTCTATAAATTTAAATACAAAGTGAAATATTCTCTACTTCAATTATTATTATATTTTTCACTATAATTAATAACTATTTAAACATTTATTTAGTTGTTTATTTAAATATTGAATTATTTGTTATTTTATATATAATATAAATAAATAGACATAAACAATAATATTTATAATTAGATAAAAAAAAGCCTAATATTTTTATTAAATAAATTATAAGCAAATGCGATTTTAAGACATTTTTGGAGACTAAGAATTACAATACGTAATTAATAATAAAACATAAAATTAAGTAATTTAAAATATATTTACAATTTGCTATACAATAGAGAGAAAGGGAGATAAAAACTATATAAAATTAAAAATGTGGTAATTTAACAAATTAAAACTTAAAATTAATAAAAGATTTTCTTCGCATCCTTGATGTGGTGTGCGACATAATTCAGCTTATGTGGGACATAACACTTTGAGAATGTAATCTGTTAAAAGTGTTGGAACAGTTGGATTATCCTCGTTAATTGCTTTCAAAACTGAAAATAAATATAATACATAAATATTTATTTTAGCTTGGATTATAGTATATATAGCGCTTATTATATAATTGAAATTTTCAAATTTCAATTATAAAATTGTTAAAGAGATTTGTTACAAAAAGTGGTTGTTACAAAATACAAAGTTCAAACAGTTAAATTATAGACTCGTTGTTTAAATAATATGTAACACTAAGTCCAATATACTTTTTATATTGTTTTTTACTTATGTTAAGAATAATGGTTTCATCACATAATTTATTTATGAGAGTTGAAAACAACATAAAATTATGTATTTTTCTAAGAAAGCTGGACCAGATAGACTACCTAGGTTTATATGAAGTATTTAAAAAATTTATTCTTGAAAAATGATCAGGTATTTCTCCTTACGAATAGAATGTGTTTACGTCAATTCATATTTGCACTAAATTTTCATTAGTATTATTTGTACTAAGAAGCGATTTCGAATTGATTGAAGAATTAATAAGAACAGAATAAATTGCTCTATTTAAAGTAAATTCATCGTTAAAATGAATGAAGAACAAGATTGTAATAGTTAGGTAAATATCGATACTCACTTTTAATTAAAATTTGTAGTGTTTGATTATCGGGTGGTCCACTATCTAAACTATAAGGGATAACTGTTGTTAAATACTTAGGATCCATACCAGTTGGTTGTTTACTACCACCCTTTTGTTTGCCACGCTTCTTCTCCACATGATATTGTCGCCTACGATTTTGAACTGCCAACAATAGCGAAATAAAAGTATTTTTTAACTCTTTCTCGTATTCAAATTCATCACGTAAAGCTAACTCAGAAATTAAAGTTTCAGAAAATTCCCGTATTAAAACTTCCATTTCCATATATAACTCATTTAGTTGGCTAATGGTTAGGGCACGTAATTCTATACAAAAAGAAAATTTTCAAAATAACAATTAATAAATAAATATCTTAATTGGTTTTACGTACTGTCTTCATATAGAGGCGATCCCAAAACTTCTTTAGCCTTCTCCATAACTTCCGATACGATAATGTCATCATCTGGTGTCGTTTCATCCATAATATCATCGATCTCCTTAATTACTTCCTCAGCTGTTTTAATCGGTTCATTTTCCTATAAATACAAAGAAAAACAAAAAACAAAACGAAAACCAAAAACAAACCAAACATAAAGTAACCGAAAATGGAGAGAAAACAATTCACTCGCATAATTTATATATTAGCCATTAAAAGTTAAATCAAAGCACAGTAAAGGATTAAAACAATCAACTTACTGTATGCAACCCTCCCAATATTAACGTATGCATGTCCAAATCATTTGCGACGGCTTCATCCTCTGAACTTAAGTCATTGATATCATCATCGGGCGTTTGTGCTGGACGTCGGCCTAAATTTAATGTGGGCATATGCATTTGACGACTATGTGATTTTGACCAATCAATTGGTAATATATTGCCAAAATTACCTGTTATTGTCCACCACATTCTAAAAACAAGAGATAACAATTAATTATATGGATGAGTCTTTCTATATAGTAAGCGACAAAAATGTTGTATTATAAATATGTACATTAAATCATGTACAATTCACGATGCAACACCCTTCATATAGATATCGACCTTATTTGAAATATATTTAGCTACTTATTTTAAAGTTTATCAATCAAATTTTTATGATCGTTTTAAGTGGTTGTTACAAACAATATTTTAAAGTATTGTACAAATATATACTATATAAACCACTTACAGTATTTTATAGTTTTCTATATATGTATCATATAATACATTTCATTTAATAGATCCCACCAAAACATTGTTAACATTGTATTTTATTCATAACTTATATTCAAATAAATTAATGTATAAGGTAGTTTAAGAAGTGTATTTACAATTATAGAACCAGCTTAGCTTGGATTAAGCAGACATTTGTTTATTTAAACTTAAGGATATGATTTCAAGGAAATTAATTGCAACGTAGAAAAGGAAAGCAGGAAATAGTATATATAATAGCAGTTTAACAATTTTGTTGTGCCAAAAAACTGAATAATTGTACACATAAACTGGAACACGAGAACGAAGATGTGACAAAGAACAGGTCTATCCAGCTTTGAACAATTATCATCCAACACTTTATACAAGAGGATAATTTAATTTCACCAACATTGATTTTGTTATTCGAAAGCATTATATGTATAGAGCAACTTTATTAATTTTAAACTTTCCAACAAACGTGCCATACGATGTAAACTGTATTCTATCTCTCAAGCAGGGACTAGATATTTTATTCGATGGTAAGAAGATCGAAATTTCAGTTCCTGAAATAAATCTTCTATCGTCATCGAAATTTGCAACTTGTGAATTTTAGTATGAAACATATTTAAGATCACAGTTTGAAAATTCAAAATCGAATTTTTCACCAACACTATACCTGTATTTTAAAAAATTAAATATGTACATATACATTTAAATTTTTATCCAAAAATTATGAATATTTTTACATTTTGTTTAAATAACAATTTCTTAAAACATGATTACTAATAAAATAAATAATTTCGCAAACTAAATTAAACACTGTGGTATACTTTGTACGATTCGGCCGGTATAAAAACAGAGAGTTCACAAAACCGAATTTTTATATTTTATACTCTTTGAGCTCTTATCTTGTAAAATAGAATATGTTATAATAATTCAGATTATTTTATATTATAATTATTAGTAAATATTTTCACAAATCCAAATCATTTCATATATACACAGTATGTATGTATTATTTTTGCATTGACGTCATCATTTTTAATCGCGAACTGGGGTTTAATAAATATTTTTCGTGAACATGGTACCTTTTTTATGTACGATTTCTGATATAGTTTTGAATTATCTCTTGGAATATCGCCTGCGAAACGGTTTATCTCAGTACTATCTTTCAAACGTTGTTTTGAAATTCCTTAAATAGACGGTTGTATACTATAACTAAAACTTATCATTTTGGTTTTGCGTGCGTTAACTTTCAATTTATAAGTGTGTATGTGTATAGTAAAAAAAACTGATTGCGATTTTATAATACAAGTACATATGGAATTTTTTTTCTTTCTATAGTATATCATCCGGAAGACATTTATTTATACTTTATTTATAGTGAGGAAGTTGAAAATTATTGCATTGTTTTACGGCTCGTTATTGGCTAAAATGAGTAGTTTATTTTCTTTGCAAAATTATAATTTTGAAAACATGATCAGTGATGAGATATGCAGAATTTTGAACCACTTCTATTAAATTGATTAGATAGTTTGAATAAGTCATAATATTTAAATCGTCAAGCAAACAATTTTTGAAAATCTTTGCATACCTATATATTACTTTCTTTTTACACATTATTTTATTTTGATCAGCATAGTGTTACAGTAGAAAATCCAAACGCATTACCAATACAAGTAATTAAATTAATTTAAAACATAAAATTATAATGTCTTTATGAGGGTTTCGAAACTACAAATAAAGTTACATTAAGTATTTTAAAACTTAATATGATCAGTGTTAGAGTGGGAATCTTAAGAGTATATTGCTAACTGAAATTTTTAGGATTAAAAGAAATTCACAGGAAGTCTATGGAAATAAATTTGTATCGAATTTCTGTATTCCTTCAGAAAATTTATTAGCTATTAGCTGAAAACCAGTAGTGCTCGTAATGCAATAATTTTACTTTGATCCATTTATGCTTAACCAGTTTTCTAATAATTTAGATAAAAATATTGATGGAAGTCTCAGATTAATAACGAACACATTAATATACTTAACTATATTTTTATTAAGACAGTATATATACTAGACTTAAGTTACACGCATAGTGACATGATGAAACTAAAACGATTTCTTGACCTAGACAATCTAGTCATATAGTCTTTATATACAAATATGTTTGACCTAAATTACATAAGGCATATTTAGAAGACAGTTAAAAAGCATGACTTTTATATTAGCAACTTAAATATAATTTTAAAATCGAAACTCTATTATAATGTATACAGTCAAAGATACAGTATAATCTTTAAGTATAATCAAACGTCAGTTATTACGTAGGTCAAAAAATTTGACTGGTGAATAGCATCTGGTTTCAATATTAATTCTATTATTGATCTGCGTAAGTATTAAATCGTCTCAAAGTTTAATACTTAATACACAGTTACAGCGAATGTACATTAATGTATTAAGAACACACATCACGTCTCTCACCAATATAACGTGATTGAATTGATCATATCTGATTTGACATTGACGTTATTGTCTCATACAATTAATTTACCAAACAATGGGTATCACAGTATTATCTTCGAACAATCATAAATAAATATTTAATAAAAAAACGATCACTAATCGTTTATTTGTAATTTCCTGGTCAATATTTTTATCAGCGATCTTCAACTAATAATAATATTATGGGCGTAATAATTTCCAACCATCAATCTTTCATTACATTGTTCTTTAGTAAGCGCCCTCATTAATTTATTTGATTGTCATTAGTGTGTACTTAAGCTAGTATCTACATGCTCGTATATATATATATATATATATATATATATATATATATATATATATATATATATATATATATATATATATATATATATATATATATATACATATATACATATGTATATATATATATATATATATATATATATATGTATATATATATATATATATATATATATATATATATATATATATATATATATATATGTGTGTGTGTAAAAGAAAACTTAATTTGCGCATTGTTTGTGTTTGAAACCTGTCGCAGTATCCATTTATATAGATTTAAACCAATTTTCGTGCGTCCAAGCAATAATATACATTCTGTGTTTCCGGTGTAAAGTGAGTAAATTTGAAATTAGAACGGAACTCGTTTTATAATACATAGTATGAAGAGAGATTGATTAAGGCAAAGTGCGAATTTATAATTTTAAAACTTATCAAACACTTGTTAATTAATAAGTCCGCCGTGTTGTAATATTTTAATTAAAAAAATCAGATTTGTTGTTACAACAAATTTACCTATTACAAACATTGGAAATGTTTTGCCCACGTATGGGGTATAAAATACAAGATTAATAGTCTAATTATTTTTATTTTATTTAATAGAAAAAGCAAAAGAAAACTTAATTTAATTTATTAGAACACAAAATAAACCTAAATTAAATAAAGCATAGGGTTACAATTAATTATTTTTGCGTTTTACTTATTGCCAATTAAATTAAGAGGCTTACAGTTCATATTTGGTGATTGAATGTGGAGATTATTTATCACTATGTGATGTGCTCTAACATATCCGAGATAAACTATACTCAAACAAAAGTAAATCAATTAATCAGCTACATGGACAGAATCATTTCTTATTAACATATTTGATTTAGTATCTGCAAAATTTACCGGTTGTAGTTACCACCAATCGAACTAGTTCGTTCAATCCATGAACGAATGTTTATAGTCAAGAAAGAACGGGTTAGACGACATCATCTTATAAGATAAAAGTATATAGTTGATATATTAAAGGACTATGTACCATAGAGATAACTGTTTGATATTTATTTGGGGCGAGGAGATAGACGTACAATATGCAAATAAAGATCCAATAATTGCGACTACACTACTACACATATGCAACATTAAATATCGTGAACTAATTACAACATGAATAATTACACCACTACAATTGCATCAATAGCAGTATTACCAGTAAAATATTCAAAGTAAAGATTAGTGGCTAGCGCTTAATTTTGGAATGTTGATATATTGTATAGAAAGAATAAGTCTCATATACATAGCCTTAACTAGAAACAAGCGTCTCAATATTATTATGAAATTTGTGAATAAAAAAATACTCACGATAATTAAGTTGCTTGTTTTATAAATATTACCAGAATTGACCGAACTATTCAAAACCCTATCTATCCACATGAATATATATTATGAATTTTATCATGTGCACATTTCCTCCGCATGTTCAATATTTTATTGTTTTAACTTAGTAGTTAAACCATTTTAAATGAATTATACATGAAGTCATATCCATGTTTGTCATCATTATGTATTATGTATAATGTGGGATGATGATTATTTAAATTTTTTAGGTCGTAAACAAATGGGTCAATTAACAATAAAAACACAAACGTCACTGACCATAGACACAATTATAGATATCTTATTATTAACTACACAGAAATTCGATCAATGGTACTTCAAATAAAGTGATTCATCTACAAAAATATGTCATTTCTTCGTTAGGTCCAAACAAAGCGAAACACATATGGCAAAGAAGGAAAGTCGTCATTAACTGTTCTTAAGTTTTAATTTATATTTTAATATATGATTTATGTGACTCATGCATTTCTTGAGCAATTAGAATATATGTATGGTCGTGTTTTATGTCTATTATGGTGTGTCAAATTTCGTAGTAGTTAAATAGTTTACGTTGTGGTACATACAACATGCCCGTATCAGTAGTTTATGGAGAGTGAGAGATAAGATTTACATATATGTATATACATATATTAGAAAATTAATGATTTTTAATTTAGTTTAGTACAGCAACGATTAACATGATATGACGACCATATGGTTATACCTTTTCTTTGGATGGACGCCAGAAATAATTTTTATAAATATTATTGACATTTCAATGTTAAAGTCGAAAAGTAATTGTGGTAAATAATAAAATTTATATTTGCTTTGTTTCTAATATAATGTTAGTAATAAACAATATTGAACATATTATGCTAAAATCATCTAATTTACTTTCAAATTACTATCTTTTAATAAAAGAGCAGTAGGGGACCAGTTAATATAATAATAAAAGACTTAAAGGCAATTGTTTTCCAGGTTGATTTAATAATTAATTGTTGACTAGAATCTGGATCGAGGGGTATCGATCCCGTTCCAACTTTTCACAGGTTTTTAACATGGTGTTTATGTTTTTAATGAGTCAGTGGTCACTATCGACAGTAATTTATTTTCAAAATTAGGCGACACGAATGGTACTGTAAAATTTCTTGATGAAAGGGAACATGTCTTTCGTTGAAACATTTTGCAGTCGAACACGAATTTACCGACAAGAAATGCATGATTTTTTTCAGAAACAAAATGCATGCAAAATTATTTTAAATAGTCTCAAAATCTTTCTGAAACCTAAAGAAAAGTATGTACTATCATTTTGGATAAAAGTATTTTACAGAAAAAACTCTTGCCAAGGTCTCTTTTTACACACTTTTAGTTCGATATATCAAACGTAATGCTAGTTACTAATATTTTCTTTTACTGTTGAGATACCAATTTCTCTTTAGCTTAAAGTTGAATAAACTCAAACCAAATTTTCAACTAATTATATTTAATTCCACTTTTCAACAACGATGGATCTTCTCTTTTATATTTTATTCCAAAACATATCGTTCCACCTCAGATATTTTATAAACTTAACAGCAAAAATGCGCTAAACCATATACCTCACACTGCTAGAGTTTTCAAATATGTTCAAATCATTATGCCGCATACAGTATTTCTTTTTTATCTTATACAAAACACAATTATGCAAGTGAAATTTATTATTGTATAAGCTTGAAACCAAAAACACAATATGTATAGTATGTATTCTTATATAAACACTCATACACATAAAACATATTCGACTTATGCAGATTTATACAAGAAGATGTGTTTAAGTAATAAAAACACTTCGAAATCGTATACATATATGAAATGCATTTAAACAAACAAAGTCACACATATACGGTGATTCAATTTGTTATAATTCATCGTCTCAGCTAAATGCAATTACTAATTAGGAATTTTATGTACACATATGTGTGATAAAGCGAAAATGAAAATTATGCAAATAATGGAATTAACACAAGCAAACTAAGAACTTTTACTTATCTAGATTACAGTGAATAAGATTATTAAAACTTAACCAAAAACAACAATTCAAAATTATGATGATTGGTGAATAAATAAAGGTGTACTTTATGCAGAAAATCGATTTCCACCTTTTACGATTATATATATAGAACTAATTCAATTAATCTACCTTCCTTGGTACCATAAAACACTTCTTGTGATTCGTGTGATGCTAATCTGTATATAGTTAATGCAATATATCTAATTACTTATATTACGTTGTTTAAATAAACATCTGGTATTTTACTTTCGTCATTATTTTTAGCTCATCTTGTGCTTACCGTATACATTAATCGTATATTCCATTCAATTCACTTTCGATTTAAAAACATAAATAATTTGCTTTTTCATTCAATTTTATTTTCTAATTCTGTGATGTGTGAATGATATGTTCATGCATGCTTTTTAAGTTCGATTGGAATTCGAATATTTAAACCAATAAAATATCGTTGTCAGGTTGTTGTATACAGACACAATGATTAAGGATTCGTGCCATGTTTTCTCACCAGCCTCTTCACAGCGAGTAGACGACCACTAGAAACTATCCCGTAGAAAAGGTAGGCATGGTTTTCTATTCTTTTCACAGTGAGTTTCTAACGAACCAAAAAAGCAAGTTGTTACAAATCATAAATGTAAGTTACGGTTAATTTTGGATTTCCACCTAACTGAAGTTCTATCATCGTCCGTCTTCAAAGTTTGACGACAATATTTTTCTTCATTTGTAAACAGACAGAAAATCATGATTTCTCACGAGTAATACCAATAATGATAATATTGATAGAACTTTATCAACTCCATTGTACAAAACATTATATTACAGTTTATCCTACCCCTATCGGCATTCAATCCCGGTACTTCCCACTCCAATTGCCGCAACATTAAGCATACTGCGCCATTTGGTTGGTAAAGCCACGCAAAGAATGAGAATAAATCACAATATTATGGCTGTTTTCAATAAAACATACATCATCAGATTTATAAAACCATATCGCATAAGATGCACGGTCTGTGCTCATAAAATTAGACCGCCAAACAGACTTTTAAGACTAACGAAACAGACTCATGGAAGGCATCCTCGAGTATTGCACTTGAATTTCTAGAGACAAATTGAGGCGGTAACCTCATAGAACGGGGTACAAGAAGAAAGGAACAAATAAACAAAACTTGATTTTCCTACAATTAACAATATTTTGTTCGATCGGTAAAAAATACTTGTTAGAACTAGTTGAAATATTTTGTTAGTTTTCTATAAATAAACTGCATTATTAAACCAAATTCGTCCCACATTATACAATATAACCCAATCAAATATGAAATTTTATAGGTGATTCATTAAAGATTACAAATATTAAGACTAAATGATTAAAAGCTACAAAAAAATTTCTTAAACATTTCTGTATTTCTTAAAGAATTATTAATAGACTATTCGCTTATAAGAAAATCGGTGTGTAGACAAAAAAAATAGAGCAAAAAATATCGAAACGCACAACCGTCTTAAACACATATGTATATGTATATACTCATAATATTATATACGAAATACTTACTTTGTGTATCTTGATTATTCAATCAAAAAATTGAAAATAAATTGGATTGGATTAAAAAATGAGAAAAAACATATAATCAATTGATCTGGATTGCAGATTGGATACGATACTTAAGTTTTCAATATCAACTGTATGTGGTCCAATTTCTGGAGGAAACTTATACTTATATTATATAGTTTGATACTATGACTAAATAATTAATTAAATGTAATTTTCTGTTATAATAATTAAAATATTAGAGTTGGTCGATTGGATGATCAAAATAGAGATGATGCCAAGAAAATTAGTTAAAATTTTGCTCGGCAATAGTATTGTAAAACGACTGGTCACTATATCTATAATGTAATGGATAATTATACGCAGGCTGTGATAAAACAAGAACAACAATAAAATTAATTAGAACTACATTTTTATCAATTTCATTTCGTGTTTTCGATGTTCTGCGTTTTGTTAGTAAAAACTATGATGGTAAACAAGGTCAAAACATTTACAGTGAATTAAGTATATATAGAGAAAAAAGTCATATAGTTTTTGTTAATTTTAATTAACTAAATTGAATAAAATTGTATTCGTTTCGTAAGCACGACGTTATGTGAAATTGATGTCATCTTTGTGATGTGTGACTGTTAAATATATGAAATATAAGTGGAAGAGGAATGCGAAATTCTTATCATGTGTGAAAGTGTTTTATAAAAATAAACAAAATTATGTATAATCTTTTAAGTATAGGGTTTCGCCTATCACAGGATAAAACTAAACGATTAAGGAACATGATAAAACTTACAATAAAACTGATGAAAATAATATTGATAACAAAATTTTGGTCGTAGTGAGATTACTTGTCTCACATGAAAATAAGAAATAAATTTAAAAGTGCAGTTGGGTTAGTTGAGTGAGTGACATTAAGCCTTATTACTTCTGCGATTCCAGTCGTTTATTCGACAATAAATTCAGTTACTGGACATAATTTCATCACATTCTGCATGGGTATATGGATATAAGGTGAACCTTAGAGAAAAATTGAAACTATCTGATTGAATGTAAAACGTTTATTTCTAGTAAGCTGATACTAAGGTCCAAACAAACGAAAATGATTTTAATATTTAAGTATTTAATTATGTAAGCGTAATTAATAAAAGTCTACTTTCAAATTTTATGAGTCTTCAACTAATCCATAAAAATAATAAGAAAAGAATAAAACAATATTATTTTTTCAATATATATCACCTGGTTATATATAATTGTTATAAAATAATTAATTACTTTTTGATCAATTTTTTTGCATGACATCTCAACATATATGTGTATGTATAATGTATAATATTTTGACCCACTAACATTTACCATACAAGTTGACATTACACACAATAAACAATTAAAACCAAACGAATGTCAGTATATCGTTTAAAAATAGAATAATGTGTCATTTTCGCTATTTATCGATATTTTGTGGTTCGAGAGGGGTGTTAAGATTATATATATTTATGTACAATATATTGTATAAAAACTTTTCGAGGGTGAGAAGAATCGATATATCGTCACACAATTTGAACGAACAAACAACTTGAATAGGTCCATATTACAATAGGAACATAGAGAGCTGTATGTGTAAGAGTGCATTCAAAATATTTGTCGCTCGGTGAATATATTTGTTACATCTAGCACGTTTAATCTATTTTGAGACCAAACATATAAACCCTCTATTAAATTAAAAGATTCATAAATCTTTCTCCATGTTGGTGTCTTGACAAAGCAGACACAAGGCACAATCAAACCTATTAACAGTCATGTTAAAGCTGCTGAATTTTATAAAGACCTCCATCCCAACAATGTGTTATCATCAAAATATAAATAGTTAATACCTTTATACAATTTCTAGTTTAAAATATAAAAACTATTCTAAATCAAATCAAATTGGTTTAGCTTCTTTATAATATGGGGTATGTGTTTGTATATGGGCACATAAACAACTAAGAATCATATTTTTAGATATTTATGTGTGAGTGTGTGTTTATATGCATCTACTAACATTGGTATTGAAAATTTACATACCTACATAATATGGTAGTATAATATGTGTAATACATAATTGATACCTAAATGCATGTTTCTATGGTTTTCTTTAAGTGAATGTCATTATGTGCGATGACATTTTAATTGACTTATGTAGAACTTGTCCCATATTGACATAAATATTGATCTTCTGTCATCATACATACGTGATGATGATTTTGTTGATGCATTTTTTGTATTGTTTAACATAACGTTGAATTAAATAGTGATTATGTAGTGAATCGTTTTATAAACGGCTGTTTATGAATGTGAGCTTTATGAATTTGAACACGCGTCATTTTAAATTTAATGGTTAATTATTTAAATTAAATAAACTATATAGTGTTAAATATAAAGTGTTTGCGTATTAATAACGTGCTTTAATTATGTTATATATATATATATGTGCTTTTTAATTAAACTAAAAAGAAGAAATAATATTAATAAAGGTGATCCAATTATTATAAGTTTGGCGTGTGCTTTGGCAAATTTGTCGAATATATGTATATGTTATATCAATATATAGAGGCCATACTCATTCACAAAAAATTTAGCAGTCCCACATGTCGAAGGGAGCTGGAATTGAAGATCGAAAAGAGCCACAAACATTTTTATACATTTAAATACATATATATTATATATATTTACACAGAGCAACAATAAAGCATTTTATATGTATATATGGGAACATATTTATAGGATAACCAGTTTGACATTTTTTGAGATTTATACAACTTACCTTGGCTGAATTTGACTGAACTCTATAACTTTGACATATTGTAATGCTTTCAATGATTGGACCGAAAATTCATCATCTTTATTAATTATTTGTTGATTTATCGCATGAAATTCTCGATTCAAATCACTAGATAAACTCTCACTAGACAAAATGTTAGGTCTGAAATAGATAAATTAGAGAGATATGGATCAACTTTATTTTGTGTGTCTGGTAAATTGCGCGCGACTCAAAAAACTAAAGTTGATAAATTCGAACAATATTATTGACAACTTTCAATTTCGAAATATTTGGGTTAACTCTGAAATCGGTATTTATACCTTACGATATCCAAAATTTTATATCCAATTTCAAAGTCATCTTTAATCGAACTTGAAAGTTATAAAATTTGGTTCAAAGTATATTTTGTTAAACGTGTATAGTGTGTATCTATCACATGGACTCCTATAAATTTTGCTGCTCTGTGATCGTCGATTTATAATTTATAAATCTAAAGGTTTCCATAATAATAACAAAATTAATATATGTAATACTGACTGGCCTGTACTGTGAAACTACATATAGACAAAATATTTTGCTGAATCTTTGCCAAGTAATATTATTTATTATCAAAAATTTAAGCATTCTGATATGTATGTAAGCATGACTATGAAGAGCTGGCTTAAGCATAAAATGGCTCCAGATCTATTACCTAATTATTTTTCTGCACTGTATGAGGTAATGTAAATTAGTATTAGTTTATGAATTTCATAGTACCATCCATTCCAGTTTTGCGACAAAACGTTTCTTTTTTTAGGAAAACTTCCAGTAAAGTATATGTCTGCCCAATTTAAAAAAAAATCGTAGTTTCGCCGATGCACCAAAAAACTATAACTCGATAAAAACCATTATCTTCAATTATTTACTGATGTTTTCTTAACTAATAACTTCTAGACCTCGTTGTGTATACACGACACAGTTCATATAGTAGATATAGTATACAAGATACCGTATTAGCTATAAAGTCTTACGTTAATATATTTAGAATTAACAAGCAAAAAACAATATGGAAAAACCGGGCAATTATTTTTTAAAGTGATCGCGATTAGTGTGTTTATGGTGTTATCTAAATTGGTATTAATGTTCGGCGTTAAAGTTGCCACAGAGTCGTTGTGGATGTGTGTGTCTTGGCTATTGATGTTCTCATCTAGTAGCGTTATAACTTGATTTGACGAAGAAGTTTCTTCTTCCATAATTCTTAGACCTTATAAATTAAATTTGGATACTGTGACATTTGAGCTTCGTACTCAGTATGCGTATAAAATGTATACACCTCTAAATCGATTTCATTCGTACCACAACAATGTTTCTATTTTTCCACATAAATATACGAATCCATTATTCTAATTCCTATTACAAATTAATGTAGAAGCACGCGCGCGGGTGTTAACAATATGAAAGACAATTAAGTATAGTTTTTGTTGTTTTTGTCGGCGTTGGCAAATGATTAAGCATGCATGAACTGAATAATAACACATACTTACAACCAAAAAGTATGTTTGTATAGGGATCATACCTACTATACCATATTGCGGAATATGCGCCTATCCGTATACACTATACTCCACTGAGGAATCCAAAAAAATAATACGCTCAATACATACAATAATGGTGTTTTTCTTTATATAAACTTCTATGTATCTAATTAATTGATTTACAAAATTAATTTGACATCGATCAAACATTTAATCTTGGAGGTAATACATGTTCTATTAACTACACATCAATCGAGGTTGGTTAAATATTGAAAATAACCTAAATAAATGATTTCGTACTCTTTGGACGACGCTCATGCTTTATACTTATATGATAGTCAGTATAGTTTGTAAATTCATTTCAGTTTAAGCAGGATTGCAATTCTCCTCTGTTTTATTAAATAACAAGCGTATTGTAAAACGTGTTATATATACATACAAAGGTAGTAAACAAAACACAAAGTAATCTCACACAAAAAATATTGAAAATCTTTAAGTTTCAAGGTAATCTTCTGATTTCTTTTTATAGTTTTCTCGCATGCAACGTCGATTGAACGTACCACCTGCACAATCAAATAACAATTTTTATCTGTATATGGTCAAACTGGCACCAACGCCATGTACATATTCGTTGTCTATGGCATCATATACACTATCGAATTATGATAAATTATTAACATTTTGTAAATTGTAACTGTAAATAAAATATTAACGTGCTAAGATGATTAACGAACCGAAGAATTTTCTAACTTCCTCTCGATTTCTATTGTCTTCTGTTATTTATTTCTGCATTGTCTCGTTTTAATTTTAGTTTCGCTATATAATATTGATTTATTTTGATTAAATTGATGATGCTTAGCCGTTTTATATCACTTTCACTTATTCAAATATGTGCAAACTTTTACATATATGTGTCGGTGTGTGAGACCACTACACATTGTGCACAGTGGAAAAAAATAAGACGTTCTAACTAATAAAATATAACTTATAACGTGAATATACATTTTTGTAGCCTGATCGTTATCATCGTACAAAGATTTGCCTCTTTTAACCTATATCAAGATAACATTTATACTTACAGACATTAGGATTAATATATATATACATATATACTTATGTGGAATATGCACGAGTTGAATGAGAGCGACAACATGTCTTAATTTGATTTGAGATTTTATAAATAAAAATAATTTTATTTTGGTGTCGTTTTGCTTTGGGGCGCGTATTGTAATCCTATCCATTTTGGTTGATATTCATTCATTATGACTTTTTTAAGTATATCAAATATCTTCACAACACCATTAAAACATGTCTGTATACCAAAACCAGTTAGTTAAGTATATGACACATACGCTATTATTAATCTACATTTAATTGATAACAGTTTTGTGTTTGTATACATATAAACAAACCAAATATAACTATTGAATATATTTTTATCTTTCCGGTTGGGAAATCGTGATAGAAATAAAAATAAAATTCAACGGTGTATGGCATTGTATAACATTTACTGGGTCAACGACCGACCATCTAATAGTTGGCATATTTTTTATATCACGCCACAGCTGCCTTTTCCATATCTACTTATCATAATTTGATTGATCCGTGATCGATCAATTCGTTATAAATGAAAACATAATGATCGTAGGTTATAACCGAATTTGAACGTGTGCGGGATTGCGAATCAATTAAAATTAATTGTTTGTTCAATTCAATATAACTATGTACCTATACTGATTGTTTTTTTTTTGGTTTAAATTAAAACTTTAAATTATTGTGGGTTTTCAGTATATGATGTAATGACCGTGAATTGAGATTGTTATCGCTTAATAAGGAACCGCGTTTTTCGAACTTGTTTTTATATTATTATTTTGCGAACTAGTCGAAGTTGGTTAATTTAGTAGGTTGAATTTGAAATAAGTCTAATACATATACATACATGCATGTGCAATTGATTATCTGACTGATATTACCAGCTCAACCTATATTGCAATTAAACTAATATAAAGCTTTTCACCAACTTATTCTAATTATATCTAGCTACATTTTATTTAAAACTGATATTATCAGTACCATCGATTGACATTTAGAAGAATAACATATATGATATTAAATGATATCAAAATCACTAAATTGTTTAAGCCATAAGTATAGCTTTAACATTACTACACCTTGAACAATCAGTTCAAACATAATAATATTTTACCGCATACATACCTATACTGAAAAATCGATAATTTAAAAAAGGTTTAATAATTCTTAAGCCCCCTCCCAATATCAGTCGAAATGCATTTCAACAGCATATCTGCGCATTCTACAACATAAACAACAAGTTTAAAAACATACATATTTGTTGGATGTGAGTTTCACATAATAATCTCGTGTGTCTTTATTATACTCGTACATATAGTTAAAAAAAAACATTAAGAAAGAAACCAACTTGTCAAGATTCAAGAAATTTCGTTATTTTCCTTTTAGATATGAACATATCTTAAACAAGTTTCAACTCTGTCTTTCTTTTCTCTCTTATGTAGCTATATAGTAAATATATTTTTGCGCTGGAAATCTTATTGTTAAATACGGTGAATACAAAGATTAACCCTTGCATGTTTGTGGTACAACTATATATGTTATTTCACCATTTAACTTTCTAAACACTAAACTCACTATTATTTAGTCAATGTAAAAACGGCTTCTTTCGCTACATGAAATTTAAAACTTAGCGCATGTTTTTCCAGTTTATTTTATAGGTTTTGCTGACTGGCATAAATCGTCTTCAAGTCTAAACAAATAATTGCATGTTACAAAAGATATGTAAATAGAGGTATACGGAAATGTATATCCAAATTTCACTGTAAGGAGTACACATATACATACTCGTATATTATATGTACTTGTGAAGTGAATAGTTAATGAACAAATGCTAATTAAGTAAAGTATTAAAGTATGTATATGTAGCTACTTAAATAAATTAGCTAAGAATTTTTAGTTTGATAAAATATTATGTTTTCAAGCGTGATAGTGCTATTGCTTATGGTGCAACTATCGACCATGGCTAATTTTATAATATTAAAACACGGATTTTTTGTTGCCTGTTGTATCCCAATTGTATATATATCCAACTAAAGAATCGATATAACACGCCCATTGTATAGCTATTGGTTTAAGCACGCGAGATACATAGATGATAACCATCACGAGACACATAATTATAGCGGTTTTATTAAAATTATTCCTAATTGGAAACCTTTTTGTATATTTATGTATGCCTGTTTGTAATATGATCTGACTAAAACATCAACTTTTAAGAAATAGATCTTTTGTTTAGATAATAAATATTCAGGATATTTAATGTTTCTAAACAAAATAATAAATGAGATGGTTTTCGAAAGACGAAGAAATATTTTTTGTCAGTGCCGCTTTTGTTAAACATACACATGATTTTAAAATGGAAAGCAGTGTTTTCTTATAACACACATGTTGAGCACCACTGAGCTCGTCACAGAAATAACTTTAAACGACTATGTGACTCATAAAATGAAATTTTTTGTCAAAAATCTTGATTCTTTTTTGTTAAGGAGCTTAAAAATATTTATAAGTTGCATTTCAGAAGATGTTAACAGAAATAGAAAATAAAATTATCGTTAATCTATTTAATAATAATTTGAACAGGTAGACATGAATTTTATCTATCATCACGCATTGCCACACATATCACATGCATAAATTGCTCCGAAAATATTCGTATCACGGAACAACTTGCCAAATATAATATATACATGTATAATAACATGTATGTGTGTATTTACCTTTTAAATTCTCTCTCATATTAAAACATAATTGGGAAATGAGGAAAACACTTTGAAAAATTGTTTACATTTCCATCGAATGATCCAAATGTGTAGAATAAAACGTTAAACGAAAGGCTAATGGAATTTATGTTATTTCTTTTATATTATTGGTTTTTCCAAGTTGATTAGGGCGAAAGAAAATATGAATATCCTAATATAAAGGTGAAACCATAAAATCATGACGTAATTTCTTATAGTTAAGATGATATTCTATATACTCTATAAAATATTATATACATATACCGATGTGGAATGAATAACAAAATCCGATTAATTATCGGTAATTTTGAGCTAATAGAGTTCATAAAATGCAGATCGTGGACCGTCTCACCCTTGCGCGAATAAAAATCAACAGAAATAATTTTATTGACTGGAGCAACTTCTAAATATGTTCAAAGAAGTAGTATGAGGGCCATAGTATATACATAAGTACATATAAACATATATCAGACCGCCCAGGTGGCGCAGTGGTTAAAGCTGCGGCAGTTGAAGCGGGAAGTACCGGGTTTTCAAATCCCGACAGAAGCAGGATGCAAAAGGAATTTTTCACCATACGACTACGATCCATACGTAAATGAACACATCTATGACCCCTTGTTGGAGTGTAGAATTCATGGGCCAACTCATCTTTCATGTCAGTACTATAGGCTGTCATGGAGCTGTGCAATGTGCAGATTGTTCTACGTAAATCGGACCTATAGCCGTACGTCCTCGATTTGGCTGTAAACAAGCAAACCACAAAAAAGATGGAAGTGCCTCGCGCAGATAAAAACATATATAGCAGATAGAGATAAAAACTTACAAATAAACAAACATACTTATATCAGTTTAAATATCTATTCAAAAGTTAGATTAAATCCAGAATTAGATTTTATGGTCTTGTAAGCCCTAGGCTATCGACATAAAGCTTAGAAAAATTGGAAAAATATTTAAAAAGACAACACCTAGTTACCACACAACACAATCATTACTCATCAATGCTAACTGGAACGCCTTAATTATAATTACGTTAACAGTTCATTGTCCATATTGAATAAATAGAACAAGTCTCTGCACACCCTAATAAAACCAACAATAATGTATATTTAGTTTTGTTCCGTATCGACGAAAGTAAAGAGTTTGTTTACCCCGTTGAGATGACTAGATATGTATGTAGTTTTTCATAAATCACAGACAGATAGGGAACACCTTAATCATATCATTTTCCTTAAGGTGGTAACTTATCTCTCCCAATTTTATTACTATATGTATTTGACGCATCAATATATTGATCGATGATTACAAAATAATTTAGGAACTTAGTTTAACAAACTCGAAGCATGTACATATACGGTAGATTTAGTTGAAATCGTGCGGCGACACAATAAAATAAAAATATTATATTATTGCAAGGAAGAAACCCATTCCATTGCCGCATAAGAATGTATTTGTATCACCCCAAATAAAAGTTACCGGTTTAGAATACAATACAATAAAATTCAATAGTATTGTAACGGTAGAAATATCCTTATTATTGATCCTTAACGGGCGCATGCGTATAAAGTTCGGCCATATAAATATAATAATATGTATGTATAGAAAATCGGAACATCCATTTTCTTAATTTTCATTTGAGGCGTAATTTAAAAAAAACAACAACATAAAAAAAATCGAGATTCATAAATGGGATACTACTTACTGGCATTCATTCATTATTTCCTCCTGGGTACGAACTTGTACCGGTGCCAATTCTTCAACAGACTCCTCGTAATTTCCAAAACATTTTGTTATTTTATCATCGAACGTATTAACTAAATCCTCAAGGCTAGCACTGAACGTTTCGGTGAAATTAATTTCGGTAGTGTCACCTTTGCCACCAACTCCATTCGCTGCCAAGATTATTGCATTTTTCGCATTTGTATTACAATTGGGTGAATCATTTTTTGTTGTTCCTCCACCAACTCCAATGCCAAATGACTCATTCATATCCTCATCGTTATGATTCGATGTATTGTGATTATTTATAAGATCCCCAAGGATGAGAATATTGTTATCGTTTTCTTTTAAATTTAACGAAAGTTCTTTAAGATTGGTTTGATTCGCATTGGGATTGGTGGATGATTGATAATCGATTGGTCCCCATTCATCGGTTTCTTCGAATTGCGCTAATGGGGCCTCAAATTTTAATTCGGCCATTTTATTTGCAAGGTCCCGCATTTCACACGTAACGGACTCGGTAGTATCTCTCTATATGGATTAATGAGTCCTTGAAATACACTGCACTGATCACAAATTCACACACTTTTTGAGCACTGATTTTTGGATTTGCCAAAAAATTTTAATGGTATTTATATTGAACAAAAAATGGGCGTAGAATATTTACGTAGCTAACGAATTTTCACTTATATAGATATTTCATTTTATTTTAACTAATGAACAAATAAAATTAAATAAAAACAAATCGACCGATGGTTAAGTTGAAATAAATAAAAAAAGTTAAAGTTCTTTCTTTTACTTTTTACTTGTAATTTTAAATTATATTTCTTACTACTTTCAACTTACCGCAACGACGGTTTAAAACGAACTGAAGAAATCCAAATAGCGATTGAATTGAAATTTCATAATAATAATTCATTTAATACGTATTAAATTGACAATACATACACAGATACACTACATTACATAGTTCAATTAAACCGAATATATGAGAAAAGAGAAAAGAACAAGAATTAAAATAAAATGTGTAGACATGAGAAGGCAACCATTTTTATCAGCTTCGAAAATTCTCACTCTCATTTTCCGATATGAATAATAAAAACAACTATATGCGCGAAGCAAACAAACACAATGCGTTTGAAAATAAATTAAGTAAGTATGTGTAGCACTCATGTGAAAATTAAATAAAATAATCAATCCATATTATGATATTATTTTGAGATAAAGTGATCATAAGTTATATTAATCTCTGTAGAAAATGTAGAACTATTATAAACATAAAGTTAAGTGATTAGGAATTTATCAAAACAAGACATGATATTCAAGGTATCAAGTTTATCAAGACGTGATAAACTGAAGATCAATAGTGGATGATTTAGAATTATATTATTTTATAATTATAAATATTTAAAGTGGATAAAACTTTTCAATTATAGTACACAATTTTGTTACTTGCAATAAGGTTCGATGTCTTCGGATTTTTGGATAATTGTAAGCACAAACCTTAATCCATATTTACGTATATGTACTTTCAAAAATTAAAAATCCCAGAAACTTTCAACGTTTATAACTCCATCTCTTATTAAACATTAGAAGTTATTTTAAAATCTCTCCAATACTCTTGAGTGTTTTTTTATTCAACTAAAACTGACATTTAACATGTCTTATAAGAAATTATTAATATAAAAAATGGTTGAAGTGTTAAGAAGAGAAAAAAGTGAAAAAATCCGTAAATAAATTAAATTATTTAACAAAATCAATAAATTAATTAAGTTTAACTATAATGTGTATACTATGTCAAATATTTATTATATTGTAATGTGAAATTTTTTTTATCCGTGAATAAAAAAAACTGTGTGTGTGTAGTTTAATCAGTGAGCGAGTCTAGTGTAGTGAAGATAACAAAATAAGTGAACGAAAAATTGTGTATTTTATTAAATTTAATTGTTGGATATCTTGTGGAATGGAATTTATATTAAATTAAATTTAATTAAATTGTGAAATAATTTTTTTTGTTTCGTTCTTCGTGTCTGAAACGAGAAAGTCGCGGGCGACTTATAAAACGCTCAGCCAGAAATTATTAAAGATGACAGATATTTTTGGTAATATTCTCACTCAAATGTCATCTGCATTTAATAATCAAAATAAAAAGGATAATCTCGATATTCAATTGAATAAAGATAAAACTCTAAAATGGCGTGGTCTGCACAATAATCAGTTTGCTGCGTCAAAAAAACGTGGTGGTGGTGGTGGTACAGCCACAAAGCAGAGTCCATCGCCATCACCGATTCCATCAACGAAGCTGAGCAATGGCGATGGAAAAAATGCGATCGCTACTAATGATACTTCCATCGAAGATGACCAAAAAGAGAGTAATACTATTGTTAAAGATGAACATGTTGGTGGTAATTTAAAGCGTGATGAGTTGAAAAATGATGAAACGAAGCCACCATCACCATCGACTTCAGCCAATCAAAATGA
Organism: Tipula lateralis; assembly: GCA_963932295.1. Lineage (NCBI taxonomy): Eukaryota > Metazoa > Arthropoda > Insecta > Diptera > Tipulidae > Tipula > Tipula lateralis. The sequence goes on from OZ010737.1 coordinate 197,865,978, forward strand.
TTCAACTATTGTAAACACAGATAATACCATAGATAACAATCCCACGAATAGCAACAACACTACAAGCATTGATAATGATTTAATAAAGAAAGAAAACATATTAAAATATCGTACACGAAATCAACGACAACGACGTAAAAGTATTACGGAGGCGGATAGTGGTACAGCATCATTTACTGAAAATATTGAAGCTGTCATAACTCCAGCTTCAGAATTGCAACAAACATCACCTGCAGTAAAATCCACAAAAAAACGGAAAGTAAATTCAGAAACGGATGAAGTTCAAACACCTAATAAAATTCAATTACGTGGTCGCAAAACAGAAGAAAACTTTAATGTTTCAACTCCTAGTATTGTACCTACACCAACTATCGAAGGTGTCGACGAATCCAACCAAACTACAACGACTACGGAGTCTAAGGCCGAAGAGGGAGGTTTAAATGACGTTGCCATGGAAGATGGCAATGACATTAGTAAAGAAGAGAAAAATGATTTAACAGTTGCTGGGCAACCAACTGTTAAACCAAAATTGAAACGAGGACGGAAAAAAAAGGTGAGTTGTTTTTTCGCGTTATCGATTTTAGAATGTGGAAATTTTATTTATATTTTAAGTTTTTTTTTAAGTTAAAGTAACGTTATAATATTAAGCTATTTAAATATTTCAGAACCCTAAAGTCATTCGAATCATTAAGTTTGTTTAGTGTTTAATTCAAAATAAATTGATTGTTAATTTTGTTTGAATCGTTGCTCTTAAATTATGTCGAATGATTTTGTTTCAGATTCACACACCGGACATTGCCGAGGAAAAACAAATCGAGGCTAAAGAGGAATTTGATAAAAAAATGTTAGAGTCTCTTTCTAAAATACCAAAGAAACGTGGTCGAAAACCAAAAGTTGAAAACATACCTAGTCCTTCTGCATTTACACAATCATCCAGGGAATTACTGATGTCATCTCCTTCCCATGAGTTAACAGCCGCAGTTGTAGAAAAAACTCCAACCAAAAAATCATCTCGCGCATCAACGAAAGAGAATGGAAATAATGGCGGAATTCTTGCAACCGCAATAGCTCGTAAAGAAAAAATTTATGAACAAATATTACCGCAACCTCAACAAAGATTGTCTCGGCGTATTAAACCGACCGCAAAAATTTTGGCAAACGAGGAATTACGATTTGGTTTCGAGTTACAAAATAACGCACGGCTCAGTTTGAGCAGCGATAATTTAGAAGAGAATAGTCTTGCTGAAGAGAAAAAAGATGATTTAAATTTACTTCCTCCTCCAATGACTCCACAACAATTAGTACAAGTTCCTAATGTCATGCGTAACGTTGATATGAAGACCCCACCATCATCACCTCCGTCTGGAGTACAATCGTCATCTGTGACACCAAAAATTAAAGAAAAGCCGTTACCAAAAATCATAACACCAATTCGTAAACCATGTCCCGATCCAGAGGCATTTCTTAACGATATAAAACAAAATAAAATTGCATTAAACCGATCACCGGAAGATAAGATTAAAAAACTTAATAAGAAACAGCAGCGTCGTTTGTTTAAACTGAAAGAAAAGCATTTAGCAAAACTTGGACTTCAGAAAATATCAAATGTGTTTGACGATCTTGACTCGGAGGAAGCTTCAGATGATAATGATGAGTTTATACCGAAACAAAAAATTACGGTGCCACAAAAATCCGGTGTTACGCTACGAATACGGAACGTTTCGTTATCAGGTAAGCCAGATGATGAATTTCGTACCACAAAAATTAATCGACAGGTTAGTCTGGATCGTGATAAAAAACAGTTGTCGAAACCATCAAATCATCACAGTCACATTACAAAATCGCTCTCGCAGACTATCCATCGAACGGAATCTAGTCAAACCAATCAACGAACAGAAGTTTCGAGTAAATCAAATGGAGCCAAATATATATGTTTGTGCGATAAGAAATCACAGTATTATGTTCGTAAATCCCAAGAGATAATGCATTGCGTTGCGGTTGATCAAATTGAGAGTCATACAATTGGATGTAGTAACGAGATTAATCGCGAACTGGTTAACTTGGTTCGACCGAGTGCGCGAGTAAGCTATATGATATTGTGTGAAAGTCATCGGAAAAGGCTTCAGGCTCACAATTGTTGTGCTGGTTGTGGAATATTTTGTACACAAGGATTGTATGCTATGTGCGAACAAAATCATTTATTTCATCGCGATTGTGCCACCAAATTCATTCTTAACACACCGTTTAATGCAAATTTTATAGGGGGCGATGATGAGAACTTTACCGGACCAACGTTGGCACTAAAATGTCCACACTGTGGTGCTAATGTACTGAAAGATGATTTCAAAGTTGTTATCAAGTGTCGCGAATCATCAGTATTTCTTCCATTTAATCTTAAACGCGCAAAAATGGTTTTCCCAGCTGAAAATCTTAAACATATCACAAATTCATCGGCCGGATCTCGAGGGAGGACTCTAATCGACATTGAGAAGCTTATCCCGGAACCGGTCTTCAAAATGATATTGAATGCTGAAATTAATATTTTGAACGCGGATATTGATTTCAGTCAAAAAGACATGTTTTATGCGATCCACAATGATAATCCTAAGCGAGTAGCTGAAATTATCTGTAAGTCAAATATTATATATGTATCTGAATTAATCCTTCAAATAATTAATCTTTGGTTTGCAGCTAGCGGTTTTGATATTACTACATCATTTCGGGAATTTCAGAACGGCACATGTCTCCATTTAGTAGCTAGTTTAGGAACTGCTACAATCGCGTATCTCATCCTTTCAAAAACTCCATCACAATATTTTCTCGATTTAATGGATAATGAATTAAGAACGTCTGTGATGTGTGCCGTGGCCGCTGAAAAACATGAAATAGTCAAAATTCTAATTCAATGCGGTGCTGATGTTTCAATTAAAGGGACCGATGGAATGACCGCGCTTCATATAGCCGCTCGTCGAGGTGATCTAAAATCAACCAAAATTTTACTCGAGTACTATCGCCACAGCAAAAACATTATGAAATTTAAGTCGTTTCTAGACTCAGTGGATGATGGTCATTGGACCGCCCTTGTCTGGGCTGCCGAAAACGGCCATTCAGATATTGTTAGCTATTTAATGAGTTTGGGTGCTGATTCAACAATATGTGATACCGAGAATAATGTTGCGTTACACTGGGCGGCCTTATCGGAATCCATTGAAACAATTATACCCTTATTGCAATCGGATTGTAATATAAACTCACAAAATATTAAAGGCGATACTCCATTGTAAATGACACGATCATATTGGTCTAACCCATGTATTATATCAATTTTCTAATTTCAGACACATATCATGTCGACAGCAAAATACCCAAATCTGCCTTATATTCTTGGCTCACGGTGCTGATTTAAATATTAAAAACGAATTACAAGAGACACCATACGAAAGTATTGCTAATGAAAACAGCCAATGTGCGCGAGCCTTACGGTTTAATATAAATATACGGAATTTAATTAAGCTACCCAAATGGAAGATAATAATGCAAGATATTTCTAATGGGCGCGAACAATACCCTATACAAATTTTATCGAATTTAACCACAAATAATTTAGACGATGAACTTGACATCCCGGATTTTAAGTACATCACCAAAACGATTTTACTGCAGAGTGAACTGCAGATTGATCATCGTATATCGCAAATGAGAATTTGTACCTGTACCGATGAGTAAGTATATATTTTTATACTTTGGTCAAAATAATAAATTAAATTTATCCATAGTTGCTCGACAGACGACTGTCAATGTAGTTTGATATCGCTCCAAAATTGGTACAGTACAGAAGGCCGCCTTAAAGATGATTTTAATTATGAAGATCCGGCTATGATTTTTGAATGCAACGATGTGTGTGGTTGTAATAAATTGCTTTGCAATAATCGAGTTGTTCAAAAGGGAATTAAATCTCGTCTTCAGGTGTTCGATAGTGGTGATAAAATTAAAGGTTGGGGTGTCCAGACATTAGCAAAAATTTTTAAAGGTAGTTTTATAGCGGAATATACGGGAGAAATTCTTACCGATTCAGAGGCTGATCGCCGTACTGATGATAGTTATTTTTTTGATCTCGGATCGTTGGATGTAAGTAGATTACAGGTTTTTAATTTAAATTATTACTAATGAGATATTATTTGTAGCATTGTATTGATGCCAATTTTTATGGTAATGTCAGCCGATTTTTTAATCATTCGTGTGAACCAAATATAGTGCCTGTTCGTGTATACTATGAGCATCAGGATTTACGATTTCCTAAAATTGCATTTTTCGCATCACGGGACATTGAACCGGGTGAAGAAATAACGTAAGTATATGATAAGTAGAAAGTTTTAAAATTGTAAACAAAACAAATTATTAGTTTTCTGTGAAATATATATAATATGTCCATAATAACAACTCGGGTGTGTTCTAGTTCCATTCGGTTGAAGAAACTCTGGAATTATTTTATTAATCAATATTCGTATGTCGGTTGGTATTATGATATCATAATACAAACTAAAACAAGAATATAAATTTCGTAGCACCAATTGAGTGCTCAAAGTGCAGAAAAATACCATTACCAAAAACAAGTAGTAAGATAAAGATGCTGGCGAAATACAACAAATTGTAGTTAGATATGGCTGTCGTATTAATATAATATATCTTGATGGAGGATGGAAATCTTCAAATCAGGAATGAGGTCTCTCAACAGGATAACTACCTATGTCTTATAAAGAAGAATATCTATGTTTCAAAAAGAACTATTTTTGGTAAAATCTAAATTGTATAGATCTTCGATTTGTTTTGTGCCAAATGATAACATTTACAATTCTTACTTGTTTGAATAAAATTATATGTTATAATATCTAATATCTAATAATGTAAATCTCTATTTCAGATTTGATTATGGTGAAAAATTTTGGATAGTAAAATTTAAAAATTTCACTTGCCACTGTAATTCAGATGAATGTAAATATTCAAAAACCACCATTACAAAGACTTTAAATGACTATAACCAAAGAAATGCTTCTAGTTTGTGTTAGTTTACTACACTTTTAAAGTAATATGATTATTATTAGTTAGTTAATAATTTCATCATTTATAATAGTATCTATTAATTATGTTACGAGCAAATTAATTTTCTAGTGGTTGAATCATTCGAAAATTTCGTAAATATTTAAGTTTTTTCGTTTAGTTTTGACTGTCCTATACATATATTTTTTAAATGAAATTCTTGTTATTTTATGTCACTCTTAAGATAGTACGTTAATAATAATGTATACAAAAATGCCTTTTTGGAATAAAACATAAAAATTATTTTAGTTAACGATCATTTATATAAAAGTATCACAACAAACAATTATATATATAATATGTTAGTAACAGTCGGTATAAAGAGTATTTTCGCGATTTATCATTTTTAACTAAAAACTAACGTTTTATTTACTGAGAAAATATAGGTTTTTTTTTGCTTTATTTATAGAATATAAGTATAATATACAATATTAATATAAAAATAATTTAAAGATTGTAATCACAATAAGAATATAAATAATGTATGATATATTATACATACATATTTAGTCACATATAATTTTTTTAACATATGTAAGTTTAAAATATACAATTTTTAATGTGTCGTATATAATAATAATAATGGTGTGAAGTGGTTATATTCTTTCATATACATACATACTATTATATATGTAGATGATTTGGCAGTATGAACCCAAAATATTATATCTTTTTAATTGTTTATATCAATATTCTTTAAATATCCTTTTCATCCTCTATATTCATAATTGATCCATTTTTGTCTCACATTCATTTAATTTATATGATATGTAATAATTAAAATCTAATTTAATTTATAATTTTAACATTAATAAATCAGTCACACTTAATTTATTAAAAGATTCAAAAATTAAATAATAATATCTGCAAAATACATATGTGTATTATACAAAATAATATTAATACTATATACATACATATTTGATTTTATTGTACAGTACAAAAACAAAATAAATACCTAAATATGAAAAAAAAACAGATGTTTCCCAAAAATATTTTATGTACTCATATGTAATATACGTCATAAGAGAAATTTTGTAATTCTGAGACATCAACATAACGAAAATTTTGAAATATATTTTTTTGTGCACGAGAATATAATAAAATATTGTTTGTCTTAATATTTAAAGCTTTTAGGTTTTATATTTAAACGTATGCTACAACCAGAACTGTATGCAACTCTTAATGTTAAACATAAACCAAACAGAAGAAGTGGCATTAGATATGGAAGCAATGTAGGAGAATATATAATATAACCAGAACTAATAATTCATAATAATACAAATAGTGGTTGCTGTCTGGGAAAATATAATAAATTAAACAAATACTAAATTCCATCTAAGTGCTTATATTATAACGCAAATAAAGCGGGATTGGCATAGAACAAAATATTCAAAAATTAAAATTAAAGGAGATCAAACTATAAAAGGGAGGTATTTAACTTATCGAATTAAGATTTAATTCGATTAAAATTTCATAGTGAAATTATATGTTGAATTCGATATTGATAAAAAAATTCAGAAAATACATTTTTTGACTTAACACCATAGAAATAATCGCTTTATTTTACTTTGATTAAATAATAATGGATCTCATATCAAAGGGCCGACAAGTCATTAAACTAGTTAAAAAAACATTTAACCGAAATTTTCATCACAATTTTGAAGATATTAAAAGTAATTATTCGAAACGATGTTTCGAATGGCTGTTAAGTACATACTATATTCATCTGTACGAAGAGAGATCTTAGTTTCTCCATTCGAATGATAACATTTTAGCTACCTATAAATTTAGTAAAATATTAACGAAAAACCATCAAAATCGTCATTGCTCTAAATCCGTCTCTTATCGATATTTGTCTGTAGGTAAGTATTCGCCACTAACTAACATATTATAGTAGTCGTGGATGCACGTACAACTAGCGAATTTACCTCGATCAATTATGTAACAAAAACGATTTATCTCGGTTAAACTTATGTTGCATAAATATACGTCTTATTTAGAGCAGACATATTTAACAACCGATGCGATTCTTTTTTCGATGCGATTCATTGTGACATCCCACTATATTATTTTCATTCCGGCTATAGGTCCGTTTTACGTAGAAACCATCTGTAGTTTGTGTAGCTCCATGCCAGTCTATAGTAATAGCATGTAAGATGGTACGGCACATGGATTCTAACCTCAACTGGGTCTCAGATGAGTTCATTCGCACCGCCCAAATGATCGATGGAAAAAATCCCTTTTCGCATCCTGCCCCTCTCGGGATTCGAACCCAGTACCTCCCGCTCTTACCGAACAAAATCTTGTTGTAAATACAACATCTTGTATTGACAACAACTTTTATTGGACAAAATCTTGTTATGCTCGAGTTAATCAGTTATTCAAATTAGTCAGCAAGACGGAAAACATTAATATTGAAACGCCGAAGGCGACACATATTCATATTAACATCACAAATTGCAGTAAAAGAGATGAAAAATAATCAGTAACTGCTGTCATGTGAGTAAAATCCGAGCTGAGTGTACTACTGCTATCACGATAGAAGCATTTGTCTATAAAATTATCGGGGTGGGCAGAGAAATTTAGGTATGTATTTTTAAGTATATATGTATAGTATAAAATATATTTTCCGACCAAATGGTGCAGTGGTTAAAGCTGCGGCAATTGGAGCGGCAAGGTATCGGGTTCGAATCCCGATAGGTGAAAGAGATTTGATGCTAAAAGGATTTTTCACCATACGATTACGATCGGTGGTAGGAATGAACACACCTATGCCTCCCTGTTAGTGTGCAGAATTCATGGGCCAACCCATCTTCCATGTAAATACGATAGGCTGTCATGGAGCTATGCAATGTGCAGAGATGGTTGGTTCTACGTAAATCGGACCTATAGCCGTACGTCCTTGATTTGGCTGTCATGGCGTTAAGGTAAGGACGTAAATAAGCGAACCATGAAAGAGTTGGAAGTGCCTCGAGCCCCGAAACAGATTGTAGAGATAAAAAAAAATCTGTTTTTCGGAACAAATAAACATCTTATATTGTACTTATGTTGTGGTGAAGGTCGGTATTTTATGAAATTTTAGCAATTCGAACTCTATAACAGACAAAAGTATTCGTCATATTGACAGCTAATATTATTCGATCCAAATGATTGCGTTATTTTTGAGAGTTTTTGCTGTCTAATTAGATGCGATATTTGTACATTTCTTATAATTTTTCAATGAAGCTTCAAAAGTTCATATTGCGTTAGATATTTTAAGTATCCAACATTTAAACTTAGTCATATTATTGTCGATTTGGAAATTTAAAAAATCTAAAAACAAGTATTTGGATCAACACTAAAAATAAATATAATTCCTCAATAAATTTCAATGATTTTGATTTAAATTTTTATTTAAAAAATTCTTTTTTACTTATTTAAATTTTCATTTAAATTTGTATAATTAATTCTTATCTATAATGTAAGAAAGCGCTAAAAATAACTTATTTATTAAAAGTAATTGTATCAGTGTGTTTTATATTAAGTTAATTTTTTATGTATAAAATTAATTTAAAACCATTAAAAAAATATTTAATTAAATTTACTTTGATTATTTATATATATTATATATATAAATATAAATATTTTGTTTAATATAATAATTTAAGGTTTTTCGCTTTTTTTCAGTCTCTATAAATTAAGTTAAATGATTAAAAATTATCATTATTTTAAAAGATATATAACTTATAATATTTTTTTTTATAGTTTTTTTTGTATTTTTTTGTTTGGTTAATTTTTAATCATAAAACTCAATAGAAAGTGAAAAAAAATGTTTGTTATGTTAAAAAAATAAATTAAAAATTATTAATAAAATAATGGAATAGTTCGCGCGCGAATTTTGCGAGAAAATTAGTAAATTGGGAATTGGTTATTAAAATATATAAAGGTGTTTTGTGTAATGAGAATGGAATACGTTTTAAAAATTATTTGGGTGGTTTCATCCTAACCTACTTAAGCAATAGTTTTGTGTGGTTGCATCCATTTTTTCATGTAATAACAGAATAGCGTCGAAATATATACGAGAACCATAAGTGCACATGTAACAGCTAATGCTAATACCGATGTTTTGGTCGGGCACGGTTCGATTATTGTTACTGTTTTGTCTTTTCCAAAATCTGCACTATTTTCACTACGTAAGAAATCTGAATTCTTCTCGTCACCAAAATCGAGCACTAAAATTTCCTGTGAGATATTCATCATTTCCTCTTCTTCCTCGTCGTCTGTGTTGGTTTCATTGCTTGAAATGGAACGACGTTTTCTGCCCCATGATTCGATTGATTCACGTCCCCATTCACATATAGCCGGTTCACATTTGCCTAAACAATATTTCACATTACATTGAAAGATAACACCATAGCTTTCGGTGAATCTAAATGCTTCGTACACTGATTGTAAGGCATTGCCATCGGGTACAAAGCCTGGGAATATGGTCGGATCGACTGGACAACCATCATCATCGATAATTTGGAATGTCGATTTCGAGTCTTTAGCCATGGCGACACATGATCGGGCGAAAATACCATATGGTGCTATAAAATAAAATATTTTACTAAATCATTCTAAATGAGTATTATAATTTAACTTACTATCTTCTGGAATTTCAATTCTGAATGTAAGACGATCTCCAATGCGCACAGTCTCTACTTCACGATTTCTGGCATCCAAGATGCGAATTCTTGGTGGTGGTGCTTCGGGTGATGATGTAATATGAATCATTTCTGGATCGCGGATTGGCATCATTCCGAACGAAATGTTCTTTGAACTCATGTCGTACGTACATTTAACTTTATAAATTTTATCTGCTTTAGTCATAACAACGCTATGATGTTGTAGCACAACAGTATTTGAATATACACCGGTTACACTTTGTGTGTTACAATCTTGTCCGGCCATGGTGAGATCGAGTCGAAATGCGTCACTATTGATGACATCAATGTTACAAGTTTCTGATCGGCCGAGAGCATAAATACGTCCGTTGAAAGGTTTATTGGTACGTACTTGAACAGCAATACGAGTATCTTTACAGTGTACGGCTACATCATAACAAGTTCCGGTTTTATCACAATTAACATCAGCACGGGTTAAATTATTTACACTGGGATCTTCAGTGGCATCGAAAACAACTGGTAAATTTTGTTCACCGGTTCCTACACCAGGTTGACTCGAAGCTGGTTCTAAAATTAAATTTAAATAAATAAAATATAAATTATTTATTTAAATAAATAAAATATCTTACTATCGCAATAGTTTTCAAAATATTGTCCGGTTGGTTCCCCAGCATCAATGAGAGGTCGTTCAGCATTCAAATAAGTTGATGGCCCATCGGGTAAAGTTTTATGATCTAAATGATAAAGCCGACAGTTGTATTGTGTTCCAGTCGGTTGGCCGAGATACAAATATGATCGACATAAAAATTCGGTTTCGATTTCGCAAGCTAATCGACATGCCGACTCCGATGTAACTTGTAACTCTTTATCGGTATAATAATGTAGACCAGCATATTGTGCTACCTTTTCGTCTGACACTCCAATTCGTGGTGTTTGAAACGAACGATTATTTTTACAAGCTTGTTGTGGTTTTAAGCATAAATTTTCAAAATAGTCGGTGCCCTGAGCATCGACCAATTGTACGAATTGTCCCGTTGTCCGACGATCATAATCACTCAAAACACATTTCATATTATTGTAATCATATTCAACTGAACGACATATAAATCGTTTTTCATTTAAACATGCTGCTAAACATGCTTCTTTTGTACTAGTATAGATGAGTGCATTGTCTAATCCGCGAATAATTTTATTTGGTACACGTTCAAAAGCCCATGGTCGAAGACATACGTTTTCGGTTCGAATTTGTAATTTTACCATATAGTACATGCTAGCAGAACGTTGTGGTGTTGCATTCGGATTGTGTGCCGATGAATCGTTTTGTAGTTGGCACAGTGTTTCTTGTACTGGAGTGAGTGGATTAACAACAAAACTAAAGGCAGCTGCTTGGCAATCCTGCTCCTCACGGCACCATCCTTGGCATTCATACAGCGATAAGTTTTTTACACTATAGTATGTTGTACCGGGAAAATCAAAGTCGGTCAACTTTTCAAATGCAATACGGCCTGTGACAAGTTGTATCGAACATAACACTGTCAGTGTTAATAATAATGATATTGTGTTTTTCATATTTGAAATTCTGAAATAGAAAAAAATATCATTAATATAAAAAGTTGTTGATGTGTGTCATTGCAAATCAATATTTCTTTATAAGCTTAATTAAAATTTAATCTTAAAAGTTTAATGGTATACATATAAAATAGTTGTCACTCACAAAACAGTTTTATTTATGGGTATTTAATTGACGGATAATTATTTTCCTCATACTTTGCGATATAAAGACACACAATATCCAAATTATTCTTAATTTTTTCTTTTGATGTATTTGCAAAACTTCAAACATAAGAAAGCAACAAATCAATCAAAATTTCTAATTAAATTTAACGGGAACCACATGTCGTTCATATATACGAGTATAAAAGAATTATAATTTGATCAATTGTAAATTTAAATGGTAGAGTTCCCATAACACAATATCTTAACGTGGAAAGTCACATCTATTGACAGACATTATTCAATATAATATGAAAACATTAACCAAAGTTCAGTTCATGTAGTATTAAAATCAGCTTTTCAATGTAAATGTTATAAAGACATTTTTCTAGGCGGTAGTTTATTGTGTGCATAGTTAGTTGCTTAACTGTTTGTTGATTATCGTAGTTTTTGTGTTTATAATTTTATTTTAAATTATATGTAAATTAATTTTGTACAGTAGTTTTTGTACAAGTGCGGCTTTTAGGCTCTCCTCAGTATAGTTTAATTAAAAATACTTTTGTAAATATTAAGCCGCGAAAATATCTTCTTGTACATAAAAGATAAAATCATATATTATTTTGTATTTATGATTAATTAGAAATAAATATCGCGAGATCGTGTTTTTTTATATATAAAACAGATGATTGAAATTACATTTAAATGGTGATAATGAGAATGAGATTCACGATTTTCACATAATACATAACTTATTATATAGTATTCAGTTTATCTATCATCGTGTATATCTCAAGGACATCATTCTGGTAAATATGCTCATTATACATAAATATAATCATGAACCACACAACCGTTCTATCATTTATTCATCTTTGCGCAGTCTTATATACACAGGCACGTATAATCTTATATATACATTTTTTAAATACAAATCAATTGATTGATTATTTATCAAAATGTTAGTAAATTAACAGTTAAGTTAATCATTGAAGCAAAACTTAAGTTAAATTATATAAATTTTATTGATTTTGTTTAATTTGTGGGAAACTTAATTAGTTTGAAATAATATAGTGAGAGAATTTAAAAGTTTATTGACTTTAAACAATATTTATTCATCTATGTACATTGAATACGTTTCAATATTTGATAATGATCGTAACTCGATCTCTATAATAGGCATATAGGTTGGAAAACTATACAAACACTTCCGCTTAACTAATCATTGGCACTTTGCATTTCTCTATCTAAAATTGTATCTTTCTCATCTTTGTTAACATTTCCGTCTAGAAAATGCAATCAAAACGATAATTGAATAAAGAGTTCACTGACCAGTTCCGATTAACCTAAAAGGCTTAAATAAGAACTAAATAATTACTAGTACTCGTACATAATAGAAAATTACTTAATCAAACCACTTAAAAATATTAAACACACATTTCCAATTAAATATAATGAATCAGTAGAAAATATAATATAGAATCAAATGCCATTTGCATAATTCACTATATCTTTGTTTTTTGAATAAAAGTTAATCTGTAAATTATTATGAAGATAGAAAATTATATATTGTGTGGTGAGTTGGTAAAGTATATTTTGGCGTTAACCAATTAGTGATCATGTTTTGAAGGAAATTAATTTACACCTATGTTAATTACTATTTAGGTGTTAAGTTTTTGGTCTTTATAATTGGTATGTGCTAAGTGGCCAAAACACACGTAATCGAAATTTAACTGTAAACTCGCCAAATCTCTGTAAGTTGTTTTGAGTCGAATTGGGTATATAATTCTACCTTTATTCATTTTGCACTCGAAGAGACTTTTGAAAAGAATAAGAATCTTAACGAAATATACACATTCTGATAAATAAGCAGATTTTATTCAATTAACGTTCACAGAGGAACAAAAAAAATCGTACCTTTGCCAATCAGAACGAATTAAGTCAGTTCAGAAGCAATTAATTTTATAAGGTCTTCCTTAATATGATCGTTATATGTAATTTAAAGCACAGATATAAGATTGTTGCGTTTTATTCACGTATTGATTCCGCTGAGCTACCACTTCATGTAACTGTGCATATGCGTGAAAACGTAGTTTTCCATGTTGAAGAAAGTATCAGAATATTAATAATGATAAAATCAAATAGGAAAAATTTATTTATGAAAATTTCCTTTTGATGCTTGACAACGTAAAATTGGGTTTCGACATAGAATTATCTGAAAAGAAGGCTTTCTGTCAGAATTCTTTCTGTTTCCATAATCCTTAATCTTAAAGTTGTATGTGAAGAGGAATGAAAATATATATATTTATCGCAAAACTCATGATGACTCGATTTTTGCTGTTTCATATTATTGCTGTCTGTATAAAAACTGATCGTCACCCAACCATTAAAATACATTACAAATACCACACGATCATGCTATTAAATATTCATAGTTGGCTTTCCTTATGTAGTGGTATAATAAGATATTGTTCTTTTCGTTATAATGTTAATATGCAGTTATGCAAAAAAAAAAAAATTGTTAACGATCTTCTCCCACGACACGTTATGAAATATCTGGGCCAGTATATACTTAAAGTAACTGATTTATTTTATTAGGTGTGGATTTTATCAGCTTTATAATATGCTAAAGTTCATCAACCTTTTAAGAAGACATGAAAAATATATAGTTTACATTCTGCGGCGGTAATAAATGTTATAGGAAAACTAAAATATATGTTGAAGAAAAACCACAAACAATTTGGTTTCCGCGTTATTGTGCGGTATTGAATATATCGATGATGATCGATAAACAATTTATTTAATCGACAGACATTTCAATGCCAAAGTCCTATCATAAACGTGATTATAAGTTGTAATGATTGTACGCGATATGATGGGATTGCAATAGCTAGAACCACCCATCTAATAGATTTAATACTTAAAACATCTTTTATATTACGAAAATAAGTTATCCATCAATTACAATTGTAGATCAAGTAACTAACACCTTATAATAATCATTAAACTCAATAAATTGAGGCAGTTAAAACTAAATCATAAATTATAAGTTTTATATACCTACGTATATATCAAAAATTATTCCATTCCCTAATGTAAATCAAAAAACCATAAAGATAATTATTATAGATGAACAAATCGTTTTAACAGTGTAACAGTAAACATAATCAACTTTGCGCTTCATAATGGCAGGTGGAAATTAATTTCGATCGTGCTTATTTGAATTACTATTTTTACCACAATCAATCATATCCATTTGACATGTAACGATTATGATCGCGAATCGATTTACCTTTTAGAGTTGCGATATTTTCAATAAATCACACAATCATTAATAATTACGATCGAATACCATATGTGATTAGGTGTATTTGATATATGGTGTTGTATACATAATTAAATTTAATTTGTTTCGAGAATAATAATTTATTTTATTTATACTTCATCAAGATCAAGAATTAAAATCAGGATATAATAAAAAAAAGTGGTACATACATCTAAGAGGTGATAAAAAGAAAGTTGATGTTAATATAAAATTAAGTATATATATATATATATATATATATATATATATATATATATATATATATATATATATATATATATATATATATATATATATATATATATATATATATATGTATATATATATATATATATATATATATATATATATATATATATATATATATAATATCATTACATTATATTATATGTATATATATATATATATATATATATATATATATATATATAGCAGGCAGCCGACCGTTTAGTATATTTAAGGTTAAAATTTATGAATAATTTAATTTATAAGAATTTGAATCTCGACAGTCGAGTTTGTGATAATGATCTTCATTTGTCTCAATAGAACATAACTATGCGCAATATGTTGTTACTGTTATAACAAAACCATTCAATTTCATCCATAATTCAATTAAATACAATAAAATAAATCTCTGACTTCTAACGGAATTCATTATATATTAGTATATTAACAATACCACAAATCGACAATCATCATAAATAGTCATCATTATTATATTATTTTCTTAAGAGATTCATGATCATTACGTTTGTCATTTAAGAAAAATCATTACTATTTCACATTAAAATTGTATATTGTACATAAATATGGTACAGTACATTCATAAATGTTTTAAGTAAAATTACAGAATAAAAAATTCCGTTTAACACAGGTACGCTGACCTAAACATATTAGATGATCTCAATTCACAATAAAACACAATAAATATGTGCGATCATGTAATTTTAAATTTTTTTTGTAAAACAATAAAAATTCACATGCACTAAAATAAATACTTAACCTAAGTGAAAGATAATTAATTGTTGTAATTATTATTCGAAATATGTGTGATTTTTTTTACGTTGTTTATAGATTAGTATTAAATACCATAGAATATAAAAACTAACAGTTGTTCTACGTGTAACAAAATAAATCACGTACCTAATTCGAAAGAACATTTTGGGTACCCTACTAATGAGTAACGATCGCAGTTGATCGTGCGAGAATGCAAAGATATATGTTAAATCTGGTTAAATTTTGTATGATGTTTCATTTTGAACTAAAATTAATGTTTTATCGGATTTCACAAAAATTTAAATAATTAAAGATTGAGATTGCGATTGCGATTATATATGCATATTTATTAAAATCTATAAAAATGATACATATTTATAGAGTATATATAGCCTATGCTATGCGCTTTTCTTTGTTCGTTTAGCATATTCTATTTTTGCATACACTTATGCATTTATGTACTTATATAGATTCTATACATACTCGTACTTACAAAAAGATCATTAATTTTGCAAAACAAAAGAATAATAAAGCAAAAAACGATTTAACGGTAGGCAAGAAAGTAATTTTAATTGAATATACATGAAATTGATATTCGTATTAAATAATATGAGATCATATAGTATAATAATGGCTTTGAAAGAAGTAGATGCGTTGTTGTACAAATTGGGGTTGACTCCAAACCAAATAGCTCAAAGGTTCTATTTCTAAATATGGCTGTGAGTGATATTCAAAAAAAGATGTCACAGGAGTTAAAAGTATTTAGTTGTGCCTATCCAAATAAATATTTTAATGTCATTCGTTAATCTTATTCCTTTGAAATTTCTTAATATTTATTTTAGGTAAATCATAATATTTTACATTATATATGCAAAATCAAACGTAATCGGAAACGAATCTCGTATGTTTTTCCACATACCATCTATGAGGAAATAGTATACAAGATTTACCATTTGAAAAGTTTTCTTCTGAGTTTTGATTTAAAATTTAAAATTTTGTGGATGCCATTGCGTATGACTACCCAATCTATTGAGCAGGTTACTGTCCAGAATGTATGTCTTGTATGTATAGTTAGTATCTATATCCATAACCCTTTGTCACATTATTTAATAATATTCTTATATGATATTCGATTCGTAATGATGCCTAATTATCATTCAAAACACATCATATATAAATAACTATGTAAGTATATATAAGTACTTTGTCATCCAGACTAACATAGATAAGATCACGTCGTGGAAATTTCAATAAGTAATTTTTTAATTGATCATAATAAAAAACACGCGAATATGTACAGTGTTCCCATAGAGACTTCTTTTTAGACTAAATAACGGCAGATGAAACAGAAGAGTTTATGATATTTTATAATCGATGATAATTATAATCGGGATCACAAAGCTAACATATACGGCAGTAAAATCACGATTAGTTTATATTCAATATGTGATAAAAACTACACACACGTATATGTATAATGTGTGTAAATGAATGACACAGCAAGACCACCTTAAGATTCGTTTATTATTATTATTGTTTTTTTTCATTTTTTCATTCATGTCTGTTACTTTTATTTTACAAATTTAGGTTATTTCTTTAAAAATGTATGAATTGAGGTTATGTATTATTTTTGTATACAGGATAATCAAGTTTTATGTAAATTATGTATTTTATTTTTAACGGTATAAAGAAGATGTTAGTTAATCTTTAGTTCTCTAGTTTCTTCATACGATCTCTTTTCTCGAGTTCGATGCAAATACGATAATCAATTGTGATCATCAAATAACTTATAGTAAATAACAAAAATTAATAATGTTTTATTTATAAGTTATTTGATTGTGTGATAGAATTACTGTTTTTCATGATCATGAGTTTTTTATTTTATTTTATAAATAAAATATAATTGGATTTTATTTTCTCGTGTTCTAGATTAACAATACATAGTTTAAGGTAAGAGAAAGGGGTAAAGAAATTTGCAATAATAAAACAAAACGAAAAACTTGTTTTTTAAATAAATATTTGTATTATTATTGTGTAAAAAATAAATAAAAGATTATAGAAAGGAATAATGTTTAAGAGATCAAGCTGTTCAAAACGATATAGTTCTCAAAACCATTGTTATACTATTTTATTGTATATATACAAAAGGTCGAAATTGTTGTATTTTGATTGTCATCTATTTTGGTCAAATCATCGTAGTTCGCGGTACAAAATATATGAATCAGTGAGGTAAACAAATTATTACAGATTATTCACCTCCTACAAACGTGACGTTTAGATTATGTTTTGCAATCAATATTCCGCTGAAATTTTAAATTTCACATTCAAATTTTAAGTACCGTATAAATTTCTATTCTAATTAGAATTTTATTGAAATTTCTAAGCGGGCATTTTGATAAAAAGTAAAAGCTGTTTATATTAATTTGTCACCTGGCTGGCACATCATGTACACGTATGTGACGCCATATTGTTCAAGTATCTAGCTAACTGTCATTAAGTATTTAACCTAAAAAATTGGTGTTAAAAAATATCATATCAAAATTCTTGTTTTTCATTTTCTTGACTTTTTCTTTCAATTTTTTATAGTTTATAAAACGAAATATCAAATAACCGTTACAATTTTTATTTTAACGGAATCTTTATTATTATTATGATTATATACCATATATATTCCAATCATATATAGTTTAACTTTTTATATTTAGAGTTGATTGATAAGACTCATAAATTTCTAATCAAATGGCAATAGAAGAGAAAAGAACTAAAACTATTTTCATTTTGAGATTAGTTTAATATACAGTGTACTGTATACGAATACAGTTAGAAAAAATTGATAAGCTCAAAGCAGCACAGGGTAATAAATTATTACTTGCGGCATAAGGTGTTGCGTGATTTAATTTATTATTTCGGTGGTATTACAATTATATATATATATACGTTGGTTTTAAAATACAGATCGATTATAACGGGACCTATGGTTCTATCGTCATAAATTAGATGGCCATAATTACTTTTATTTCGTTGGTAAGTGTGCACCGATCGATCACACGCGATCTTGTAGTAAAGAATAACAAATTAAGAAACACGCAACAAAATAGAATAAAATGATCTGTAGTAAAACGGCAAGTTTATGATTATTAAATCGAAACATCTAAACTTAGAGCTTTTACGAAAATTATTTTTTGTTAAAATTACAACTCTATTGATTACACTTTTATTATTTATTAAATGATAAGTACTATGTTGTGGTATGATGATCTTTTACTTCAACCAAGAACTATTCTAAGAAATTTTAAATCACAATTTTAAATATATCACACATTTTTATCGTGTAATCAAATATTTTACGTTCACTGAAATAATTGTATTTGAGTTATATCATTTCTATATTTGAGATAAATAAACATATATAAACACTTGAGTCTATCTATTTATATAAAAAAATCCTTTTGATTTTTATCTTTATAATAATTTAAAAGAAAACGTGACAATTTTAAGAGTACTCATAAGTATAATATAGTAAAGGCATGTTAATGACCTTTTTTATACCTCATACACAAAAACAAAAGTCAATCAGAGTTTATGACTAATCAAATATTTTCCTAATCGATCATAATTTCTTCAGCGGCATACTTATAAAAGTTATCGTTGAAATATAGCGCCTTTCTTGACATTATTTATATATATATATATATATATATATATATATATATATATATATATATATATATATATATATATATATATATATATATATATATATATATATATATATATACATTTTTATTTTCATTCATTTTTATTTTTTATTGATTTAAATCACAACATCAATCACACATCCGAGATCAAAGTCATTTTTACAGGTAAATATGTTTCATGTTTATATACATAAAAACCTGTTTAAATGTTAATCCTAACACCCTTTTTTCGTTAAAACTGAAATCTTCGGTATTCTTTAGATAAATTATATTTTATATGTACATATGTATATATACGAAGTCGTGATAGTCCTAAGTAAATAATAAATTAAAAAATTATGTATTTTTATGATCCGCTCGATGTTTATTTTTTAATTAAAAATATGAAAGATAATTTATTTGGATTAGGTGACTGGCTTTGAGTCGTGTCTATCTATACACATTTACATATCTTGACCTGTTTAAGAGCACCGTTTCTTAAGTTTCTTTTTAAACTAAGAAGTGATCGAGATTGATTTGCAATTTTTTCTTTTAATACTCAAGGTCATTGTAATAATAAATCATAATCATCTATATTTTGCCGAAGGGTTCTTAAATATATATATATATATATATATATATATATATATATATATATATATATATATATACATATAAATATATATATATATATATATATATATATATATATATATATATATATATATATATATATATAATATATATATATATATATATATATATATATATATATATATATATATATATATATATATATATATAATATATATATATATATATATATATATATATATATATATATATATATATATATATATATATATATATATATGTATATGTTGGAGCATGATGTACATAAATTGCAGACACCATCACAATATAGTATTGTGGTTTATAACTTTGAGTTAATACTATCGTCGTCAACGGTATATATCATCTATCGACCAGCATTTGTTTTTGTACATAATAATATAGAGTTTAATACTTTTTTCGTATAAACTTAAACTTGCGCTTCATTTAAGTTCGTTGAACTGGAAAAGTATTTTTTTTTCGTAACGAATAGAAGATCGAATAGAAAAAACCATAGAGAAACGATAAGAAGACGACTTACATTTATTTTTCTCTGTACACAATTCTGAGTTGCAATTTTATTTATAATAATATACAGTTGCAGATCTATTTATGGTATGTCAAATTAGCGAATTATAGAGCAACCTCCAACTGTATATATTTTACATTTATTGCAAATATGTACATAATGTAAAGATTATACGATTTATTGAAGGTGTATACGGAAATGGATTGATATTGTATGGAGATCGTTTATAAATTAATGATCTAGTCAGTTGGATATAAATTGTATAAAGAACTCGAAGTAAAGATCACGTCCCGATCGCTTCATACGAAATTATTTCTAACAGATTATTATTTTTTACTATACAAGATCGAAAAGATAAAGTTCTTAAACGTACATGTATAACACACAACTAAGATCTAGATATTAAAAATAATTTATGTTCATGTAGAAAACACAAACCACAAAAAATGTTTAATTTATGTTATACAGAAGTTTCATACGCATATAATAAAAGTCAAACGAAAATTGTTTTAAGTAGTTGTATATAAATCACTCAAATTATGGTTCTTACCTTAAATTTAAATTTTACCACTAAATATTTTTTACAACACTAAATTATAATCCAAGAAAATCTGCACATAAATTTTTCGATTTCCACTTTTATCACAAAATTTTATATATCAATATATATATTTATGTTGTATATTATGTAGGCACTTATAATATCCACTCAAAAATAAATATTCCGTTTTATACGGGTTTCACTCAAAATATCACTTTATTTCGTATTTTCTTGTTTATTCCACACAAAATATTAAAAATAAATTACAAAAAAATAATTTATTAAATTAATAAATTTAAGAGATGTTAGCACATCAGTTGCATCATGGGCAATGACTTTGAAATACCATAAGATCGGTCTTTTTATGCTTTTAAGCTTCTCTCTTTCAATTTTCTTTTTTCTTTTATTTTTTTTGTTTGGTTTTTGGCTTATTGCTTTTTTTCGTATTTATATTTTCTTTAAGACAATTTTATTTTGTTGTAATAACACAACATTCATGGTTCGTTGATTACATTACAACAGCTTTTTAGTTTTTAAATATATTTAAGTATTTGTGGTTATGTCACTGTATTCTTACTGTAATACGGTAAATATTAATAATAATATCACTAATATTGTTGTTGTATTTATTACTAAAAATAGTTTTTCTTATATATTGTACGAGAGAATATGTTTAGGTATTTGTGTTGTGCATAAAGAATTATTTTTTTGTGAATGTAGTATAAAATAGATAACGATTGGTGGTTTCATATATATTGAAATTGATGATGATGATTATGATTACTGTAATTATATAAATGATGATTATCATCACTATCTATATACATATATAGATACACATGTGTATATGTACTATAAATTAAAGTTCTGGATGCAAGATTTCAGTTAGGCGTTGAGTGTTATGCATAAAAAATTTTATACAACAAAAATGCAAGAATTTTCTATAATAACGCGGAGATTAATGTGTATTATATATTGTTAGAACAGAAATTGATTCAAAGTTCTAGTTTATAAAAACCTCACGATCGTATTAAAGTGGCTACTGATTTTCAAAACCGTCATGCAATCGATGTTTAATATTTAAGTTTATTGCGGAATTCGTTTTGTTCCTATTGAAACACCGTGTAACTAAGCTATATAGTCTGCACACTTTGAACAGTTTAATTTAGAAAAGAACAATATTAATTTATAAACACCTTATAGAGGTCCATAAAAGGCACTTGTTTTGCAAACTATATTTTTCAGAATCGATGGGAGAATTTTAAAGGAGAACTGCGAAAATCTAATTTTGAAATTTAATACTATACACTAAGGATAATTGTGTGAATTCTTAAAATAGATGTTTTAGAAGTCGGGGTACTTGCTCGGTTTAGTGTAACTTGCTCGGTTTAGTGTAACTTATAATAATAAATAATAATTAATTTAATCTTCATGATGTTGATTACATTTTTTTGTTTATTGCATATTCATGTTGGCCATGTTAATGATGCCTGGTTTCCACCAAATGAATAATAAATTGACAAATTATATTTTCCAACAAATATAGAGTAATTTTGAAGAAAAGTATATTTTAGTAAGTAAAATGAATACCTTATAATTTCGAGTATGACCAGTTAAAGCGCTTAGTTATCAAATATTGAACATCATAATTATTTCTTACGTAGAATGCGAAAGGCATCATTTTACAGAAAACATATTATTTTGATAAAATTTGAATAATAATTCATATACCAAATATACCAATTTAATTGGAACCATTCCAAAAACAATGTCGATATTTATGAGAGTGAGTGACGAACCTCATGAACGCTTTAACAATTTTAGAACTGGCTTCAATTTTGGACTTTGGTATATGTTTCGATGGAAGGAATCCAACCTTACCATTCATGTCAGCCAGTTGCGGGATCACCATATTATATATATATATATATATATATATATATATATATATATATATATATATATATATATATATATATATATATATATATATATATATATATATATATATATATATATATATATATATATATATATATATATATATATATATTTATATATAAACATTAAATTAAGATATAAATAACGCATAGCGTCTATAAATCAAATATGTCTACATTATATATGTATAGATATTCTTTAAAACCTGATTTTATGACCATTCTAATTCGAGCAACGTACATATAACTCATCCCAAATGATCTAATGATTTTATTTTGTCAGATACGGCATCAGAAATGTATTCTTATACACTATCAAAAGGATGTTAACCTTTTTCAGTGGTTATATAAAAATAAAACAGGAAAAGGAATGATTGGTCCATTTTGTCTTAGAGTTTATGTACTAAACGTAATATGCTTAATTCGTTCCAGTTTTATTTTAACCCTTACCCCGTACCACCACACTATATATAAATCATTAAAAATAAGATTTTATTTTAATACGACCTTGACGATGAATTTAACATTTGTTATAGATCGATAGAAAAATTTATTTTGATTTAAAAGTTTAACTCAAATATTATTATTGAGTGTGAGTGAAATGATTTTATTTTATGTTTTTTTACTAAATCAAATTAAATCATAATAAAAGTATATGCTGCAGGGTAATTTTAAGAGTTATGTTATTTCCAAGACATGATATTCATCATCATCACATTATATAGAGAAGACGGATGGTTTGTTTTTATTCGTACATGTTAACGGTTGAATCGAAATGAAATTAGATTTTTTGTGTATGTTTGAAGATATCATGTGGAACATTATATAAGCGAATGTCAACGACACTTTGATGCAGATAATTGACGAGCGAGCAAGAGTAAAATAATCTTTCAAATACAATATCAATCAATATAAGATATAGAATTGATTATCGGTTTGCCGATCGAACGAGCGTCCTTGAGTATAAAAATAACATTGATAAAGTAAACATAAAATAAAAATTGCACGACAAAAATAAACTGAAGATGTAAGAATATCAATGCAACATACATAAGTAAAATAAAAAATTGCGATCGTGTAACCAATTTATCACGACATTATACGTAAATATATTGTTATATACTGTGTTGTAGGTGAGATTATTATGTTGTACAAAACATGCTGCCATGCCGGTAAAAGTCAATACTCTGTGTCATTTATATACATACATATATGATTCTACAATACATGTACGTACACTCATGATAATCATGATCATGGTTCTGAATTATTTTTAAAGTTCTCGGTTGATTTACATAAAAATTGAAATTGCTATTTAAAATCGAATCGCGGTTTTACGATGTCGCGAAATTACATTTTTTTTATACACGAAATTACGAAAACGGAGTCCAATATATACATTTCCAAGATCATGGAAGTTTAATCGAACGCAATATATTTTAATTAAAATAGTTTAGGATTGGTTATGGATTTGGGTTTTATATTATGTATAGATTAGTTGTTCTCACAAATTTTATAATTACGAACGGACGATAGCTATTGAACCGTATAATTTTGACTGTTCGAAAACTTATAGAGTTTGTCGTTTAAATTAAAATGTAGTAAATCATAATTTTTAAAAATAAATTACCCCAAACTTCTTATTTTTGTTAAGTTCTTGTGATTTTTTTAACAAATTCAATTATATTGAACGAAAAATAATCAAAAAATAATTAACGTGTAATTCAAGAGCAATTGCCCTAAAGGTGTTGTCGATCACACACAACAAAAAACCGTAAAATTTAAGCGGCTGGTAGAATCTTCGAAGTCTCGTACATTATAAATTGGATCAAAAACTTTTGTGTTTTATGCAAATTTTGATGCTGATTAATTTCGCTTCGGATATGTAAACAATGAGATACTGATACTATCATATAGTGTATATATGGTATATATGGTGAATTTATGTAAATTAGCCAATTTTAAGATCAACAACCGATATGAGTTCCATTAAAATATAAGATTTGTGTTGTTTTGGGAATCAGGCCGCGTTAACTGTTTTATTGAAATCAACAATTAATTTGCGTATTATTTTAGTATTTCGACCTACTGTTCCCATATAGAATGCAGTTGATGATTTATAATACCAATTTGTTATCTTACAATATACATATAGTTTGAAATGAATGAAAATTATACTTTGGAATCTACCAGGAAACTATTATGTGTGAGTGAGTGTCAAATGAGAAATTGACATTTGAATAGAATTCTACCTTGCATAAAAGTTATACCGCACCATGAGAAAATAAAGTTCAACTAGCGGGTGGGATGTAATTTGGGATGTGTTCACATATTAACTTCTATATAATATCTATATAATATATATATATATATATATATATATATATATATATATATATATATATATATATATATATATATATATATATATATACATCGCGGGATATACACAGTACATAACATTAAAGTATGTCGAAGTTAATTAATCGAAATGCATTCCAATTTGATTATTGCTTTTTTTTAAAGATTTTTTCTACTTTTCGAAAGTTAAATGAATTACAAAAAAAAAATAAAATAAAATATAGAATGAACAAAAAGCAACTTCAAGAACGAGAGAAAATTGAATGAATACAACGGTAATTGTAATGTTTTCGTCTTTCTTCTGTATTTATGTGTAAGAAATTCAAAGTGAATCTACCTATAAAGAATTTGATTTCGTTTATAATTATTTATCAATTTAGAAGAAAAATCTTAATGTTGCTTTTTAATTTTTCTCAGCTCGATTATCGAATTTGAATTTCTATAATCTCGTATGTATTATAGGTCTCTAATATCGAACAAGAAAATATATATAAATTATCTTCAATAACAATTATTGTATTATTAAAGAATGTATTTTAAGTTATCATGGTGTAATCGGTTATAAATCTAATGCATCCATATGCTGCTATACATATTATGTAAAGCATGAGGAATGTAATTAGCCTAGATTTTAAGGTGGATTGATGCGATTTTAGGAATAAAGTCATCACCTCGCGTAACTGTGTAAAATCAAATTATTTTTTAATCATGCCCTTTCTCAAAATTACGAATATAGCTCGTCGCTTTAGTTCACTGGCATTAACATATATGAAGTGTTAATATACCAACAACAAAATACATGAAAATTCGATTTATTTAACTAATTAGCAAAATATAGGTACCTTGATTGTATAAATGAAATTTGTCGATATACAAGATCAATCTAATCAAATAGCCAACAGCAGGTGATCAGCAGTATACGTTCAAGATTTAAGAAATAAAACACATAAATCGATTTGTGCGAGTTAACGAAGTAACGGAAATGTAAATTATTAAAGTGACTACTTTGTTTATATATATATATATATATATATATATATATATATATATATATATATATATATATATATATATAATATGTATACATAGGAGCCTATTATATAGATCTAATCAAACGGCATGACTTTTGGAAATGATTGGATTTGAGAAAATATTTAACTTCTGAAAGTTGTTTTCTTGCTTTTGTTTATTACATATTTCATGCAAGTGATGGCTTATTTATTATAACAATTAAATATTTGATGGACATGACTGTTGGATTATTATGAAAATTTTGATTGAAATATTTATGTGGGTAACCTGAATTTATAACAATGCACTGTATCTTCATGATTAGCCTATTTGTTTTATATATGCTTTGGACTATATCAAATGTATTGATATCATTGCTTGTACCATTGTGACCAACATACAACATTAATTTAAAGTGCACATCTTTTAAGAAACCTTCGTAATAAAATATTATTATCGCAAGTACGAATAAATTAAAGTTAATACTTTAAATTACTCGAAAAGAATAAAACAGAATTCATTCGAATAGTTCGATAATGTTAATGTTAAAATTGAAAAGTTGATAACAATTGAATACCGCCTAAGAGTTAAAATCGTTTTAAGGATGGTTTCAAATCAAAAGACATTTATTTGTACAGAATTGTTAAAAGTGTTTAAGGATTTTATTGTAAAAAATTGATTGCTTGTACAAGTCGTGAAGGTAATTCACTGTTAACAAAACCGTAACTCTCTATTTTATTGTAGCTTTTCAAAAATTCATCGAATTTATTCATAAAGTAGCTTAATCAATCGGATTATCTTTACCCAAAAAATTTCTAGCTGTAAAGCGTTTTATTTCAAATGACTAAGTTGTTAGAGCTGAAGAGAAATATTTTTAGAAATCTTTCGGATTCACACTCTAAAGATATAGTATTGAATTGTTGGGGCAACATTGCAATTATAGTGATCCCTATTGCACAATTCTTACAAAAGACTATTATGTACTTATTAAAATTTAGTTTGAACTTGTAAAACTCTAACGACCAAATTTTCGTCCAGCATTTAACACTCCAATGATCTAACCCAATTCTCACATCTCTTGTACATATAACATAATTTCACCACAATTAGATCACCAACCAATTATTTAATTCTATTCAAATACTTAAACCCTTTATAAATTGTGTCCAATTTATCATCCAAAATATTACCTTTTACTTTCCATCCAACCATGGAGACGCGCGCGAATTTCATGTACCACATATACCTTTATGCATATTAATAAAAATTTCACTACTGGCGTTCGTTATGTGTCATTAAATTAAAATCGCGTTTATATGGTATTTATTTTAATAAATACCATATAAAAAAATTACGAAATTCGTTTTCTTAACCTCAAAAACCAATTTACTTTAGTAAACTTCTTATTCTTATTTCCATAAATTTATGTACCTATGTGTGTATACAAAATAAAATTTCACCAAAAATTCTACTTTAAGCGAATATAAATGGTCATTCTAGAAACTTTTGTAATTCGTTCAATTTATTTTCGTTTTCTCACTGTCACCCAGACACACATCATCATAATACTTAATTATTATTAGATTGTATTCTCTATATAGTTCTTGATACGGAATAAAACGAGCTGAAGAAAAATGAGGAAGTGATTTGTCTTGTTTTACACCCACCCGTAACGATTTTAAAGATAAAACCATTTATATTTATGTTAAATGAAATCAAACAAGATTGACCTCAATAGTAAACGACGTCGCATATGTGTAGACAATAAATACTCGTTTGAGACTTTTTATATTATAAGAAAACTGGAAATCAATTTCCTTCGATACTCATGCGATAATTTGTTTTTTGCAATATGTACGATTAATATATGTTTCGTTCAATGGAGCGTCCAACAATTAATCATATCACCAGTCTTAGGAACTCTTACAATATGACAACATAACGTATAATACCACCTGCAGAGAGACACAATACAAGAAATAAGAACAAATTTCTATTTAACTAAATATTGACTGCAAAAACTATTTCACCTGCTCTAGTGACTGACGACATCGCGTAATAATTTCTTTATTTATTAAATAAATCAAATAATGGTAAACAGACGAAAGTAAATGAACGAGTAAACAAGAAACCAAAAATGGTATACGTATATTTGACATAATTAGCCATCATGTTTTGTTTTTATAAAATACATCGGAGCGATGCCTTGATGAGCTGACTTTAAATAAGTATGCTAATTAACTGTAATGTGTGTGACCAGATATATGTAAATACATATGTATTGTATGTATGTGCAAGAGTAAATATATAACTTCCTTCTATTATGATTGTATATAAATGTGCTTCAAACCATTATTATTGCAATGACTATCATTATTTCGATGTTAGAATATTCTATTATTTGCACAATTGCTGTTAGACGATGTGTAATTACTGTGATATAAATCACACCGACAAAATAGACATACATACATATAAATTACATTTATAAATAGTGGTCGACGCACCTTTATCGCGTACCATACATATATAAAGTTTTTGATTAAAATGATTTATTCTTGTAATTGTTAGACGACTAGGAGACGTGGTTATCAATATCATTAGAATATCTGTTCTTCTAAGTGTTTGTCGGTTACGTTATACAGGAATTACACTAGTTAGAATAAATAATAACTCGTAAATGTCATAATAATGGGTTTATTAATCAACTGTTGTAATTATCAAAATAAACATTCGGTATTACAATTGATCACCTTTCATTGGTTAATTCTATTAAAAATTATATTAAACAAAATAAGATTCAATCAAGGTTTACGTTCAGTAATCGTCTTAAACTTGTTATAGTAGTATCGTTATGTGTATAGCCTTGTCGTTTTAAGATATTAGTTTGGAATCCTCTATCCATCTCATGTTTGATATAGTTTGATTTAAACGTATATATAATTAGTGTATTTATCAAATTTGATAAATGTGACAAATACCTTAAAAGTTTTATCACAAATCCGGATTCGCATTTAAACATTAAACTCGTTGGCATATTTATGTATGCATATAAAGATAAATATTCATTGCGAATCTATTCAACACAGTAGCATATAAAATGCAAAATTCATTCCGCATTCCAACTCATTGTTAATTCTATAAATTTTGTAAGTTATATTTTATTTGCATCACAGTCCAAAAACAGTACTGATTTACATAAAAACATAAAAATATTTAGTTATTTTGTTGTGAAAAACAACCGTATATACATATACACAGCATAAACAATAAATTTTTTTCCCACAACATAATTTCACATAATACATAGTCGCGCATAGGGCCATTGTTCTCTCGTATAGTTTGATACTATATTTTATAAAACACATATATCTCTTGTTCAGTTAAGATTCTGATGAAAAACCCAAACGGTAAATGCTGACACATGTTATCTATAATACGCTCATAGTGGAAAATATATTACGCGATTTATAATTTTTCGCGTTATGTTATTTAATTTGTAGAGCATGTTTTGTTTTCAGCAAGGTTAAAGGAGGGAGGTAATGATATGTAACATATAAATTTTTATGTGTCATGTCATTAAAATGTCGTAAAATTTAAACATACTTTTCTTAAAATAATATTTATACTTCTGACTTACATGGGTATATGCTAAATGTAGTTATACTGTGTATATATGAGCTGGCGTATTGCGTTCGAAAACAATTATCTACGTCAATCATACAGTCAAACATTGCGAGCGTATATAGATTTATGTAAGTATATATGCCCGTATTGAATCCAATTTGTCAGATTTCGATAAAACATACATAACAATATTTATATCTGTCAATAAGTATAAAACAAACGAAAATAATAATACGGAAATGTCTGTAGATCAATACCCTCCACCTAATATATAAAATCAACTATCCATAGAAATTATGTCACTGGCACAAGTCACTGGCGTAAGTTATGTCACACCAACGAAGGAATTAAATTACGTTATAACAATTGTAAAAGTTATCATGCGTCATTTTCTATTCTTAACTATATAATAATCTGACACCATGATCATCATCATAACCATTACATGATTATAATCCAATGTAAAAATAAATTGTTTATATAGTAACAGTAACATAATAACACTCTTAAGATGGTTTTCTTTTTATTTTGGCGTCACCTAATTTTTATACTTCTGTCGGTTAAGACAACACGACACACAAGTCAAGTGATTTAAGTTTTTTGATTTACTGTTACACGAATTCAATTACTACGTCTATTGTTTCATATAGATCGAGGGGAAAACAATTTGTCGATTCGTCGGTTTATATATGCGACACCGAGATAATCATCGATGGTTTGAAGATCACTTACCAAGTTCTGTTATTTCGTTTTTGGGTTGATTATTCTATTACGACACAAAGATTAATGAGCTTTGTTCATAAACAAGTACGTAGTCACGCAGATGATTTAGAAGTTTATTAATTTTATAAATATTGCTATAATGATCGATTAGATCACACGGAATAGAATAAAGGGGTTAATTATCTTTGATTCGTACTAGGATTTTAGGCGATTTAGTTGATAAAATCTGATAAAATTTATAGTTAATTTAAAAAAATATATTCATTTGTAATTAATATAAAATTAATATTGTCGAAATGATCGGTTTACTTTTCGAATGAATAATGGTCCATGATCCCAAACATTATATAAACATAGTTTTCTCATATCAGAACAAGCATAAATTCCTAATTTTTTATGCGATCGCACGAATTCATGATCAAATGTTTTATTTTATGATCATCATAACATTAATGCTAACAATAGTACATGTCACGAGCATTATTAATATTCACGATCATTTAAAATATTTTAAAACATATTAAAGAGCAAATCTGATTAATGGCGCCATACTGAGAATATATGTGTTTGTATATTAAACAAATGTGATAACTCTCTTGCAATATTGAAACCATTGATCAGCGACCAGCGTTTATAATATACATACATACTCTACTTATGTATGGAATGAAATTCTCCTTTTTACGAGTATATGTATATATGATATATATACATATGTATATATATATATATATATATATATATATATATATATATATATATATATATATATATATATATATATATATATATATATATATATAAGAGAAGTTTTTTATATAAATAACTAAATAAAATTCTTGTAAGTATGTGTATGTAAAAAAAGAGAAGGTGATCGCCCGAATGTTAAGATGTTGTCTAAGGTAATGATTTTTATTTTTGTTTCTTTTTCTTAAGTGCTGTGACACAGTATCGATTATAAAATTTGTGCAAAATTTTGATCGTGTTCTCTGTAGGTATTTAGCTCACATATTTTGATGACAAGCCGATAGATTTGTTGATACATATATTGGTTTCAAAGTTTGTCTATATACAACAATACAACAGTTATAGCAAATTCACGATTTGGATGTACAATTTTCTTAAAAAAAATTATGATAATTTCTCTTCCTTATTATTATTTTAGTATAGAAGTTTTATTGTATATTGTTTTTGTGGTGATGATGGCTTAGTGGATGCGGTTTTAATGAATTGATCTTGTTTCGAAGTGTAAATTGTATTACATAGCATTCTACTGTGATTTTTAATGTTTTAAATGTGTTTCGTTCTATACAATTTACGGTAAATTTAATTATATATGGTTTGAATGGTGTTCTAATTACAATAAATGTTAAAAAGATATTGAAGGTGGGTGTTTTATTCTTTAGTACATATATAAAATTATGTTGTTAAGTTTTAATATACATGTGATAGATTAAAACAATTCGAGTTTCTATTTCTATAGCGAAATCGTCTCCAAACCGTTGCACGCTAAAAATACGTATTTTCCGAGGCACAAATACCGCAGCTTTGCTTGTTTAAAGATAGCTATAGCTATCGAGCTTAATCAAAAACAGAAACTTTTTTGTTAATAAAAAATGATCTGACAAATTTTGGAAAACGATTTGTTTTTGTTGTTGCGAAATATTTAGTGATTTGCGTCCTATACCTTACGCGATTTATCAATTTACCAACAATTTACGACCATTACCTAAACAAGACAACACCAACTTCTATTAAATTTATATTTTCATTGACCACCAAACTTTATACATAACCTATGAGAAATATTTTTATTTGAAAAATCGATTATAGGTGTTTGTTCTTCCATAGAAAGAAAGAACTCTGCTCCTCAACATATTTGAGTTTTTTGACTTCAACATTGCAGTTAGATGATGGAAAAGCTCTTTTGTCTTCCACCCCTATATATTGGGTTAGAAGTTCGGCATAACTTCACTCACTAATTAATTTAATTAATTGTAACCACCATATAATTTGGAAAATATTTTACCTTTATTATATTTTAATTTTATTATTAACAGAATCATGCAAATAATTGCGACCCATATGCCATGATAAATCAATTCTGAATTGTAAAATAATCTACTATTTACCTGTGCAACTATATTACGAAACAATCTTAATGAATACCAATAAATAAACCGTCTTGTTATTTAAGAGTAATTTGCGAGATTTAAGACTTAACGGACTTATCAATTCATTAAATACATAAATGAGTTAAAAATCTTTTTGATTTGATTGATCATTAGTTGAATGGTTTATAAATTTACTGATTCATACCTCCACAATCCCATATAACGTTATCTGATTAATTAAACGACCTTGAGAGAAATTCTTTACGAATAAACAAATTAGTGTGAAGAAAATGGGCACACAAATAACACACATAATCATGTATAGGAATCTTAGATGCACCTTTCAATGTAACAGTTTAATGTAATATAATAATATGGTAAGTGATAATAAAAGTGCCAAGTTGGTCACATAAAACATTCTAAGACCTCAATACAAAAAATTATGATCAAGTTAAGACAAAATGAAAAGAGTGAACAAAATACAATACGATATATACATACTCATACAAACACATATATAAATACACAAAAGAATTAATTTTTTAGATTTGGTTTTCTGATTTCCATATACAAGACATGATAAAGAAAAGGTTGAAAGTTAACCGGAGCAGAAAAATGAGGTTGAATTAATTTTTTTTCCGTCTTATTCCAAGTTCAACGCTTCACCAATTGATATATAATTAATTATATACACACTTGACAATGATTATTGTAGATATGCAATCTTGGTAAAGTACGCAGTGTGATATTGAGGTCGATTTACGATTTGCAAATGTTGTTGATCTTATTTTCATTTCTCTTTTGTTTTACAGTGAAAATTTTCGTACATTATCTGTACATATACATACGTCCAAGTTAATTTTGATCGACCTTTACCCAAAATCGATAATGATCGCAACGCATCTTATATAATATATATTTATACTTGAATATACATATACAACAATGATTGATGATATTTCTTTGTAAGTGTACTACACGCTACATTAGAGCTTATCCATTAAATTGAACATCACATGCCGTTTAAGATCACAAACAATTTTTATTTTATTAATTTACAGTTAAATAAATAATAACCTTATGTTCTCTTTCAATCAACTCAATAATTTCATGATTTTTTTTTCGCGTTTCACTTGGTTTGATGCTGTATACTGTACCATACATACGTATAATCGACTGCAATTGGATTTTTATTTTTCAGTTGAGTATGTGTTGCCGCTGTTGCGTTGCATATAGATATGTTGGAAATGCAATTTTATATTACAAAATATATTTTCATACCAGTTCCAGAAGATCAAGTGTAGTGTTAACAAGAATGTATATAAGAATGACTTACTTTCTATACTCTCGATATGATGTGTATTGGTATTCATATTCAAATAAGGTGAACTCTTAACTATATATGGCTTTTATTTTATTTATTTTTAAATCAATCGATTAATTTCGAGTAGTTTTTGGTGTCGTTTCGAAAAACACACCTAGATTTTGTAATTCAACCTCGTCTTATTATGTGCGGTTGATGGTATCATCGATCGTATATTCATAACGGTTTCGGTAAATAGACGGTATTTAATAAGATTATATTCAAGTAGATATGCAAATTCAATAAAAACGTGTTGATTTATTGTGGCACGTTTCGAATTTCTTTTTAACAATATGACTAAATTACTTGCGTGGTACATGCATCTATAAAATTAAATTTTATCTTAATATTAAAAAACGATTATTGCGTCAATTGTGATACTTAACGAACCTACTTTCAAGGTGAAGTATTTGTTTGATTTAACCGTTTTGTTGTACCAAAATTGTATCAGAATTGAGATTTCTATTATGTATAAGGTTAGTCAATATAAAGTTAATGCTGATTGAGCCACATGTTTATGAAATTACCTCTCATAGTCATATAATTCGAAATGGTTTTTGTTTTCAACAGAATAGGAGGCATTATTTTGCATTCAATTCCCTTGATCTGAATTAAATAATATAAAGTAAACCCAGTTGTAGGACTAATAAAGACGCCTATATCATTTGAAGCCTCATGTAACCAAAATACAGTGTTAATAATGTTACCTATATAAGTGTATGTCTTTTTAAGGATGTGATGTCCAAAATATGATCTCCAAATTGATAGTTTCATTATAGACTATCTGATGTTAAATGTTGTGTTAATGGTTTAGAGACTTTCTCATAACGCTGCGTTGTGTATGAAAACTGATTGTGTTGAGCTGACCTGACCACCTACAATGTGCACTAATAAAGCCTTAGATTGTTTTTTATTATGACAACTATAGATATACATTCAGGGTCCAATTTGTGGTGCTTTAGCTTAAGAAATTCAGAAGTAAGTCGGATTGTTTTTGTGCAATAAAGTGGAGAGTTATTATGCCTATACTCGTATTATGTATAATATTATGTCTATTAATACAGGTGTTTTCACGACAGAAACATCTCGCCTAAAAAATTTCACAAGTATATGAGTATTTAGATGTCTCTTGATCTTGCTTTCACCAGATGGTTCTCTTAATTTTGCAAATATATCTATCGTTTTAAAAATAACATTAATAAATAAGTCATTAAAATAACATTAAAAATGGGATAAATAACTGAAACATGTTTGACAGTGGTTGCTTTCGTAAGAATGCTTACAAATCAATCAACTTAAGAGATTTGTCTCGAAATTGAAGATGAATATTAAAGGTAATCTCAACTATGAATAAATATATAGGTAAGCTAAGCTATACGATAGAATAATAAAATATTTAAGCACAATGGTCTAGTTCTACAGACACTCATAACAATTATATATTATGTTTAAAGCGCGAGAGCTTAAACCTATTTTAACAAAATCCTCAACATTTTAATATTTATGGTTATTAAATTAATTTTACCGTTTCAAAATTATATAAAACTAATTTGAAAACCTATATATTAAATGTCAGATTTAAAATCGAACAAAAAAAATTTCATTGTTTAAAGAGACAATAAATATGACGGACTAAATAACATATATTTGTGTATGTACATATTCACATATTCGTAATACCATGAAATTATTATCACCTCCATAATAAAGTCTTATGTCATTTGATTTAATGAATTCTTATGTTAATAACTAGAGCATATGTTTATCTGTGCATGTATGAACAATCATATAACAACAAATAATAATGTAATTTTCTTAATTTTCAATTAAACGGTTAATTTTTTATTTAAGATATAGAGTTAACACATTCACTGATTTGTAGAATTTTTTTGCCTTCTTTCTAGCAAAAAGAAATAAAAAATTTAAAAACATAATAATTAAGAAAAGCCACGGTGATTAGCTATATTCAACATAATTTCATTTTGGGACCGGACATGAACACCCAACCGTGAAATTTCCAATTCTTTCCTTGAAATTGACATATATTTTATATTTATATGTAATGTAACACGAATGACATCCTCTTTTAATCATATTGGCAGTGAACAATTCACATACTTTACGATACCGGAAAACTGTCGTCTATTCATCTTTCTCATACATTTCTTTTACTAGAAATAGGTTAATTAGCATACAAGATTCAATCACTTATTTATGTACACGAAACAATAATTTATGAATGATGTTTAATATAATAATCTACTATCGGAAATAAGAAGACTAATTGTGACGTCATGACATATAAGATGTATAACAGAACGATCATAATTCATTGTCTTGTAATTTATTTTTATAGTGCGGTCTAGCTCGCTGAACGTATTTGGAAGGGAAACAAAACGTTTGAGCAGCGGGTGATTGATTTATTATTTGCTTGTTTTACATACAAATAGGTATATGTACATAATATACAGTGGTGGAAATCAAAATAATAGAGATCTGTAGCAAAACTGTGAATATTTGTCAGTGCTACTGGTTGCCTTACAGTCCAGGTTTACACAAAAAAACTATCAATACGTCATTAATTATTGTTTCATGTACTGTAGATTAGTATAAAGAACTGTGTCAGAGGAAGAAATTTTTGTATATAAAATACAAGCAATAAATAAATGAACCGATTTATTTTGTTCTTATAGGTCATCGTGAAATGAAAGACTTGAGATGCGTTTATATGCTATCGGATTTACGTTGTTAATATAACCAGCGTCTTGTAAGAATTAGTTCATGATCAAGTTTCGTGAGAAATACATTTATTTGCACTACAATCTTTAATATATAAAGGTCTGCACCCATTCGTAAACCGTCGGTGACCATTTTTAGGAAAATGTAAAAATAAACTGCATCGAAGAAAGGCGATAGGGTTGACCATAATAAATTTGATAACTGATCAGTGCGTCATTTCGTCGGGGTTACAAAAAACTTAAGTATTGAATCCAATAATTGAGGAGTATCTATGCTGTCCTTAAAAGGAGTAAATATGTGTTTTTATGTATTTAACCCGTGAGGATATTTGCCTACGTGCAAAAAGAAAACCATACTACAAGTGCAGTTATCTATCATGTGGGAAATAATACCTAAAGCACAATTACGAAAACTTTGATTTACAGATAATGGTACAAATTTGAAAGAAATAACAATCTTAAAGATTAAGTTACACGAGTATTAGTTTTATGCCATCAAATAAAAAATGGTGACAGTCAAATAAGTTAGTTATGTATCGAAAAAATACAAACACGGCGTTAGCCACACATAACGATTAGATGATTAAGATAACTACTTCATTACACCTTTTGATTGGACATACATATACAACGACAACCTGTTCATTCTCCGTGAACCAAGTTCATTTTAATGTGCAGCCGCGAATAATTTATTCAAAAAACCACAAAAAAAACACAAAACAAACGGGACTTTATGGAGATATATTACATAACTCTTGTTATGTTTAATGCAACTGAAGAAATGTAAAACAGCAACAACAATACCAATTAGTTACGTCAAAAAGTCATAAATTTTGTGTTATTCTGCCCCACACTATATTACCCTATAAGAGCATCTCTTTCTTACCATCGTTTGTTTAAATTTGTTATTTTTTTGGTATTCAAATGAAAGTGAATATATTAACCCTTTAAGAAGTTAAGTCAAATCTTTATGTTAAAAAATGAGTACTGTACTAATAAATACAACATAAGATTACAGTTGCGAGTACCGCAAGGGTTATTTTGAAGAATAAAATCTTACAATACAAGAATTTCTTTTATACGTTAATTTATTCAAAACTCTACACAATTTTCTTGAAATTATTCTAAAATATCGAACAGTTATCACTTAGAAAATAAAACATCTTTGTTGTTTTTGTTATTCTATTCTTAACTTTTGATTTGACCGGTGTTGGTTGGTTGGTATATTTACGAAAAAGTTAAGTTCCTCATACATACAAAAACTGTTTTACTATATATTTTATTCTAATTTCTTATTGTAATTTTGTGTTTTTAGACATACGAATCTAACGGTAAATTACCCTTTTACTATTCGGTTGATGATGGTAAATATATAATATAAGAGATGTTCGAATGATGGTAAAGCAAGATAACGCGATGCAATAGAGAGCCGGAAAAATTGATTTTGCTGTCTTTAAAATTCATTGGTATCTCGGTGTATTTTTAAAATGTCATTCAAGATAAAAGATGTATTATATTTTCGTCAACATCATTAAGCTACTTCAACGAATTGAATGCAATTTATATCGAAAGAGATATGACCATACGAAAAGAAAACACGTTTAAGAAGTTGAATGTTTGAAGGAGGTACTTTTACTATTTAATTAATATATTACAATATATTCTATATACAATGAAATTGATGTCAAATCTATTTTATCTTAAAGAATGATCTAGATTCATTGATTGATATCTGAAAGTTGTAATAAGTACTCGATTGACGTGAGAAATGGTCAACTAATATAATTAGAACTATTAAAGAACGAGCATGCTGTAAACGTCGAAACATGCACTTATCTAGACTAATCAAACCATAACCAATTGATGTAAAATACGTATATTGATCATATGTATAGCTTCTTATCACGTTTAGTCTATTTTGTTGTTGTTGACAAAGTGAAGATCGAATGTTTCTATTTTTAGGTCTGAATTGTAATGCAGTAAAAGTAGTTTAACTCTTGCACGATTAAATAGTTATACCACGATAACTATACATTTATTACAATACTCAGACTATTTTATTACAAATTTCCCGTTAAATCGACACAACAGATTAGATTTGCATCATCAATTCGAACGCCATGCTGTGATTATGTCTGTCCGGTAATTATGTCTGTAAATAGCCTTTATATAGACAATTGAGAAGGTATATGTTGCTGATGTAAGTGCGCACTTTGACAGCCTAGAGACATATAAATACTCGTATGTTATACTGTGATAAAAGTAACATCTAAATGGCAGTGGCTTGCGATGACGAATTATTACGTCAAATCTGTATATAGGATTAAAAGTTGTTAAGAATGTCTTTGAAAATATAAAGTGCAATCATATAATTGTCAATGGATTATTATATAATCTTGGATGGTCAATGAATACTTTTCAAGAAAAGATTGAGTAAGGCCATATGAATCATATTCAGTGGCAAGATATCAAAATTAAGTGCCACAATCATTATTTGACGCTCAGCAGTTATAAACTATACGCAGATCTAGATAGTGAAATTATTTAAACCATATCACTTACGTAGAAAATTGCAAATTTAAATAACATTTGACAGACTGATTTGACATGAACAATACCATCTTCGATTTTGTTAAATTATTGTATTTGTTTGTGTTCAATGTTTGAATGAAATTCTTTCAACGAACGAGCACAGTGGTTCCGATCTTTCAAAAGGTCTTGTTCCTGTGCATTATTTTTTGCTTCTGCATTTTTGATGTGCTTTGACATTACCAGTCTCGACGAAAAATACATCTCGATCAACACGCTACTTAACAACTATATTATTTTTGACATGATAAAACTAACAATCTCCTCATATATACATATATATATATATATATATATATATATATATATATATATATATATATATATATATATATTTATATATACACACACATATATATATATATATATATATATATATATATATATATATATATATATATATATATATATATATATATATATATATATATATATATTATATATATATATATATATATATATATATATATATATATATATATATATATATATATATATATATATATATATATATATATATATATATATATATATATATATATATATATATATATATATATATATATATATATATATATATTGCAAGCTCTTTGTAGTTCTTGATAAGTAGTAAAGACACAAATAATGAATTTATGAAAATTAAGAAGTGATATGGTTTAGTGGTTATAGTGAACCATTACTTCAGCTATGAACTCTTTTCTGAAATAAAATACTGTATTGTATTAAACAATCAGCTAATATGGCCAACTGTACATATTTTAACTGTAGAAAAACAACTTGCTATAATCAAAGCAGTCTATTGAGAAGGCTTTGCTATAATATAGGAATTCAATGCTATTTAAAATTATTCATGGTAAAATATATTTTTAGCGCCATATTATTAATTTATTTCAACACCTGATTGCATTCCGCACAATATATTACTTAGGAAATTATATTACACTTCTTACTGTTACCTATCTACTTCCTCTAAACATAATATAGAATAGTGCAACGCGTAACACTCCCAAGGCAATAAAATCCCTTAAACATTACAACTAGTATACGAGCATGCATAGAAATCACAACGGGGGATTCCATTCAACATGTCATTCAAGAATTCAAACCAAATCTAAAAAATAATTAAGTTGATTGCTATTGTTAGATTGCTCATTGACCATAAATACAGCAAGGTCGTGAATGCGTGAAAATAAAAATAAAAAATTGTATAAAAGAGACACAAAAAATCATTAGAAAATAAGAAAAATTGACATCGTCTTACATCAAATGAAAAAATCGTCAACATCTGTAAAAAAGCACAGCAAATTGTAAATTTTTACGCTGGTAATTACACTCGGCATCAAACAACTTAATTAGTTTTTCTATATACCGATTACCGATATATGAGTACAAAAAGCATAAAAGTATTTTTAGGAATTCTTTGTAATTTCTTAAAGTTGTTTTTTTCTTTGTTTTATACATTTAGATTGTTCGCGGTTAGAAAATTTAAAAACAATCATCATATGTTAAACGAATGGATGTAAGTATGTACGGAACAACAACACTAGAGTTGATATATACGATAATTTCGTATATAAAATAGAACCGAGTTGTAACTGGAAAGTAAGAAGTAATATTGTGTTTTGAGAACATCAACATGTAGCCAACAAGTTATTATTTTATGAGCAACACACAAAATTGTAATAAATCTGTATGTGTGTGTGTAGGCTCAATTACATATATGAATTGATTTAACATATACGTCAAAATGAAATAAGTGTTTTTGCCGTTTAACCTTATTTATTAAGGAAGTTCAGGTATATATAAATATATATATATATATATATATATATATATATATATATATATATATATATATATATATATATATATATATATATATATATATATATATATATATATATATATATATATATATATATATATATATATATATATATATATATATATATATATATATATATGCATGTATTTATTTAGAAAACAAATTACAATTGCACGAGCTCGAATTGAAGGGAAAGTATAGGTCGACTTGTTGTATTGTTAGAATGGAGTAGTTAGAAAATAAACGTAGACGTGATAAAACTAATCTTTAGACTCTTTCTTATTTTGATTAAACTTGTCACTTTCTATATTTATAAAACTTATCAATTGGAATGTACGAATGTCATTTTATCATAAGGTCATGTGATTTACTGATTTTATTCTAAGAACCTGACAACCAGTCACTTCTATTATCAGTAATGAAAATCAGGAAGTGCAGAGGAATGGAAAGGGTAGCTGACAAACAAAGCAGTAATTAGCTCCTATGAGAAGAGCTATCCTCTAAAGCATAAAACAACTTGGACACCATGGTGGAGTAGGAAATTAGGTAGACTGAAGAAGCAGACAAGAAAACTTCTAAACAAATCCATGAAAACTGGTTCAAGGGAAGATTGGGACTTGTACAAATCTTCACAAAGATATAGTACAAGAAATGTAGCCGAAGTGAATAACATTGAAATGGAGATCTTTCTGTGAGAAAGTGGATAGTCTTCGACAACCGCTAAAGTAAATAAAGTTCTCTGTGATAACATGATGGAAACCTGATGGAACTCACACGAGTACAAATCAGTAAACTTTTGATGTACTAATGAAAACTCATATTCCCGAAAGCGAGAATTCTAATGTATAGTCGATAGAAATCAACTCCCCTACCAACTTCCAAGTTTCAGAGATTGGAACTTGGTGGTGAAGGAGGATAGAAAAGATAGAATTCGATGGAGCATCGGTTCTTTCTCAAAATTTAAAACACCGGGTCAAATTAATTCTAGACCACCATGTACATATCTTCAGAGTCAGTTTAGCCGTAGGATACATTCCAAGATCATGGAGAAACGTCAGGGTAGTGTTCAGTCAGGATAGTTTTCAACTTATCAGCCTGTCTTCTTTTCTACTTAAATGCTTAGAGCGATTGGTTGATAGGTATTTTAGGGATAATACACTATTAGAAAATCCTATATCGCTGCAATACTTGAAAACAGCACTCTTTGCAAAGTACATGAACTGCAGAGATCGTCGTATCTGCATCCTTTCTGACAGCCAGGTTGCTCTTAAGGCGATTGGTTCCAATACTATTTCATCGAAACTTGTTTTGGAGACGATAATTGTCATAAATCAACTATAAAGTTAGACTTCACTGGATACCCATAGTCACATAAGTACCAAAGGAAATATATTGGCTAATAAATTGGCTCGTTTGACTGCGGCATCCACTTTTGAGAGGATCTGAGCTCGCTTAAGGAGTGACGTCATTACCTCTTAAACGAGAAATTGACTATCCCATAGATATGGGATAGCCTCCTCTCTTATTAAAATTCGGAACATCGCAAACTGCGAACAGTGTGAGGAAGGAGAAGAATAAATTGTTAAGCACTTCTTGTGCTCCTGTTCTTCATACTCTTCCCATGACTGTACTGCTTTCGATCACAATTTGAGGATCAACTGACAACCTTACCAGATATTTTGGTATTATTCAGAACAACAAACAGATCTCGGGATTGAGAGTGTACGTCTGCAAAGGAATGTCACAAAGGGCCAATCGAGCATGAGTGATTTGAGGGAAAAATCCTATGATCGTATACTTGCTGTCTAATTTACCTCTATAAATTGGTGGTTGTAAACCAATAAAATGGTAAACTAAGGTTGATTAATCAGTTTCTTATTTAAAAAAATCTATGTACTAACCGGACAAATTTTTATCATCAGTATTGTATCGAGTTTTATTAAGGAACCCGAATTAGAAATATATGTGAGCTTAAACTGTAATAAAGTATTTTGGATCGCCTATTCGACAACTACATAATTTCGGACAATCCCTATAATCTATGGCTTAGAGGCCCTTACCACGTCTCAACTGAGACCTTACGAACCATTTTAACAATTGGTGCACATTG
Source organism: Tipula lateralis (assembly GCA_963932295.1). Taxonomy (NCBI): domain Eukaryota; kingdom Metazoa; phylum Arthropoda; class Insecta; order Diptera; family Tipulidae; genus Tipula; species Tipula lateralis. The sequence goes on from OZ010737.1 coordinate 197,909,515, forward strand.
TAGGTGGTCAGCCCAACAATTTTTACACACAATCGCGTTTTTATGTCATCCGGTTGCATGTTAATTTTTGATCAACGGCGGGAATCGTTCTCGAGACCGCGGCGTGATGAGAAACTCTCTTAATCATTAAGATACATCCGGCAATCCCTATAATATGTTTATTATAATTTATTTTATTCTCATTAAGAATAATAGCTGAAACCGCAACTATGTTATGGCCATTATTCAAAACATATCGAAATTTCGATGTTCTGGTTCAGTTTAGCTAATTTGATATTTTAATCCCTGAAAAAAACCAATACAAAAGTATTGGTTTTTTTCAGAGATTAAGGTGTCATATTTGTTATTATTCGATGATCTGGTTATATGCTTCATATAAGGCATATATTTCATTCCATATGTAATGCATATCAGTCGCTTGATGATATCACGAATAAAGTCCATACCTACCTAGAGCACTGAAGTAAAAAATCATAATAAATTATAGATTTTAAACCGGTAAACGTAATATAATTTTGTTTTTGGTTTTTTAATTACCATTTGTCTTAAATTTTTATAATTTAGCTGACTATCACCTCTCCCACATCCATAGAAAAATATACTCAGTATTTTCAAACCAAAAAATTATCAATTAAATTGGTTCATGTTTTCCGTTTTGTATAGTTCACCGGACTGTTTATTGCCAATATATATGCTAATTTATCATATATTTGAAAATACTACGTACTCACCTATATAAGAAAAATGTAGTACCTATATATACGTCTTCATGAACTAATTACTCGATTGCATATACAGAGTATATTTCTCATGTCATTTGTAAGATGGAAATCTTTTTTATTGATCAAACAAATGCCCTGAAAAAAAATAATTATAAGGTACCGTGAGAAATTTTCGTTAAGACCTCCATTATTAAAAATGACTCAGTTCAAGTCGTCGTGCACACACAAAATAAAAAAATTGGGTTAGTTAGATTTTGATCTATTGAATCTTTTATTTATGTTCTTAGTTGGTTGGCTGCGCGTACCATCTTGTTCGAATGAATATTTTTAATTATTTTTTAAAATATAACACCCATAATTTGAAATCAATTCCTAGTCGAATGGTCTATTGTTAACTCGTCATCTAGTGTAATTGACAAACCAGATTTTATTCCTCTCACCTATACAAAACGCACATTATTTAAGAACTATAGTAATCAAATTATCATTAAGAGACTTTAGATACACAACAAAATGGTCGATCATTTTTGAATACATATATACAGATGTACGTATAAGATATGACCCAAATTTATTTTTGAAGAATAATAGATGTGTTCGCATCTCATGATCATGATGATCAATCGAAAAAATAAAATTGTTTTATAGGTACAGAACATGTATGATGGATGCAACATAAACTGAAACTATTATTTTATCTATCGTAACGGTGAAATGTTTTTTGGGCATTCTTGCATACATACTTTTTGTGGTCTTGACGTTATCTGATCACGATGTTCATCCACGTGTCTGTACTACCTATACGCATTATAAGATATCAATTATAAACTCGGAAAAATATATTATTTGTAGTATGTATATGTGTAGAGAACGAAATATGGTAAACGGGCTAATGGCACTGTGGTTAAATTCTGACAGGAGCCCGAAGAAAATTCGGAATAGCGTATGAAAGTTCGCTAAAAGAAAACTGCAAAAGAGACAGAGCTTTGGCATTATTGTGAAGATTAAAACAACCACAAAGAAGTGGTGTTGGCTATAAAGCCGTAAAGCTAGTTCTAACGCGAATATACATTTCAAAACTCTGAGTGGAAATAAACTGAAAAAAAAAAGTTAAGTTGATGTGCCTGCTATCGCACACTTAGACCAAATTTGATCCGTTGTGATACCACTCTATACGGCTATAGGTCCGAGTCTTTCCGTAGAGCCATCTGCGCATTGCATAGCTCCATGGCAGTCCTATAGTACTGACATGGAAGATGGGTCGGCCCAAGGATTCTAAACACGACAGAGGATCCAGATTTTTCAATTCAAAGATTTTTCAACTATTAAAATAGTATGGGAAATATTTTATAACCAGCCAAAGCTATCCTATGCAGTGATTAGTTTACTGAGTGCACTGTTCATAATTGTATTTTATTATTTTTCAATATAAGATTTGTGGCAGTAAATGCTACAATTATAATTTACTGATATTTTTTTTTGGTTATATCTTAACAATAATAATTGTCTGGCTTGGTAACTAAGTATACATGGTAGTGTTTAACTAGTTGTTTTGAATCAATTTCTTTCTTCGTTCTTGTCCCTTTTGCATTTTTGTTATCTATAAACATTTGTTGGTGCGAATCAAAACTTATAAGCATGCTCCAAAATTATAACACACACATCCTATTATAACACTATATTGTTACAATTCTTGTATTTTAATTTTATAATTACTATTATTAACTTATTATATATTTCAATATTGTCGCCAGTTGTAGCTTAATAGTTAAGAGAGTTTCTCATCACGCCGTGGTCTCGAATTTGTTTCTCGCCGTTGTCCAAAAATTAACATGCACCGGATGATATAAAATCGATTGTGTGTAAAAACATTCGTTGAACTGACCACCTATGTGCACGCACCAATACGTTAAAATGGTTCGTAAGGTCTCAGTTGAGACGCGGTAAGGCCCGTTTATGGCCTCCAAGTCATAGATTATTTTATTTATTTCAATTATTATATATTAAAAATTAAAATGAGTCGCGTTCGATGCGAATGTACCTTTCCATCTGCATGTTGAAATTTACAAGTTTCTCTTCTCTTTACAAGTAAATATAGTAAAAGGTAAATTAGAAAAAACATATTCGCTTGGAAAGGCACAATGGATTCGGTTGATATCATAATTATTTATGCAAATGACTTTTTTGGGTATCCAATCATGTGCAATTGAACATGGTATGAAGTAATCAACGTATGAGTAGTAAAAGCATGGTCGTACTTACGGCTATACACGATTGAATGGTCTTTTTTTATCGGTTTTTATACAGGCCATTATTGGCCCTTACCGTGTCAACAATCTGACTCCATGGGTTTCGATCAACCAGAAGATGCCAGATCACTCTCTACGCCATGGAGCCATCGTCGCCGACAGTGACCTCTTCGCCTACCGAAAGGCGGCTCGCCCTTCAAAGATCGTTGTATCATTCGGTTCGGATCCGCACGTAGAACGTGACCGAGTCAGCGTAATCGCTGTCCTTTAATTTCATGCACGATATCAGGAATTTGCATTAAATTCCTGATCTCGTGGTTGAAAAGAACTCGGTATGTGCCATATCAACGTCTCGTTTTGGGCCATATATCACACGCATGATTCTTCTCTCGAATATTAGAAGCCATCTTTCGCACTCTTTCGCCAAGGTCCAACTGTCACATCCATACATAACAACGGGTCTGATCAACACTCTGTACAGTTTCAGCTTATCCGCATTTGCAAGATATTTTGATTTCAGCAGTGGACGTTATAAAGCCCTATTGCTTTGCCGCTAGCAATAGGGCTTTATAACTTCATATCCTTTAGAAACTTGATATCCTGTCCCACACTATTATCGTGAGTAATGAGAGATCCAAGATACTTGAATCTCATTACTCCTTCAAACGTGTGGTTACCACTACTGAAATCAGTTGCGTCTGGGTCTCTAAAAACAGAGACCATTGAATGGTCATACATGTGTGAAATTATTAAACATAATGATCAGAAGGTTAACGGCGATGGTGTAGAAATTGCTTTTATTATTTAAGTATTTTTTAGTTAGGTTACCACATAACCGATAAGATAAGAATAGATTTCATTCTTAACAGATATATGTTGGATTATCGTCACACCATACTGTTACCTATATATAATATTGGCACGATTTAACATATAGGATTTATTTATTAATGATAAAACTCAAATCCGTTATACGATGCTTACACATAAATCTACATAGTTATATAATATATTTATAATTTAGTATGTTGGCTATCACACACGGAGATCAAAAGCTCATATGAAATTACAAACATCGCCCAAATATGAATGAAACCGCGTAAATCACCGCAGTTTTAAACGGTTTTATAACAAATGTGAATGTGTTTGACTCCCAAAACTATTCGCGGCATTTTATTATTTGGAAATAAATTTATTCTAAATAACACTCGAGCGCCAAAAACAACAAATAAAATTACCGTATTTAGTGTTCTAAGAATATTTTTTTTTCATACCCGTCGATTTCGACTTTATTTGTTTAAAAGAAAGTTTTACACAAAAATCCGCGTCTTTGGTTTGTGTTTTTATTGGTTTTCTTCTTGTTGTTATCTTATTGTCCTATATATTGTTATTTAAATAAATGTGATTCGTTTATTCTTCACCCATTTCGCGTATACAACTCGCATAACATTTGTAATCAAAACTATAAATATTTATATTTAATACATTGATAGTAATGAAATCATTAATAAGAGGTTGGAAATTTTTTCAAAACAGTTTGATCTTTGATTCGCCGAATACCGATATAGGTCAACATGGCATAAAGTGCGGAATGCTAATAAATATTAATCATTTTCTTAAGATAATACATTAAATAAGAAATGTGATTCTTAACAGTTAAATTGAATAGATTAAGTGTGTATCTATGCGATTTAACTGTTATTAAAATGCAGATGTACTGGTGCATAATTTGCATTTTCGCATGAGGTTGGTTTAATGAACTCTGACTTCGATTGTACAAATGATATACACAATTTTGTTGTTGGATTATGTAACGAATTTATAAGCCTAAACATGTAAGAAAGAATATCGGCTGGAACTCGTAGCTCTCCAAGAAATTCGATTGCCAAAATAAACATTGGCAAGGCTTAGAGGAGAAGACCTCGGAAATCTTGCAGTTGGATTTATCAATGAGCCACTGGTAAACTAGGCTGTGTTGGCTTTCCAAGCAGTCGATAATCGAATGTGGAAGCCAACCTGATAGTTGTCTGTGAACATGCGCCCACTATTAGACGCAGTTTACAATAATTTGGGTAATCTGATGGGCTCTATACCTCTGAGCACGATGTAAGATTGGTGATCTTAATGCTAGCTGGCAAAAATCAGACCGATTTCTGCCGACTTATGTAATAATAATATAGGTCAGAAAGACAAACGGTTTAAAAAGACAACAATATTTTCCATCTCGCTTTTAAAAGCCAACATTTTAAAATATTTGTCATATTTCATGTTAAAATTGTAGCCTTTATCATTAATTAAGTTAAAAAGTATGATAAAGAACCACAAAATGACCACCCAGGACATCCAAGCCTGACAAAAAATAATATAATTAATCTCTTCCGAGTTTCACTATATTACTGAAGACAGTTCTTGCTATGTTGTTCGTCTCCAATCTTTAAGATGTAGAGTTAAATATAGAAAATATACTCTTAGTTTAAGGATATTTACTTGGCGTATGCTCCTATGGTTCTCGGGCGAAGCGTATCGCAGCCACTGATTCTTCCATGTAATCAAGCGTTCAAAGTTTATACTATTTGCTTTAATGCTCGTTTAAGAATGTGGTAACGTTCAAAATTATTTAAGAAATGAAGATCGATTATATTCGTCCTACTAATCGTCATATTCCCATATCAATTAGATAAAGCATGGAAATACAATCTACAACACTATATTTATAATATATATTCGTACCTTTTCCATGTTAAGCAAAAAATTTTTAAAACGTAATTGAATTTTAAAGTAATTAAAATTATAAACATCTCTTTTATGTACAAAATATACAAAGTACGAATGATATTTAATTCCATACAATTAAAAGACATAAAAATGGTAACTGTATTACGTCGTGTAAATCTAAGATTAAAAAAGTATTTTGCACAATTTTTTCTGTTGCTTTTTTATTGTCAAACATCCGGAAAGCAGCACAAAAAATATTTATGCCATTTTGCTTAGGGAACATATTATAAAGGTAGGTAAATAAATTATTTAATATCATGTTGCATTAGAATTAAGAATATAATTAAAACAACAACCACAAGAATGATGATGATCGTGAATGCGATGATCGCATCGCTCCACTATATCACGATCATATTTTTTATACCTTAAAAAAACGGTTTTGTATTTCTGATACAATTACGAGTATGCTGTGCAATTCAATTATATCTTAGATATGCATGTTTATAAAAATTGGGTCACGTATAGATACTCGTGTACAGAAGGATGAGAAATACTGTTTATTGTATTGTGTAAGTGTGTAACACGCAAATACGACGAGCCAAATAGTCTGTTCGTATATAGGTTTTGTGCACTTAGTTTTTGAGCTTTCCCAATGCCAAACAACATTAATATGATATATTTGCGTGTGAGGTGGTGGGCGAGCATAATAAGTAAGCTAGCAATAAAAAATATTTATAAAACAAAAAATAAGAGCATAACGATCGGGAATGATAAAAAGCATAACGAAAAAAGTTTATGCAGTTTTTGTTTTTTTTTTTATTTCGAACTCATTTTTGTTATATTTAAATGATCGAAGCCAATCGTATGATCGACTTTGAAACTAAAGAATAACTCAAGAAATTCCATGTAATCAAACCAGGAAATTAATTATCTCTTATTAGAAAATGTAAAAATATAAAAAAAAATTTAAATAAAATTAGAACACATAGATTATTATAGACGATCTTACGTTCTAAGAATTTATTCCATTTTGTATAGGTTATATTATAGTTTCTGTTTTATATATAAGTGCATAAGTATATTTATGCGCAATGTTCGATTAATCAAAACATGCAATCAAATATAATATGGTATAAACATATACCTGTACATAAATTCATGCGCATACATTAGTTGATTTATTAATTAGATATTATTTAATTCGATGTCTTGAATCGAGAAGATCTTCATTTCCCTATGTACTGCCACTATATTAAAGTCATCAATCAAATTTATACATCATACATATATACACGAAAATTAAGTTGAAACACAGTTAAACAAAGCCCAAAATATCTTCGTCCGAACGAACCAAATAAAATTGCATTATAGCCGCATATATAAAGACATAAAAATAAAACCGTTAATTACAATCTTAACATTAACTAATTTTCTGTTTTAATTTCAACAAATTATTTAATGAACTTTAACATCACATTCACAATATTCACCATTAATCATTTGATCAGATCTCCCCGAACTCGTATTACATAGAGCAATACGAGATGATTACATATTTCAATCATTCTTTCAACATGTTAGACGAGAAAACAAAAGACTTTATGGAATCGAAATTACGACGCGATCTCCAGTTTTGTTTTTAACTCGACAAGATTTATGGAAATGTGTTCTCTTTCGATATATCATATACATACCTATTATGTATATATGGGAAGTTACTTATCGCTTTGCTAATATAACATATTATACACTACGAGGGTCGTTCAACCGCTCTATGATGATGATGTGCGGAATGTGTAATAAACATAGTTTTACCATAATCGAAAATATCCATCGATCATATTGATCAATTAGCGTCCATTAGAATAATGATCGGGTTGTGTGTATTTTGATTATATAGCATAAATCAATCATCACAGGTCTTAAACGAAAATAACTTGTTAACTGCTAATTGTATTTTGCGATATAAGGAACCCAACTTGTAGTGATTTTATACAATAAGTTGAGCAATAACATACTATATAGACCAAGACGTTTAGAAAAAGGCCTGACATTTGAGACTATATATGCATGTCTCGAAGCTATAAGTTACTACAGCTATAGAATTATCAGAAAACAAATTGCTCTATGTATATAATTTGATAACATATCGGTCACCGCCCAGGTGGCGCAGTGGTTAAAGCTGCGGCACTGGGATCTGGAGGTACCGGGTTCGAATCCCGATAGGGGCAGGATGCAAAATCTTAAGATCTGTGGTGTGAATGAACACAACTATGACCCCCTGTTGGAGTGCAGAACTCATGGGCCGACCCATCTTCTATGTCAGCACTATATGCTAGCATGGAGCTATGCAATGTGCAGATGGTTAGGAAAATCGAACCTATAGCCGTACGTCCTCGAATTGGCTATAATGGCGTAAGGTAAGGACGTTAATAAGCAAACCGTGAAAGAGTTGGAAGTGCCTCGAGCCCAGAAATAGATTGTAGAGAAAAAAAAACATATCGGTCGGTATTCTCAATATATCTTAAGATCTCAATATATCTTAAGATTAATCTTAAGATCTGTGGTGTGAATGAACACAACCTTGACCCCCTGTTGGAGTGCAGAACTCATGGGCCGACCCATCTTCTATGTCAGCACTATATGCTAGCATGGAGCTATGCAATGTGTAGATGGTTAGGAAAATCGGACCTATAGCCGTACGTCCTCGAATTGACTATAATGGCGTAAGGTAAGGACGTAATAAGTGAACCGTGAAAGAGTTGGAAGTGCCTCGAGCCCAGAAATAGATTGTAGAGAAAAAAAAACAAAAAAAAAACATATCGGTCGGTATTCTCAATATACATATGACTAATGGCAACAATAGGATATTTCAAGTGGTAGCTATACTACTTTGATAACGTATTTGGACGCAATACGATGTTGTAAGAGTTAAGCCCAAACATACATTTTATTCCATATAATCTTTAATACACGACGCATTGCGAAACTATATTTAACATGAGCGACAAAGTTTAAATGCCCATAAAAGCCAGGCAGAAACAAAAGAAAACTGTAGTAGTGCCCAGGAAGTGAAATGAGCCCATACAACTTTTGTTTACTGCCTATGGCTTTTATTTTTTCCTACGTAGAAAACTAACAAGATGTAATCAAATCTTAAAAGCTAATATAAATTCATTTAATAACACTAATTCTTAATGTTAATGTGCACTCGGTAATCTCTGAAATACCTATCTAGATCTAGAGGATCATTTTCAGGTAGTCTATTTCTTGGCTTAATAGTTACCTGGCTAATTCGTTGGGGTGACAAACTAGTTATTTTTTGCAATACTAATGAATTATATCGGTTACAGTTTCGATGAGTAAATCACGACGTAAATCACGAAAACCATTGTTCGAAGTATTCGTGACTGTTTTCTTTCCTTTTATTATGTTTTATTATGTTGACACGCGGAGCCCACAGCTGAATACCATATGTCCATATATTTAACACTTTCGTGTTGTGGGAGAGTGATTTTATTTAGTCTGACAGGCGGGCAGGTTAGTTTACAAATGTGAATGTAATGTGCGCAGATTTACTCTCATTGGTCTTAATTTTGTTAGCCATTTTTCGATTTTGTCTATAAATTTTCTTGTAGAATTCTTGTTGCTATATGTCGCGGGATTTTGATGCACAGCTAGGATTGCAGTACTCTCCGCGTACGTAGACTTTCACGCAATTTAATGTTTTAAGGTCTGCTGTATAGATCAAGTATAACACTGGTCCTAGTACGCTGCCTTGAGGTACTCCTGCATGAATATCATATAAATCTGTGGATGCGGTATAATATTTCACCAACAATTTCCGAGTGAGCAAATAATTTTCAATAATTTTACAGACACTTGTCGGTAATTGTGCTCTATTTTTATGTAATAGTTCTTTATAGCCTTACCGAAAGCTTGGACTGTATATCTAGAAACGCTGCAGAGCACTACTATTTTTGTTCAAGAGAGTTCTTGATTTCAGATACGACTCTGTGAACTTAGTTCACGGTTCTGCGATCTTCTCTAAATCCAAATTGATGATCCGGAATGAGCTTTCTCTCGTTGATAATTGGCTTAAGTTATTGCAATAGCTTTTTTTCGAACAGCTTTGAGAGAGTAGGCAATTAGTTATTGTGAGCCCGAATAATCACTAGAAATAACGTCATCAGCGCAACACAGCACTTTATTAACCTAGACGGTTACTATAACTAATGATTGCCGCATGATTTTCGGGGAATTTCAGTACAATCGTTTCTGCCTGCTGTATCTTTCTATTATACTGATATACGTAGGTCGATTGGTGCCAAAGTCTATAATACGAATGATACATTTCTAGATACTTTGTTATTCGTTTATAAAAGAGTCAGCGAAGTAATCAACAAAGGCTTCAGTGAGGTACAATGACAGATGTATCATACGGATAGACTGATTTTATAAAACAAAATATTTTGAAAAAATAAAATTTATAGAAAAAAGTAATTTTTTAAGATCAAATTTTCATCGATCCGGATTAAACTCAAGACAACTGATGGGAGCTTATTTATATACCAATTTAGATGTTTGGTCGCATTTTCACTTCAGATCCGTTGAGTTGTGACTCTACTCCTCCGCAAAATTTTCAGTTGAAGTAAGTTTTCTGAATTACCTGTACAATACAGTTGATTAACGTTTCAGTTATACAATTTTTAGGTTTCTATACGTGCAAATACATTAATAAAAACTTTCACATTTCAAATTTAAAATTTGTGAAGAGATTCTATTTTTCATGCACATTAAAAAGAAATGAAACGAAAGTGAAAATTGAAATTAAATTGGCACCAGCAAAAGTTTTTCATAAGAATCGATCAGATATCGATAAACCTAAAAACCTCATTTTCACTAATACCAACAATGAAATTATTGATTTTCCAATCATATAAATTATTATTTATTAATTATTTATTTAATAAGCCACGGGATAATTGAGCTATATAAATTAAATAGTTTGGCCAACGGATACTGATCTAAACCTGATTTCATATTTATTTAGTTCGAGATAGTAACTTAAGAACTTACATAAACGAGATCGTATATGATCGTTTCCATGCGCACAATAAATATTTAATTACTACCAATTGGTATCGTTTATCTGTTTAGTTAGAAATGCTTTGTGTATATACATGTGCCTTTGTCCGTGTTTTGGAATTCCAATTTTTTTCTAATTGCCAAGTCTTAATAATGTTAAGATTTTCAACATTATTTTTATGTTCTGCTGTGCGCTGTGCAATTGTTTTTCCTATCTAAAAATAGATAAAAAATTATATGAGAAAACGAGTTTTCTTTTGTGTATGTTGAATTTTTTGTACTTGTACATAATATGTTTGTATAGAGCATAAAGTGCTTGATAAATCTACGTGTACAAACATGTACTCCATTCGAGTCGTGAAAGTGTTATTTTTGCCAATAAACCAAAGATAAATTAAACGACCTTCCCATATTATGTTACTTATAATAGAACAAGAGTTTGATCTAATAACGATGATGGTAATCTTAAGGCATTATATTCATTCGTATTTAAGAACTATACAATAATGATGATTAAATATTATGGATAAATTAGTAATGGAAATTAGGTAGAGCTTATTTCGATTCGTCTAAATACAATGAAAATCGACTAACACCTATTTTTCATTTACAGCTTGATGAGTGCGGAGGATTTAATTACGTATATCTCCTCTAATTACGATTAGAATTTATTTTATAAATAACTGTATTCTGTATACAGTGGATAACGATCGCATAATTGTCCAAAATAAATGAACATCGTTTATTAATAACAAAAAAAAAATCGTGAATGTATAAAAATATAAAGATGTGAGGTAACATATTTACAGTATATATAGTGAATCAATATACTGTTTTAGTGAGAGACAATCATGTGGCAAGTAAAACACTATGTTAGTTCACTATACAAGATCAATGAATTGGTATACGAAAAAAAACATATAAAAGGAATTATTTGTTATAGGGAGAGAAGTTCAATTACGTGCTTATAATGATGACTATGTTAGTTTTTCTTATACATATATTGTCTTATAAGACATAATATAGCAAAAACAGAATTCCATTCCGCGCAACAACTTATATAAAAGGACATTGTCCTTTCGATGCTATTAAAATAATTTACTATAGTATACATATATATCTTTATGCAGGCCTGATCGTATATTAATCAACACGATCAATATAGCTTAGCTACGCTTGTACAATTGATAAATTGCGACTAGCCTCATCGTGTGATCATCACAACTCCCTCGATCTTTGCGTTATTTCACTGTTCGATCGTTATCAATGACAATCATAAAACGATCGTACATATATATATATATATATATATATATATATATATATATATATATATATATATATATATATATATATATATATATATATATATATATATATATATATATATATATATATATATATATATATATATATATATATATATATACATTTATGTAATGTACAATATGTTGTAGATTTGGGATCGTTTTAATATATAAAGTATATATAAAATAAGATCAAATGATTAAGAATGTGATGCTTCTTAATATTAATTGAATTTGATATTGTGAAACAGATAAGAATACGTTTATTTGGATTTTAGATGTGATTACATCTAGTTAATCTATAAGTGAATTTTATATATCACTGCTTTAAATAGCAAATAGCGATACACAATGGAAACTCAGTTGGTTGATTGTTTGGATAATATGGGTTAATAAAAACTATTTTAAACTATAGATATGTAGTATTGGCTTTTCTTTGGCATCAGTAGTGCTATTTATTTCTGATTCGCGTTCTATACCTTAATTGCAGTTGTTATTTTTTTATATAATTTCGTACACACTCCAAAGTACATATATATGTAATGTGATTGAGACAAAGTAACTTAGGTTATGTATGGGTTCTACTATACAGTATGAATGTCGGAATTGTTATGGCTACAGTTGATACTTATTCTTTATGTATTATATGTCTTATATGAATTTTTTTTGATTACATTCCATTTAAGTTTAATTATGATCCGCACCGAGTGGAACTTTTAATGGTACACACGCTAGAGCCAGTACCATCATTTTTTGCGCAATCTTCAGGCATGATATATCCAAGATTTCTAGATATGCAATACGATATGAATTTAAACAAACACCGGTTAAATAAAATCACGATCGTGTGAAATTAAACCACAAATGCTATATAAATCAAACACCCATCATATTATGTATTGTTAGAAGTGGGAATCAAAATGATAAAAATACGGGAAAGATATAATTTGCCGGTTTTGTTCTATATTTTGTTGCCATTGTTCTGGTGCCATGCTCCATTTCTTTTCATTATGTTTGTTTCGGGATTCTTAGATTATTCTCAAAGAATATAATTTTCGCGCAATTATTTACAAAGTGCAGCACACAATAAACATAAATAATCTGCAATAAATTAATAGTTAGCGAACAACGGTTAGTCAGTGACTTTTGGTATTATAAATAAGTGAAATAATTCACATATCTCACCATTCTATATATTAATGTACATATAAATAATTTATTATGAAGCGTGTGCCCAAGTTCAACGACATTTAGATAAAACGGGACCCTTGATCAACATTAAATCTTAACAATATCATTATACAATAAATTAATTTGAATATATTTTTATTTTATTGTAGATTGAATAATCGATAAACGATATAGCTTGCACGGTTCAAGACCAATTAAGATAAGTCAAAATAGAATAAAAACCTTATGCATCTACTATACTTATATATACAATATATAAGACAAATTAGAATTTTAAATTAGATTTATAATTTAATCGATATTGACGGGAATTTTTTCGTGTTTTTGTTATAATGGAAACTGAAATTTTGTCTCAAGTGAAAATTTTATAAACGAAATGGAAACTGTTACTGTAAAAACGGGATTTTAGTGATGACATTAACTTTCATTACCTATTTGAATATGTTTAATCGAAACGAATTATTAACATGTTTATGGATGCACGCAATTAAAAAATGTGTACCGTATTTTATAGGAAATAAATTTTCAATTCGATGAATTTGATTGAAATCAGTAAACATGTGAGGGTTATTGATAAACCGTTTCAACGATCTCAGTATTTGGTTTTCTTTAAATATTTCATGTCATTTAATGATAAAGGAAAATAAATCTGCAGCTAAGTCTTATCACATATAATTAGTTAAGTTTCGTCTTATAAAAACTATGTTGCACTTAAAGTGAATTTAATGCATGAGTACCAATATACCGCGTTTCAAATGCGTAGACCTATCATTTGTAGCTATAGCACATAATTTACTCAATACCGCCTTTTATCAGTACTACATTTTGTAACAAACTTTTAAACCTCGGTAAATTGCTAAGTGATAATTTATAATGACAAAGTTGTGTGATTACTTACAAACAAGGCATATATTATATCTGTCTCTCCTATACAATTTGATAAACCTAAACTACTCCAGAACAGCACCAATTTTTGGCATATAGACGTCAATTTAAAATAATGGTAATATAGTTGGAACAAGTTACTTGAACAAGAGTCAACGTTTATTGATATTCAATCTTTGAGTTGTTAGACTTAAGTATATAAAAAGCTTGCAATGTGTGATCCAATAGAATCGAATTGTAATCATAAGTTACGTTACTTTTTTTGAAATAACCAACTTCATCATTTTCTTCATCATTTTATGTCGACGAGTTGTACAGTTCTGGAAAGTAGACGGTCAAAATTATTTCAGAATTCCCTTATGTGGTCTTTTTCATAGTGAGTTTTCATCTGCTTTTCTATTACTAGTTTTCTTTCCCGCTATAGAGCCTAACGTTTTGCAGGTAGCTAATTTCCACTCAGTAACAAAATTTTCCATTACATGTATGGCACGAAATGGGTTAGGATCTCTTTGATTCCTGAGTTTGAAATTAATGAGATATTTCTTTAGACTTCTATTGTTTCTGATGGTTTTGTGACCCCCATTATTTCATGAACATTTTGATCTGCCAGTATGTCCCAAATCTTATAGTTATTGCTGTTGTGTCGAGGCTGTTGTTCTACTTGATTTTTACTCTTATTTGAGAAGAGTGTCAATTTCGTTATCTCTCACAACATCAAAACCATTGTGATAATATAAAAATATTGCTGTTGGCAAAGGAGTTGAATCGGGTTCTAAAAACCCATCAGTATTGAATATGGAACAGTTAGTGAGATCAATTGTATTTTCAAGATGAATTGTTCCAAATTATTTTGTAAATATTAGGGGATATTGTGGTCTATCTTAAATTTACTTCAGGAATCGTTCTTAAATAAAGATCAGTACACGGTACAAAGGGAAACGATCTTGAGTGAGTCTGTTATGCCTGTGGCCTAAAATAGAAAAAAATGTTTTTACGAGGAGTAACGATGGCAGTTTTTGAAGTGTCACGTGGAACCGGAAATCTTTTGGAAAGCCCTGGAGATATGATGCTAGATATCGATCGGGAATGATTACGTAATTGAATGCTCGTTAATCTTCTTAAGATTTCAGTTCTACGTTCTTTGGTCATTCCAGGATAACCATAGTGTAGATTACGCTCATAATTGGTCTCCATATATTCTTTGAGAGATATTCTCAAAATAATCGTAGACAATAATAACTTAATTTATTGATCTGTCGATCGGATTTTTCTTGTAACAAAGACACTTTTATTTTGATGGTTGGAAAATTTACATTTAAATATCGGTAGATTTTTGACATTTTTTAAACAGATGATACTGCTATCGGTGTGTTGTCGTCATTTTTTACAAGTCATTTACGTTTTATGTAATTTACGCTGTTTTTTTTACATAATTTACATAAAAAATGTAAAAACTTTTTTTACATGTAGAATCCCAACTGTGGCTACTTGTCAAACGGAACAACCTACAAAACTTAACGCACTTAATAATAAAGATATATAAAAAAAATAAAAACAAAGAAAATAACAATTTCCGTTCTGTACATGTTTAATTGTCTAAAAGCGCATCGATCATCAGAATGATCCCAGATCAAGAGTGGAAAGAATTCACTTTAATTACAAAATAATTATAATTAAAATTATAAAGATAAACACTTTTCTTCTATGCCGATGTCTGTGTGTGTGTGTTTGTGTTTGTATCTATGTTGATTATTGAGAAAAATACTAGTTATAATTAAGAAGTCTAACTTTACATCTTCTTAATTTTTTTTTATTTATATAGCTTTTGGATGGTTTACAGTTTAATTTAGAATTTCAACGAAACAATAAAAATTAGCGTTTTTTTTGGCTAAAAATTAACAATTGTACCGGTATATTCATTAATGTATGTATTGGTGGTAGTACGTATAAATATACCAAACATAACACCAGAAGAACAGAGAAACGTGATAAAAAGCAAAGAAATTTATAAGAACTGTAAGCCTCAAGGTTTATATAAATAATTTATAGAAGAAATGAACTTCTTATTACCGATTGTTGGGTTCTTAGCAGATTTGTTATATAAGAATTTTTTCTAAATCTTATTATTTGTTGCGCCGTTCGTTGCTTTCTTTTTGTTTAACTTATAAGAAGTTATTATATTTCAAATATTATTCAAGTTCATATATACATAGCAACAATAACACGAAATTCGGAAGACGTAAAGAAATTTGTTATCGAGGAATAAGTACTTCAACTTATTTATTATAAGAACTTAAGTAATTGTATAGCTTACTGAGTGTAATATGAATTGGTGAAAAAAATCTTTTGTGTTGTCCTAAGACAGATTATACGATGATTTATTTTAGGTGGTTAACATTGGTAAGAAATGCTTTAGGCGATTTCTTGATGTGTGACCTTCAGCGTGTGTGGTATTTTATTGAAAATTTAATTTAAATTAGTATTGTGAAATTATACTATTTTTTTGTCAAATTAACAGAATCAGCGTACATATTATAAATTTACGTGCATATATTTAATCAAATTAATATTACTGGCACGATGCGAAACCATACAAAATACTTAAGGTTGATAATTAAATCGTTATGCACATTAAAAATAGAATAACCAATATCTAGTTCGGGTCAACGATCAGCATTTTGATTTTTGACAGGTTGAATCTGGCTTGGCGAAACAATGTATAATTAACAAGGTGAAGCAAAAGTATTGCTGTTATGTAAAGTGTCTTATATATTTTGTTATAGAAATAAAGAAAATTGGGTTCGGTTTTCACGGTAAGTTTATTTGAAGGTGTAAAGTCATTAATTTGGAAAATTATATCGATCAAATAACCACCTCTTTCCGCAAAACATCTGGAAATTAGGGATTTCATCTTCAATATTGGTTTTTAAGACTTGTAAGGTTTATGAGTTGTTGAGGTAAACACGACGTTTGAATTTGTTCCAAAGACAGAAGAATAGTGCCGTCAATACTGCACAAATAATTCAAATCATCAAGCAATTGGTGAATAGTTTACACTTTGTAAAGGTTCAGATCTTTCACCAAATAACATCTGATGCATAATTAGAGGATATCGTTGTCTCATCGATGTTTGTAGACTCTCTTAGACGTCCTTGGCCCCAGCTGCAATATTCTCGGTCAAACAAACAATACAATACTATTTCTTGCGACATCCACACAGAATCTAGTTTAAATGAGCTGCTCAGCAAAACCTCTAATTGTGCATGCACATGGAGCAGGAGGACGAGGAAAACAACGATAAAATTCAAGTTAAAAGGCCGGAAACTATTCCAATTTCGCTCCTTAACGTGTTGTCAACTTATACTCTTATTTACCACGATTTGCAAAAATTATAGCACATTCACAATATGAAATTAATGCAGGCTATTTTAACACTATATGCAGAAAATTATTGGTTGGCGAAATGAAACCTGGGTTTTATTTTAAACGCAAACATACATGATTTTCATATTTTCAATTCTTACACTGTATGTACATATACAAAAGCCTTAATTGAAATATAAAAAAGCCGAATGTAACGTACAAACAACTGTTACCTATATAATTATCATATTTTTATAAGCATAGTCTTAATACCACATCTGTATCCGCCAAATACACAGCAAAACAACCAAACATTCTTATATATGTGAACAAAAAAACACAAATAAGCTATTAAAATACACCAAACCATGTCTAATACTAAACTGCTTGCAAATGCCAATATTAGATACGATCGAGATGGATTTAAGATTTAAAACAATCGCCAATTCATGCTTCTATTCAATATAGTAAGATCGGTTTAATATATTTTTAATATGGATGATTTAGTTGATCGTAACTAATTCTTGATAATGTCTTTGTTCTAATCTAATGATTGATTTTATACAAACACAGTGGATCATTTTATACCGGTATTAGTGTATCAACAGCAGCGGTATTCTAGGATCCATAAAATAATTATACCTGTTAATGTTTCATTCTTGTAAGATTTATTTAGTTTGTATTGTTAAATTGTTTGAGACAGCAGTTATTTGTAACAAGAATAAGACAATATATACAATATAAGTTTGTAAAATATATAACTATGTGTATATAATATGTACATGAAGACAAGACAATAGAAATGTTTAACTAACCGTTTGTGTACTACAGTACATAATTTTAGTTTTTCAAAAAATGTTCTAAGCAAATTGCTGTCGAGTTGATTTAAAATTATTTTGCAATAAATTTTATGAATTTATAAGATTTGAAAGATATAAAATGTTTTATTTTGTTTCGGACATTTCATAGTATTTCAAAACGATATATATAGATAAATTAACCTATAGAGTTGGAAAGTTAAATCAAAATCTTCAGATCTTGATAGAGTTAGTTTAAAATTGGTGAAACGAATTTTTCCTGGAGTCGCAAAATATTTATTACACATTTTTAATTTTATCCTAACCTCTTCTTCGTTTCCCGAGCAATGGAAACTCAGTAAAATAATTCCAATTGCCATTTCTAAAACTTTTGAGAAAGTAGTAAAAAACCAAATTCAATCCCATATAATTAATAATAATTAACACAATATCTTTCAATATGGGTTTAAAATGTTCCGTGGTACGAAAACTGCGTTATTGAAAATCAGCGGTGATATTCGGTGTAGTATGGAAAACAAGGAATTGACTTCTCTCACTTTGTTAGATTTTTCAAAGACCTTTGATTCTTTGAATCACATTCTTTATAACAAACTTATTGCACAACTTAAATTTTCCCTTTCGACTGCTATTATTTATCAGATCGTTCACAGATTTTCTTCGGTAGTTGTTATTCTAATTTTCTTTCAGTTATTTCAGGTGTTCCTCAAGGTTGGGTACTTGGTCCTTTATTATTTTCTATGTACATTAATGACATAGAATCCTAGTTTTGCCATTGTTCGTTTCACATTTTGACGATGTCCAAATTTATAGAAAAAGATCGGCATTGTTTTATTCAATATTTCTCTGGTTAACAAGGATTTTGATAGAATATATAATTGGTCGATTTCCAATGGGCTTGTAGTAAATTGCAATCGAGTATTATTTATAAAAAATCATTAGATTTAAAAATAAAGAACCAAATTATCTATTTAAAAAGTTATTATTTAGCAGGTCGCATTACGTCAACTCTACCACTTTATTTTATATAGACTATTAAGTAATACATAAATATCTTTCTACTAACTTTAACTAAATCTCATAAAAGATTTTTGTTAAAAACTATCCCTGAATTACTACCAGTAGTTGAAAACGGAATGAGTGTACCATTAAGATGCATTCAAGGAAAAGAAAACGTATCTAAGGACATTTTGTAAATAATACTAGATTGCGATTTAGGTTAGGTTAGGTTGTTGTGGCTGCTTTCGCACACTTAGACCGGCGATTGGTCTGTTGTGATACCACTCTATATACGGCTATAGGTCCGAGTTTTCGTAGAACCATCTGCGCATTTCATAGCTCCATGTCAGCCTATAACTGACATGGAAGATGGGTCGCTCCATGAATTCTATACACGACATGGGATCCAGATATGTTACATTTTACACCACCGATCGCACCGCCCAAACGATCGAAGGTGAAAACCCCATTGGATCCCGGGACCTCCCGCTCCAACTGCCATAGCTTTAACCACTGCGCCACCTGGGCGGTGAGATTGCGATTTATTATATAGCATTTAAGACAAGCCCTTTGGAAATCGACCAATTATATATTCTATCTAAATCCCAACGTCGGTAACCAGAAAAAATATTACTAATAACCAAATGCTGATCTAACTTACTATTGCTATAAATTTGGACATCATCAGCGAAAATGTGAAACGAGCGAGACGACGTACATTGTTACTGAAATTTATCATATCACACATAAATTTAACGATCATAAAACTTGAACTGTGGTCCCTAAGTAGTCTCATATAGTTCATTGTTATTTTGTGATCTAGTTATTCGCAGACCATAACACGAATCGCAGGTGGTTCTCATTTTCTACATGTATATTGTAAAGATCGCACTTTATACATGTACAACACAACGATTGCAATCTTTTTGTAGTTAAATCTGGTGAGAAAATCATATTCGTAATTTCTATTTAATTGCCGAAAATTGTATATATTTTATTATCTTTGTAATTTATGTACATAAAAGTTATTGTTGTGTGTGAATAGCATAGTTTAATGTTGAATCATAACTGCGCCAAATTAAACTATTTATAAGCAGAAGTGTCTTTAGAAATGATCGTATCAATCATCTAACGAAGAAACTATTTGTTTAGAATAATTATAACATCTGTAATCATCATCAGTGTTGTTGTGTGCCGCACTCCCACAACTCGTTGTAAGTAAGTTGACCTTTATGTTTTCTTTATATATTTGAGTACATACTTATACTTGTATGAGCGATATGTGTCTCACTTTACCCATAATCAGATATATTATAAAACATTCTTAGTTTGCTTTATGGTTTACTGTTTCTGTTTCAGTGTCAATGTCAATTGTATTTAACAATTACATTTACAATAATATTATTTTTTTCATTTATAAATATGTGACATTGGCATTCAACATATAACATCCAATGTTAAGCTGTAACTCAGTCGTAAGAATATGTTGGAAAAAAAAAAACAAGTGTATAAATCTTTTATTGTTGTACTGAATTACTCAACTGTGTTATTGAATATGTTTGGCTAAGTAGAAAGATTTCGGCATATTTTCTTGATTCGTATAGATAAGATGAAGGACGAATGCGTTTTGTATGACTAATATATTGATTTTGAATTGTTTTACTGGCTGTTGTATTTAAATGTAATGTTGGACACGATTGAAACATTCTTTCTATTTTATTTAAAAAATGTTCGAAGATTTTAACCAAAAGATGTCGATAAAGAAGAAGATAAACCGACAATTGGCTATAAAGTTGATTCGTGTTTCACGATTATGAATGGTTTACATAAACTCCAGAATTTTTAATTTATAATTGCAAATTTGGATAAACTTCGCTTCTCCATAAAGTTAGATGGTTGGACTGTGGTTATCCTTGGTATAGTCAAATATTTTATAGTCTCCAAATTATATCTTCAATAGGCGATGATATGCGGATGTTAACCTTGCCTTTTGGATGTCTCCGCGGTCGATTGACCAAATCTCTTTATGGGTATGCGTCCGTTGGTTCAGTATAATTTTAACACCAATGTCTTCGCTCACGAAGGGCGCCTCAATTTAATAATCAAAAATTGTATTAGTGACGTAAGTTCGGTTTATGTTATTCAATGTTTGAAAATAATTTCTTCTAAATGTTGTCCGATACTAGCTCTTAGATGATCCATTCTAAGCCTAAGAGATCAACATCTCTGCTTAAGAGATCAACATCTACAAACCTTATTGAATTCACCAGCAGCACAATCAAAGTTATTGAAAGCCACAAGCAAGTCGACGTGGTCTACACAGACTTTGCCAAGGCGTTTGACTCCATTAGCCATTGTAAAGCACTAGAACGGTTATACTTATTTCGATTCTCAAACAACTATGTGGCTTGGTTTAATTCTTACTTAAGTAACCGCGTCCAATACATCGACATTGGTAACAGCAGGTCCAAGCCAATTCAAGCTACATACAAGGTTTTCCACAAGGTTCTCACCTTGGCCCTTGGATGTTTACCATTTTCATCGACGCAATCACTGAAGTCATTCTACACTCTAAAGTTTTAATGTTTGCTGATGACCTCAAAATATATAGAACTGTCGAAAACTTAAGCGATGCCGAGAAACTTCAAGAGGACATTGACAATTTAACGACATGGTGTGAGTCAAATCTTCTTAGTCTGAACCTCAATAAGTGTAAGACTTTATCATTCCACCGGAAATTAAATCCAGTTTTAAAACATTACGAAGTAATGTCTCGGTGTTATTTTCGTGGAAAATATGAGCAGTAACAAACATATAAAACAATTGTTAAATCTAATTCTATAATATGTGGGGTTTTACTAAACGATGGACGGGAGATATTTATGACCTGGAGACAATCAAGATTCTGTATTTCGCATACGTGCGTTCGCAATTGGAATATACTGTTACTGTTTGGTGTCCATTTTATGATACAAACATAGTAAATTTGAGGGTATTCAGAAAAAGTTTATCCGTCACTTAACTTGGAAAAGCGGTTGAGAGTATGATCACGAATTACCATACCATGAAAACCTGCAGCGTTTACCACCATATCTGGAAGATTGCAAAACAAACAACATAGCAACTCTGGAAAATAGACGTGAGCTTTTAAAGTGTTCGTTTGTTGGTAATATTTTATTAGGTCACATTGACGCACCATCAATACTGGAAAATATACAAATTAAAGTACCCAGTAGACATCTAAGGAGAAATGAGTTCTTACAAGTTGATGTCCATAGAACCAACTATGGTTCTAATGAACCGATTAACATGATGTGCAAAAGCTTTAATCAGATAAATCACCTGTTCGATTTTACTTCTAGCAAGGATACCTTAAAACGAAGATTGAAGCAACATTTTGCTTCTTCCTGATTTTAAATATTATTTTATATGTCTGACTATTACGTCATTGTATATGTAATGCCATTTTTAATGTTAAGTCGTATTTGTAGACTTATTTATAAATAAATAAATAAATATGGGTCCATTTTTTAGCACTTTTCGGACATTATTTATAAATCGCACAAAACAGCGCATTTTTCAAAATGCAATGGAAGTTTATGAATTTCTTCAGACTGTTCATCAGCCCAAATACGACAATTTTGTTTGTTGACGTATCCATTCAGCCAAAACAGAACACAATTTTTCGATAGTAAAACCAATTCAATTTGGAGCTATTCCAACGCCCATAAACCAAATCGATGACGCAAAGAAAGGTCAACCGGCTTCAATTTTTGAACAAGCTGTATATTGTCTGCCTTCAAACTAAGATATATTTTCAAAATACACCACAATTTGTCATATGAGAGACCCAGAGCTTGAGAACGGCAATGAATTGATTAATTGCTGTCTTCACGTACACTTTCAGCTAGAGTAGCATTATTCACCTTAGATTGACATGTACGCACTCTAGTCAATGAACATCCCATCGGGTGATGAAATTTATTGATCGTTTCGCGAATAGCAGGCTCAGTTGGACGATTATGAACACCAGTAAATGGTCGAACGCATAAAACAATGTTTCACTGAACACTGATTTCGCGTACGTCTAATTTTGGTGAAACATCAATGAATACTGAACAGAAATGTCATATGAACATGACAATCGTGATGTATGAATCCCAATCGGAAAAATTACCTCATATTGGATCACTATTTATAACGATACATACAGAATCCATGGGCCGACCCATCTTCCATGTCAGTACTATAGGCTGGCATGGAGCTCTGCAATGTGCAGATGGTTAGGAAAATCGGACCTATAGCCGTACGTCCTCGATTTGGCTGCAAAGCGTAAGGTAAGGACGTAAATAAGCGAACCGCGAAAGAGTTGGGAGTGCCTTGAGCCCCAAAACAGATAGCATAGAAATAAACGAAAAAAAAGAAAAAAAAACGATACATTACACATCTTTAGTTCAATGAATGATTGTAATCGCATCTATCTATTTCATTAACTTTTACTATCTAACAGTTCCTTTCCGTACATAACTTAATCTTCCTAATGTTAACAAAGATTTATAATATACAAAACCAAATGACCCAATTAGTCATGGTACAATAATCAACAGAAACTCAAATCTTTGATATGACCTCAAACTATATCGTGTAATATTCCCTAATATCACTTGATTTCCCGTCCAGCATATAATGATAGAAATACGAGTACATTATACGTACGAAAAAAAATTCTCACATAATTCTTCACTTAAATTCGACCCGATAACGATTCTTCTTCTTTTGTATTAATGATTTCCGTTCATTACAAACCGCATCTTACAAGATTATCTGTTCATTATAATTTTTTGGTAAAAAGACAATAAAATAATGAGCACAATGAGCGTAAACGGACACAAACACTTATACAACTTATAAATTTCTTTGGGTCATTCGCTTAATGTGCGAGCTGTTTGGTATAAATATAATAACAGTGAACGGAGGCGAGGTATAAGGCCATATAGTATACTGAATTGATTAATTAATGATTAATTTGCGGATCACAAAACACCAAACACCTTCCATATAAGTGTTGACGAACAACACAATAGATCTCATCAAGAAGTATACACAATAAAATTTCAAACTGTGATGAAGATGTTTGATTGATAAGGCGAAAACAACAATTTATTTATGATGGTGGCGCACGTTTCATATTGTGTTACTCCTTATGGGTATTTCCAAGACGTACAGAAAATTAAATTTTCTTTTACACTACACACTCTTATCGTTGGGGTCAGAATCTTTAATTGGAATGTAGTAAATAATATCGAGAACTAACTAAAAGGTGAGATTGCATATTGAATATAACATGTATGTACAAGAGTATATAAGAAAGAACATGGGTGCAACAAACTTACTTTCTTGGGAAATTATATTGGAATTCTTTTATTGCTTGTTCTGCAATTTGCGATCCTACAAATAATAGCATCTCTACGAAACCTATAGCCAATGTAACAAAATCGAAAGTTAAAGGTTTTTTCATAAACCAAAGGGTCCACAATACTTCGTAAATCAAATCGCTAGTCTCTGTTTATAAAATCTTTCAACGGAAATTAATAAATCAAGGTTTATAGATCGTTAAGTATCATCGCATACAAATAATTAATGCAAGAAGTTCTATATATGTACATCTAACATGACCAAGTAGATTTTCGTATACAGCCGTAGTTTTTTATTACCATTATAAATTATATATTTTCATCCCGTGCGCACATCACGCATGATCTACGTTTATCTTTTCAAGAATATTTTTATTAAATTATAATTTATCGATCGATATAATACAAATTGAAAATGATCGTTATCTTACATGAGCGTTTTGTATAACGGGAATTTTCATTTAAAATTTAATAGAAAGTGATAATCGTTGTATAAGATTTGAAAACTGAATTGATCTCATCTTTTATACAACGACGATCGTGTGTATAGATGATCTATATATAATATATGTATTGATTGGATCGATTTAATTGAAAGTAAAGCGATGAAAGTATTGATTAGGCGCTATGATTGGATCACATGTGAATCGTTTTAATATGAATAACCTCATATTACATGAACTAACACGATGAGATATGGACCAAAAATACAAAATAATCATCACACAAATACAATTAACAGTCACGCTACAATAGAAAATTATATATATTGAAAAACAGTTTCGATTAAAACTAAATCTGTAATTCGCTAGCACTGTTGCAACCACCAAAACACACTCACAACATATACATAGATGAGATGGCTTTGATCTTTTCGATCACACGCAGCCAATCAATGACGTCATCAAAACCAACCATTACAGAATACAACAAGATGCCATAAAACTTCAAAAGATTAAACGTCTTCAACGGCTGGTTGATTCAGCGCCCCAACTCTGTCAATCAATTCCACATCGGAGTTGCAGTATAACTCCCATCAGATGCCATGGTCACAGCTATCTTATTAT
Source organism: Tipula lateralis (assembly GCA_963932295.1). NCBI lineage: Eukaryota > Metazoa > Arthropoda > Insecta > Diptera > Tipulidae > Tipula > Tipula lateralis. The sequence continues at coordinate 197,935,333 of OZ010737.1, forward strand.
CATTATCATTATCATATTCTACACATATGAATATAGGTATAAAATGATAAATTTACATGTATGATTGAACTACAAGACGAAAACGGTCTGTTAAGGTTTGAAGCAAAAACTGATTTAATGCTTTATTTGTTGTATACATTATTGATATACAGGTAAAATTTAATATGCAATTACTCGTCTTAAATGCGCAAATCAAATATAAACAAAATGAGTGCAGTAATAAGTTATATAAATTTTTAATTAATTTAATTTATATTTGATCGATTAAAATAATTTTGTAGTCCATGTGGACGGTTGATAATTTAGTATTAAATAACAAATAGACAGTTTACATGGTGCGATGATTGTCTGTATCTTTTATTACGCATATAATGTACAGTACTGACTTTCGGATCATAATTATATAGATTACATTTTAGGGTTACAATCAGCGACTATATATTAATAAATTAACGCTGCGTCATTTGGCCACTTAGTTTGTTTGTGCAAATTATACTTATTTCTATAGGTTCGGTGACACTTTGACAAGCGGAAGTTAAACCAATACTCATCTCTTTATATAGTTGCAGAAAGTCAATGAACAAATTCAAATCAATAAAATATTGTTTCCAGCTGTTATGTTTCTCTCCATTTCTCTCAATACATTACCTTAATGATGATTACAAGGCAAGATGTGGTTGCTGCTAAATGAAATTAAAATTGGATGACTGAATTTGATTTATGAGGAGTTTCGGTATGTTTCTGGCACATCAATAAAAACTATTTTAGATGTATGTACACATAAGTTCAACAGTCTCACAACACATTAATGGATATTTTAAAATGCTTGACAATTTTTTAGTCATTTGCATTCGATACAGAATCAATTGGATGGTTTTCTCACGAGAAAAAAAAATTATTTTTTTGTTGTCTAAAATTTAAATGAATAATAAATTTCAGAAAAATTGGTGAGAATATCGATTAATTGCAAACAAATTTTAATCGAATGAATTGAGGTAAAAGCGATATATTTTTAATAGCATCGATCGTTATGCCACAACATATACATACATACATTTTCCAAACTGTCTATGCGAAAAAGATCAAGTGAAATAAATTATCTAGAAATTTATCATACATCAAACGTAACACACCAGAAAATTACTCTCCCGTCTTTACACAGTACGCGATCGTAAATGAATATTAATGATTTAAGAATAGATTCACGATAACGATTGTATAACAGCAGAGTTTTCCATACAAATCTATTGTGGCTGTAATATAATTATTGAAATAAAGGGAGAAGACATATCGGTAACAGCAAGACATGGTAATTAATAATTAAAAATTTTCTTCACATTGCACAAGATTAGCATCTCATATGTACTCATGAATATATTTATTCAGTAAAAAAATTTATTAAATAGACTCTGTTTTGTTTCTCAGGGGCTGATCACAATGATGATAGTATGTTAACCTTATAATTACATATTATACTGTCAAACGTAAAGGTTGTTTGTTTTCGACGTATAGAACTTTAAAGTTGGCAATCTATTTTCATGAACAAACGAAACGTTTCAGTCAGCCGAGGCTGGTATTGTGTGCCTTAATTAGATAGTATTGATTATAATATCATAGACATGTGATTCAAACAAGACAAAACTATGTACCATACAGCGCATGATACATTAAAATAACTGAAAGAAACTTTTAATGAAAGATTAATATCGATAAATAGACCTGTCAAGTGGCCATCATGTTTGGATTATTTGACACCGCTGGACTATTTCATTTCGGAGTATGCGGTGTCACTCGTCTATCGTGGCCATTAAAAACATTCGTGGCCATTAAAAAATTTTCGTTTGTGTTTTATTTAAATTCAAAGTTATCATTTGTAGGCATTGCTTTGCACACAGTCGCATGCATTAATTCGAAAATCTATCCAGCAATAAAACCGTATTTTCCAAATCGAACCGTTGCAAAAATTGAGTAGTTTGGCGTATTTAAAATTCATACTTCTACAGTGTATTCTAAATGTTGCGCCATCCGATTTTGATCTGAACGAGTTTTAATTTTTTATTTTTATTTTTAATCTGTTTTGGGACTCAAGGCATTCCCTATTGTTCGCGGTTCGCTTATTTATGTCCTTACTTTTACGCCATTACAGCCAATTCTAGGACGATTTTCCTAACCGCCTGCACATTGCATAGCTCCATGCCAGCCTATAGTGCTGACATGGATGATGGATCGGCCCATGAGTACTGCACTCCAACAGAGGGTCATAGTTGTGTTCATTCACACCACAGATCGTAATCTCATGGTGCAAAAATCCTTTTGCATCCTGCCCCTATCGGGATTCCAACCCAGTACCTCCCGATCCAACTGCCGCAGCTTTTGATTTTGTATAGCCTCTATATACTATGGCAAGTAATAGCTTGTAGTGATCAAGTTATCAGTTTACAAGACATATGATATATCCAGCAAAAAATGCTGGAATACACCTACAGTAAATCAATTCTATATCATATAATAGTGTTGTGTATATCGATATAGTGTTATGAGGCCTTGCATCTTTTTATTATATGGGCTCTTTGTGCTTAATTAGTCGAAACTAGATGAGAGGTAACAGGCAGTTTACACTTTTTTTTTATTTTCTTCATCAAATCGGAAGGGTTTAAACTTTTAAACCTATTATTGTATTTGTAAGGTTTTTAAGGCGAGGTCTTTTATAAGATTTAAATTTCGCAGTTAAGGACTTTGTCTGAGATTATCTTGTCTGGGATGATATGTTTAATTTGATAAATTAGAATCAGCTGTAAACTTATATGATAGGTTTCAACAGATCAAGTTAGAAAATGACTGTACATATTTTCACAACTGACTCATATATGGAAACATCCATTTCAAGTTCTATGGCAGTGAAACAAATAAACAAACGAAATTCGATTAAACTATAGAAACTATGTTAACAATGTCATCATAACTTTACAATCTTATGCTAAATTTGCAATAACTTTACAATCTTATGCTAATTAATTAAATTGGTGTTTTGATCATTTTATATTGATTTTTAAATAGCCAATTCGACAGGAATATTTTATTTAAGAACAATAATGCTGTTCTTTAGAATAACGTTATTAACGTTTTGCTTTTAATTAAAAAATCATATTTTTTATGAATCGTGACAAAAAAAAATTATAATAAACTTCAATAAAAATAAATTTATGTACGTAAGTATGTAAGAATCGAAACAACCGTTTCTTCTTATATCATCTTATACCAATTTACCATGTCGTATAAATGCAAGAAGAAGAAAAAGTCTTAATTTCTTTTATATGCACAGCACAACAGACAGAAAACAATAATCATAAATTTCGTATTACGAATGATCACATGTGTAATGATAATGATTATCATCATCGTCATCATGATTGTCGTTTAATGACATCGTTATAAAGAATTTTCAGTTTTATTGTTAACTCGATAACGGAAATAAAGTCGTCGTGATCTTAATGTCTCAATTTCAAAGTATATATATATATATATATATATATATATATATATATATATATATATATATATATATATATATATATATATATATATATATATATATATAAATATATATATATATATATATATATATATCTATATATATATATATATATATATATATATATATATATATATATATATATATATATATATATATATATATATATATATATATATATATATACATATATTTATGGTCCTTTGGTTGGGGGCATCCATATTTCGTAAATATTTCCATAAGATCCATAGACTACCACCACAGTATCCAATCTGGTTGGATCGCTAGGCTGACGACCCGCATTTGTAAAACAATCAAATGACAAAAATGTATGAGAGTATCTGGTGGAAATAGTAGCTCACCAAGAAACTCGATAGCCTAAAAAAAAAGTTAAGTTGATGTGGCTGCTATCGCACACTTAGACCAAATTTGATCCGTTGTGATACCACTCTATACGGCTATAGGTCCGAGTCTTTTCGTAGAGCCATCTGCGCATTGCATAGCTCCATGTCAGTCCTATAGTACTGACATGGAAGATGGGTCGGCCCAAGGATTCTAAACACGACAGAGGATCCAGATTATGTTTATTTTTCACCACCGATCGCACCGCCCAAACGATCGAAGGTGAAAAACCCATTTTGCATCCTGCCTCGATTCGGATTCGAACCCGGTACCTCCCGCTCCAACTGCCGCAGCTTTAACCACTGCACTCGATAGCCTAAAAGTGGAGACAATGTGTTTTAAGGCTATACATTGCTACACAGTGGAGATGACCTCGGAAATTTTGCAGTTGGATTTCTCACATACAATAATTTGCATAACTTAATGACACGATGTTAGATTGCTAATTATGATGACTTTAATGTTAGAGCTGGCAGAAATCAAACCGATAACATTCGTAAGCAGTGACGACTATTTGGTCACTGAAAAGCTACGATGGGAATTTTCGTACGAGTAAGAAAGGAAAGGAAGACATACAACCCGATTCTCCTGCGTGAAGAGGTCTGATAAATGAAGAAACGCAAAGAAAATATCATGATCTTGTTAGCATTTTCCGATCTAATTACAAATCTGATGAAGAGAACGGTGTCTGGATAGTATTGAAAACGTAGGATGTTGATGCTTCCCAGGAAAATCTCATTATAGCGAAAAAAAGCCCTAAATTGATAGGTTTAATGACGAATGTCGTCTTGCTGTTTACTAGGAGGACAGCTAAACGAATTTGTAGACAGAAGAAGTGCGAATGGTGCAAGGCTAAGGTCTTAAGACTACAAAAACTCAGCAATGAGCGCAATTCGCGTGGATTCTTAAAAGCAATCGTCGAATTGCATCATATCTTAAGATCTCGGTCAACTGCCATTCGGGACCGCAGGATAGAAATCTCGTTGTTATAACGTCGATGCGGTACTCGATACATGGCGTGAACATTTTTCTGCCCTATTTAATGTTCCACATGTATCACAAGCTGTATTTGAATACCCTCAAATACAGACCGCAAAAAGTTTATTGAGGATCCATCCTATGAGGAATTCACCATGACCATATGCAGAGATTTAAGAAAAGTCGTGGTATATCGTGTTACCGGCACACATTATCTTGGGAGGAATTACTCCTCTGGCGGAGTTAATTATCGGTGACTACCAAGGAGTATTCCATCCAACTCGCGGTAAGTCACTGATCAAGTATTCTCGCTACTGATCAAGTATTCTGTTGATGATTCTTTCCAAATCCAGATTTATAGATTTCAAGCAAGCCTATGACTCGATCAATCGAGAGACACTAAGTTATGCGCTTGAATATTTAGAAATACCAACAAATACGTAGTTGAGAACAGGTTATCGAAAACTTTTTCAATTAGTTCTGGTGTTCGACAAGCAAATGCGCATTCTTCGTAAAAGTGAAACACCTCAGGACAATAACTTACTCCGACAATCTAATCAACTGTTTGCACATGCAGATGACATCTGTGTGATTAAATTATATGGCACCACGGCGTATATAGAGTGACCTGGCGTCTACTAATTGTTTTGAACAGTATGAAGAGTTGGCTCGTGATTGAAACCGATTGAGTCTGATTATTAACAGTACGGGCCAATCTTGGCCTAGAAAAACCGTACAAAACAATATATAAATATATATATATGTATATATATATATATATACATAATTTTTGTATGCCACATTTATAGAACAAAACATTTATCTCGCGAATTTGAATACATACCACCATTACAATACATAATAGTTAAATTAAAGCGTGATTTTTCTAAAGTTTATGCAAATAAATCAATTAACAATGACATTCCCACCTAATAACTTTTTAACCCAATTCCGAATGATAGGTTGATAAATTGTAGCTCTAATTTCGCAGGCATAACAAATTTTAATACTATATACATATATGTGAAAAGATTTGAATAATTTCACAGTTAATCCGCAATCCATATATATAATCTTAACTAGAGACACCAAATATTTATTTATCGTTTTTGATTTCTAATTGCTGCATGAAGTTTATAAAATAAATTGAGAATCAAATTTTGTAGCTCGTTTAAGATTATTCTGATTAATTAATTAATCTTTTCTTTTTGTCTGCAACTGTTATATAAATATGTACATAACTATAACGAACAAATTATACAAATACAATTTTAACGGAATTTTGACGATGTCTTAATGAGTAAAAGGTAGCATTCATTAGAGATGATAATCTAGAAAATTGATTATGGGAATTAAAAGTGTCGCATCCAAACAGGAAAATTTAAAAAAAATTCATTTAGCTTTAAGTCATCATACTCAGAAAGATTTGTAGCAGCCGAACATCATTCCTAAATGATAGATAGTTCATACTGCTCCAAATATTATTTGCAACTCTCCACAAACACATTACACGATTACGTAATGCGACTACAGCATAAACGTAGTTACAATATATTATAAACAAAGCGAACAACACACCATCTGCGTTACAATATAATATATACGCTACTATATAGTTCACATTCAGGCGTTGGTACTTTTGAATAGATTACGAGTTGACATCTATTCAAAATATAACGAACTCATCTTAATGTTTATTTACGAATTTTTACGCACGGGGTGTAAAGTCGACTTCATGCTTGCGTCCCTTCGTTCGTTCGTTCGTTTGGACTATTTTTTGCGGTATCATGCTTGATGGAAAAAGTACAGAACGATTTTGCTGCCATCTATAGGTAAATAAGTTAAGTCGTCATTATTCGTGATGGTTGCCATTTTTCATAAAATTTTGTCGATTATGTTTGGTGATTAGTGATTACTATAAAATTTTTGTTTTATGTTTTATTAAATTTTAAAAACTATGAATGTGATTATTTGTGATATGTATCTGTGATAATTATTTTAATTTTATATTTGTGGATATTGGAGCGGATATAAATTTATTATAATTTATCATAACTGGTTAATAATGATAAAATAATGTTAAAATAAATTTTAATTATTTTATTTTTAATAAATTTGTTATTAAAATATTATAAAATTATTTTTTTTATATAAATGTTGTTCTTCCCTCGACATACCGGCATAAAATATTTGACATTATATTTGAAAGCATTTTATTTTCGTCTATTTCATTTAAATATAATATTATCTCTTTCTCGCCATGTTCGTTCCGACAAAAGATAAAGATAAACCATCTTGATGAAAAAATTTCACAATAAAAAACAAGTCATTTTCAACCAATGAAATTGCTTAAAAAAAATGTCAGAATAAATGAACGAACGAAGGGACGCAAGCATGAAGTCGACTTCATGCTTGCCTTCGTCCGTCCGTCCATCCGATCTGACATTTTTAAGCAATTCCATTGGTTGAAATGACGTGTTTTTTGTTGTGACATTTTGTCATCAGGATGGTTTAACTTTATCTTTTGTCAGAACGAACATGGCGAAAAAGAGACAGTATGATATTAAAATGAAAGAGAGGAAAATAAAATGCTTTCAAATGTTATGTCAAACATTTTATGTCGATATGTTGAGGGAAGAACAACATATAAAAAAAATAATTTTATTGTTTTTTAATAACAAATATATTAAAAAAATATAATAATTAAAATTTATTTTAACATCATTTTATCATTTTAATACCAGTTATGATAAATTATAATAAATTTATATCCGCTCCAATATCCACAAATATAAAATTAAAATATTTATCTCAGATATCACAAATAATCACATTCATAGTTTTTAAAATTTAATAAAACATAAAACAAAAATTTTATATTAATCACCAAAGATAATCGACGAAATTTTATGAAAATTTGATCACGAATAATGACAATGACCTAAATTATTTACCTATAGATGGCAGCAAAATCGTTCTGTACTTTCATGAAGCATGATATCGCAAAAACAAGTAGTTCGAATGGATGGACGAACGGACGGACGGACGAAGGCAAGCATGAAGCCGACTTAAGCGACGCAACGAAGGGACGCAAGCATGAAGTCGACTTTAAGTGTTCCTTCTCCACATTTTTGGACGAGTCAAAAATAAATAAAAAAGATCGTTCTATTCCTTTGTAACAAGCAATGCGAGTTCATTAATTAAATTCAAGATTATATTTATACAATAAATTAATTTAATTATAATTATAATTTAATTTAAATAAATAATAAATAATATAATCATAACGGCTAGTTTGTTCAAATAATTAATACATATTGATGAAATATATTAATACAAATAAATAAATTAATTAATATCAAAATTAATTTTGTATCAATAAATTGTTGGTGAAACCGCGAAGCAGATCCACAAGTGCTATAGATTTTATCTGAATACCATATATGCACCACCTTCACCAAAAAGTTCCCGGAATTTATTCAGAAAATTAAAAATAAAAGTTTATTAATCTAAATCGTTATTGTCCCCTTTGTTATATACAAGTATATGCGTATTAAATTAAAATTCTAAGTTTTGCATGATCTCTTGTTTTCCTCGTGTCTGTACATAAAACTATTAGATATAACAAATCGTATTTATCATTTCAAGCGTTACTGATTAAAACATTTATGGTAGGATATGGAGATAACAAATGAATCTCCACTGAGTAGAAAATCACCTAATAAACATTTCCATAAATTTATTTATTCACATTGCATCTTAGATTTAAACAACCATAACCATAATCGCTATATGTAATTGTAATCAATTGTCCAGTTAATCCATATGTAGTTGATTGGGTTTAACATATTGCTAATGAATAAGAAAATTATCTTGATCTTCGTTGTATTGAAAACCAATGCACAAAACATTACACACATTTATTATAATTTTGACATTTGATATCGAGCGAAGAAGGATGGCTCAAGATCAAATTCGGTACGACAGCTAAATGGAACAAAATTAAATGGTACACGAAATTGATTATTGTTGTTGTATATATTTATAAGTTCCACCGAGTTTTTATTAAAACTATTTAATATGATATATTTAATTGAATAAATATTTGAGTTATTTGTTTGGTTTTGTGTTTTTGATTTGATTTGATATAAAAAATGTTATATGAGATGTATTATGTTCTGAAAAAAGTCAGCGCACCGCAGTGTTAAAATGTATTTTAATTTACAGTTTTTCGATTAATGAACTTTTATGCCATCAGAATCATCACTATTGAAAAACCACAAAAGGTTTCTGTTTTATTGTTACAAAAAATTTAAAATCAAGTACAGACATGCGGTACCACTTAAAAGTAAGCGCTGTTCGATCCGTTTCATAATTTTATTGGTCTTGAAGTGTTTTTTGGCGCTTTTTTGCTGGCCATTTTCTTTCATACTTTACTTTAACTGTCAATATGTTACGAACGATTAATATGTTTATTCGATTAATATGTTTATTATGGTTAAATTCATCGATATCAACCATAAAATCGAGAATTATTGTGTAATGTGTTTGAAAAAACATATCGTGGTTAACCTATCTGTTATTTTGCCATAACAATTTTTGGTCTCCAATTTGAATGCAATCCGGTACCACTTAAAAATAAGCGCGGTGTAGTCTTTCTAGAAGTAGTCTTTTTAGAATTATCACCATACTTAAATTTTAATGTTGACTATTTTTTTTTTTACGGTTTTTACAGGACATTATTGGTCCGTACCGTGTCAACAATCTGACTCCATCGGTTTCAATCACGAACCAGCTCTTCATACTGTTGCAAGCAACCGGAAGATACCAGCTCTCTACGCCGTGGAGCGTTCGTCACCGACAGCCACCTCATTCGCCTACCGAAAAGCGGCTCTCCCTTCAAAGATCGCTGTATCATTCGTTTCGGATCCGAACGAAGAACATGACCGAGCCAGCGTACTCGCTGTCCTTTGATTTCATGCACGATATCAGGAATTTGCATTAAATTCCTGATCTCGTGGTTGAAATGAACTCAGTATGTGCCATCAACGTTTCGTTTTGGGCCATATATCACACGCATGATTCTTCTCTCGAATATTAGAAGCCATCTTTCGTACTCATCCGTCAGGGTAAAACTCTCACATCCATACATCACAACGGGTCTGATCAACAGTCTGTACAGTTTCAACTTATCCGCATTTGCAAGATATTTTGATTTTAGCAGTGGACGTAGAAGATATAAAGCCCGATTGCCAGCGGCAAGCCGAACTTTGATATCCTCTCCCACACTATTATCGTGAGTAATGAGAGATCCAAGATACTTGAATCTCATCACTCCTTCAAACGTGTGGTTACCACTACTGAAATCATATATATAATCACTACTGATATCATATATAAACCAGAGATCATATATTTTGTTTTGGACTCATTGATTTTCAGACCAACGGAAGCTGAAAACTGTTTCAGTGGATCAAGTATCTCTTTCACTCCGTTGCCATTTAATCCAATCACACAGATTATGCATATGCAAGAAGTTGATTGGACTGTCGGAATAAGAAATTGTCCTGAGGTGTTTCACTTTTACGAAGGATGTATTCCAACATGAGATTAAAAATTATCGGGGACAGTGCATCTCCTTGTCGAACACCAGTAGTGATTGCAAAACTTCTCGATAGACTGTTCTGAACTTTAACACAGCATTGTGACTGCATTACTGTCATTTTACAGAGATATACATATTTTTTCGGTATTCCTAAATATTCAAGCGCATACCATAGTCTCTCTCGGTTGAGGAGAGCTATACCGCGATAATTCTCGCACTTCAAGCGATCACCCTTTTTTTTTAATATTGGGCATAACGCGGCCACTTTCCATTCTTCAGGCATCACTTCATTTCGCCATACCAATCGAATAAGGTCGAAAAGACAGTTCCAAAAAGTTAGCCCTCCGAATATCAAGAGCTCTGAATTAATGCATTCAACCCCTGGTGAACGATTTTTCTTTACTCTCTGCATGGCCATTGTGAATTCCTCATAGGATGGATCCTCAATGAACATCTCGGCGGTATGTATTTGAGGGCATTCAAACACAGCTTGTGATACATGTGGAACATTAAGTAAGTCAGAAAAATGTTCACGCCATGTATCGGTATCGCATCGACGTTAACACAGAGGTTTCCATCCTGGTCCCGAATGGCAGTTGACCGAGATCTTAAGGTATGGTGTAATTCGGTGATTCCTTTAAAAAAACCAGGCGAGTTGTGCTCATTGCTGAGTTGTTGTACTCTTAAGACCTTAGCCTTCCACCATTCGCGCTTCTTCTGTCTACAAATTAGCTGTCCTCCTACCAAGAACTGCCTTGTTTTTCTTGCAATTGTAAACCGAGTCTGCGCTTCATTGTGGGCTATATTTCGTTGCTCAACGACACTCCTCATCAAACCAATAATTTTTGGGTTTAGTTTTCACTATACCGAGAATGTGCTGGGCCGCATCGACAACCGAGGTTTTCAATACTTCCCAGGCTCTGTTCACATCATCAGAAACTATACAATTTTAATTTCAAAAAATGTTGACTATACAATTACATATTTTACAATCATTCATCGCGTTATGTACTTTTATTCGAAAATTCATATCTTTATGTTCGTTCAGTAATAAATTTTATGAGAAAATTAATGAATTAGAAAATTAAAGCAAATTAGAATGCAAAAAGTAAGGTAAGAGTATTTTATTTTCTATACAAGCATGTTCCTTATTACGTTGGTATAGCCACCATTTTAGGTATCCACGTCTATATCATTCCTTTGTTAAATTAGATTTAGTTCATAACATTAGTAATAAACTAATAACATTTTGCTAGTTCAACTACATAACTTAAAACCGCATAATTCTTTTATTTAATTAATCACGCTAGCTAAGGTGCTACTACTATATATGTTTTATGTATTGTAAGTATTAAATATAGAATTGGTATAATTACAAGATATTGTAAAGGATAAGAAATGATGTTATTGTATTAAAAAAAACATCACGTTTGGAATTTTAAATCAGTATCTACCGTGGTTATATAAAAAACATGATTGGTGTCATGTTTCACACTACAAATAATAAACTACCAATGTATATAGTTATTTATGGTCAACGGTACGACCGTGTTCTTCAAAATTCAAGTTTTTCAAATCATTTGATAGGAGAATCCTGATAGAATTGATAGACGAACTTGATTGAAAAATTTGTGTATCGTTTAATTTAAAAATTCGTGAATATTTATCAAATAAGATTTTTTGAATAATTGTGTATTGAACGTTATGTATATTATATTCAATTAGATCTTATAGTTTTATCCTTTAACTTTGATCGAAAATATGGCTGGACCAAGCAACTTATTATTGATGATTCATACTGTATCATTATTTAATTGGAGAACATTAATTCACTGATATGATGTCGGACGTATACAAAACCCCAGCTATCTCAGTTCGATTATTTGAGCAACGATGTTAAAATAAGGTAAATAGCTGTAGTACATATTATCTTTACGGCAACATAAGCAAATAGTTTAATAACAACTTAAAGAAAATTTTCGGTGCATTTAAGATAAAGTAATAATTACAATAAGGCATGGTCAATTACAAAAATTAAAAGCTTAAATAAATTAAAATAATTTAAAATTATTTTATTACACGATACGCATTGTAATTGTTGGTTATGAATACCATAGGCGTTCAATAACGAATGAAATTCTAATAATTCGTTAATGTATTTTGATTGTTTGGGAAAATAAAATGTTTCAATCTTACAAGACAGTATAGAACAGTACAAAACTATATTCATTCATATATAATAAATCACATTCATTTATTTTGAAGAACCTTACATCCATTAGTTGAGAGATTATAATCTCAACTTTAAGATCATCCAAATAATATGATGTCATTTTATGTTGTATATTCCATCACTGATTGAAAAATCCAACACAAGACATAAAAGAAAATTCTTAAGAACTTTTTCCACAACCATAAAATGTTACAAATCAAATTAAATCAAAATACACAAACCACCGAACCCAGTACAACAGATATATAAGATATTGTAACCGTTACTTTCTTTCTTAGTTTTTTTTTTATTAATTTCGTCGTCACTGTTGCGCTGTTTGTATATTGTTACATATTATAAATAAAAAAATATATCATTACCGTATAGAACAGTGTATATGTATATAGTAAAGAATGAACATAACAAAATCGAATGTCTTAAGCACTTCTAGTTCTGCATAAATATTTTGTGTGGAGTACTGCCTGTTGCTTTACTTAAATAATGTCGATCATAACAAAAAAAAGTCCACGATGATTTCTTCGATTTTCTATACATTTTAGCATAAATGTGGCAAATTTATTAAATGTCATTTCGTCAATTTCATGGAGTTTTACGCAAGCACTGTTGTTGCAACGTTTTTATTTAGTAGAGTTAACAGCAAATTGTGGAAGATGAAAATGTGGACCGACAAAATGGCGTTACAGCTGTGGCAGTTGGAGCGGGAGGTACCGGATGCAAATCCCGATAGGCGCTGGATCGGTGGTGTGAATAAACACATCTATGACCCCCTGTTGGAGTACAGAACTCATGTGCTAACTTTCATGTCAGTACTATAGGCTGACATGGAGCATTGCAATGTGCAGCTGGTTCTACGTATATCGGATCTATAGCCGTACGTCCTCGATTTGGCTGTAATGGCGTACGGTGGGACGTAAATAAACGAACCTCGAAAGAGTTGAGAGTGCCTTGGGCCCCAAAACGATTGGAAAAACAAAAAATAGCTTTTGGTATTTTGACAGTACCATTCATATTTTTAATCTCACTCTTTAATGTTGAAGACGTTATCACTTAGCAATCATAATAAGCATTTTCTGTTCACGCATTGCTGTTCTAAGAACATTGTATTTCAAGCAGCACACTACAAATTCTGCTTAAATTACGCCAAAATAATTTCATAGTAGATGTTTTACATAAGAGAATCATACACATTATTAAAGATGATCAACAAAAGAAAGTCAAAGCACAGCTAAGGTTAACTGAAAACAGATATAGTTAGAATAATACAATTATTAAATGATCATCGATAGATCGCCTTCAGCAATATCGTATTAACTATATATATTGTACATATTCAAATTGATCAAACGATGATCGAAAGATTGTTAAATTGTTAATATTTAACACAAAATTTAGTAATAGATGAGCCTCAGGCCTATTAACTTGGTACATATACGCAAATAATTATATATAGTGCGTTCTGAAAGAACAAATTATGATTATTAACCAATGGCTGTTTAGAACAAAAACTCCAAAAAAAATTATTCTCTCTACTTTACAAACACATAAATAATAAACGTAATGCATAATAAATTATATAATTTGATAATCATAAATTATTCAATTACCTGACAAAAACAACAAAATTGTTGATCCAATTTAAATTATTGTGTGTGTGTGCTACACAAGGCTATTATATCAAAAATCATGTCGGAATTTTATACATAGCCAAGAACAAGAAAATTTTGTAGGTAACAGTAAATTAAAAAAAAAATTAATTTAGATTAAATTACACGAAAATCTATTACCAAAACGACAACGACATTAATTTATTTACTTATACAAATTGTATTGTCAAACAATCTTAATGTAGCATATACGAGTAACACCTTAACGACAATTTACAACAATAATAATATGGGGTTGTTAGAACATCATGAACATTAAGCTCATTAAAATAATATTATTCGCTATCACCAATATAGATCATATATTAGGATTATTAATATTTATTTCAGCACTTATGCTGGTCATCAATTTCACACACAATTAGTCAATATATTTTGATTATTTAATTCACAATCAAACATTATTGATCAATAATTATGACGGATGACTTGAAATATTGAAAAGTTTTGAGTTTTAAATGAAACGACAATTTTGTTTATGTTTTGATAATATTTTGAAATGAAAAAAATAAATAAAATTAAAACTTTTCGTTTATGTAATGCTGAGACATCTAGCGTACAATAGCCAAGGCAAAATGTAAACAAAATGAATGTAGATAATGCAGTATACGAAAATGTTTCAAAAGCTCTAAAACGTTGTTATTGTAGTGTAACACAAACTTGGTGAAGTGTAAATTATAGAAAAAGAAGAGAAAGAGGGAGTTTGTAAAGAAGCCGTAAGACAATCGAAGGCTATCGAAACATTTCTTATATTTATTTATAAACTTGAAAACAAAAAGTGTTATGCTCACGTGTATTGGTATAAATAACTATTGATTTTAAATAAATTAAATGCATGAAATATTATGATCTCGGTCGTGTAGAGTTGTACTCTTCCTTCTTGTATAAATAAGGAAACAGTTTATTCTGTTTGCACTTTGATATCTAAAACTCTTGCATGCTATAATCTTAATGTCATTGTTGACCTGCTATTTATCATCCTCGTCATTATTGAAAAAAAATTCCCGAATTTGATTGAAAAGTATTATGTGACCTAAATTCGGGCTATAACCGTACGTTGTTTAAGATAATCTGCAACACCCTGAAAATCATTCTATAAATATTAAACAGCTATTAATTGTTTCTTGATACGACTTCAAAAAATATATATGCTTATGGGTAAAGCTAAACGTAACTATAACATAAATCGTTTCTGAAATCCTGGCTTATCTTAGTGATTTGTAAAAGTAAGTAATCAAATTTTTAAAACATCGAAATAATAAAGACATGTTTGAACGAATAATATCTACATAGTAAGGTCGTGGCCAAGTAATTGAATAGAAGCCATATACTTCACATATGTACACTTTGGTGAGGAACGGAAAGTTGTGAGAAAGTAGTTATATATGTTTTGGATTATGAAATCGATTCGACGGCATTCAAATAACAAGATATATTTCTGGTTTTTTGCTATACACATAATAAAACTTAAGAAGAAAGAAATGTTTAAAGTATCAATTTCTTTAAAGTGTTGAAAACTACATTATGCCTCCCATTTACCCTAACAATGGTAAAATTATGAACGCTGAAATTAAAAACAAACAAAACGTAAAATGAAACACTAGCAAAGATAATTTCAACAATTTTCAATTTAATTAATATTTGATATCATCTTAAATATATTCGTTTTTACGAAACTATCGATGTTAAACTATTGATAAGCTGTTATCACCAGAAATACTTTGTAGTTACGCATAAAAATCAATAGGTATTAATTTCGTGTGAAATAGGGAGATAATCGTGTTCGCACATTTTAACGTTACAGAGGTTACAATTTTATAATCGAAGAAAGTTATACAGTACAAAAATGTTTCATCTCATCACAATTAACCATTTTGCAGTTTTTAACCAAAGCTTAATTTGTTTTCTTCTATCCTAACTAGCTATAGTTGTAATTTTCGTTTATACACTCGATATTTTTAATGTATAATTATTTAACGAACTTGTTAGTTTTCTTCTTTGGTGTTTACGAGAAGTTTTTTAAATCGTTTCTTTAAAATATATTTTTATTTTGTTCAAGATACATTGAATTATACAGATGACCTCCGAGTAACACATCCGCCTTGCCAATCTTATAAAAGCTACATTTTTATTCTTAGTTATAAAATTAATTTTGGGTATATATGGAACCAAAATATGTAAACTTTTAGTAATTTGATTGGGCCGAGAATCAGATAAAATCTTTCATAAAAATAAACACTTGTATGAATTACAATTATTTGCTATATACTAATTTCAGATATCTCAGAGGGTCGCTAAACTACTTTATAGACTGGAAAAGTCTGAGTCTACGGTCTTAAGAGACTCTACGGTCTTAATATTACAACTCAGGTAATAGGCAAAATTCGGGTGGGTTCTATAAATGTGTAACCTGATATTATCTAAATATCTAATCTCTGGTTTTAGAGACGAAGACATAATGAATTTCAGTAGAGGTAACAGTAAGTTTGAGAGAGTGAGCAGATTTAGGTAGCTTCGCTCTTTCAATACTCATGATACTATGTATTGTAGGAGTGTATATCAAGGTTAAGTTTGCCACTAGCAATAAATATAGATCTTTGTTATATATAGATCGAAATGTTTTGTCTTTTGACATTTAAGAGAAGAATCATACCATATGTATAATATTTGGTTTCGAGATCAGGAATTTGAAGCAAATTATTAATATAGTGCATGAAATCAAAGTATACGTTGGCTTGGTCATGTTCTGTTTACTGATTCTATGTGCTGACAATGATGGCGGTATAGAGAGTTACTAGGCATCTTATGGTTGTTTACAACAGTATGAATATTTCGCTCGTAATGTAAACCAATGGAGTCAGATTGTTGACATGGTATTTACATTCGAGGTGGTATTTTAACGCCAAGCTGTATTATGAACAATTATATAAATAAACAAACAAAAGACACATAATTATATGAATTTCAAATTTCTAGTAAATCAAAGATATTCCTCCTTCTTAATTTTTTTTTTCTCAGTACAAAAATTGCAACAAACATGTTTGTGATGTTTACTTGTAAAGCTGCTGATTGCCTATTCAACATAATACACTTGGATTTTACCTACTTTTTATGAGCCAATCTATATTAAATAACGTAACAAGCTCGCTTATTATAATTATATTAAGATTTTCGTCAAACCGATTGGCGACCACCACTCACTAATAATGTTATAATATCGTTGCTTATACTCTTAGTTTTCCTTTTCATATTTTCTTATTTATTTTCATTTTATAGTTTGCTAAATATTTTTGCAAATAAATAAGTTTTCAGTTTCTTTTGATACTTTCTAATGGCGTGTTTGTTAATATAATAGAGCTAAACAGTTAAGTTAATAAAAAGAAAATAATAAATAAATCGAATATTTGTGGAAAATTATTTAACGATAAAATTTATCACATTTTGTTCTATATATCGATGAGTGAATTTAGATTTTATTGGTTAACTTTGTAGTGTATGTGGATTTGGTTATGGTTAAAAAGTTATAAATAAAAAAAGTTCAAAAGTGAAAATTCTCGATTGATCTCAAAAATTTATGATGCTAGCTAGAGTTACTTTACTAGTTTTTATAAACAAAAGTAATTGTGTGTCCCTGTAACGAAGTGGATATAATACATATATACAAATTGTTCTCGTAAATTATCTACAAATATCCAACTTAAGGATTATATAATAGCGCACATAATAACTGGAAAACTTTCTAAAAAGTCGTGTACACTTTTCCTTTAGTTGAATGATTTTTTAAAGTTTTATTAGAATACGCAACAAACTAGTATGTGCGGTTGTGATATATTATCGTTATGTTTGCATGATTAGTCCCATATTAAAATATCAACTATAACCGATCAACTAGAAATGTATTCACACATGCAACGTACATAATATCATATTTTATAATTTTTGCATAATGTTAACATTTCATTAAAAAAATTTACCTCGTTTTCCGTTTTCGAAGAAGTCGAGTTTACTCTCATTTTTTCAACCGTTACATAGAAATTCAAATTTAATAAAACATATTCGTACATGCAACCGTTCAATCTAATTACAAACTTCCGTTAAAACTTATCGAGACATACATGCATTGGTTATATAATATATATTTTGCAACTAAATACAATTTTCATGGCAAACAGCACATATTTCTATTTTCGGTTAATCGAAAAGCAAGAATTACGCGAAATACATAACGACGAAGAAATTATAAAAGCTAGTAAAGTTTAAAATGAAAAGCACGTCTTTTGTGAAATTGTAAAATATTACAACTCACTTCATATATTAATTCGTATAATAATTCTAGAAATTAATTTTTTGAGATATTATCGGAGAAACAAAGTTTAACTAATCTACTGTCCGTATAACATATGTGCATCGTGTAGGTTTAACTGTTAAAAATGAAATTTACTATATTTCTCGTACTTAACTATTATCTTTGGTGTCTGAGTAGTGCACAAAAACTGAGTGACATAACAAAACCAACCAAAAAAATTTTAAAAGTCACACAAAAGAGTGATCATATTGATTTTAGTGATAGTAAACCATCGACCACGGATGAATTATCAACGAAGTCATTGGAATTGTCAACAGCATCCGCACCATTGGATTTTTTACAAGAAAGCTTTGATTTTAATCCAAATGATTTTGAGGATTTACACGAAAATTTTAAAAAAGGAAACCTAAGTTATGATGAAGACGACGACGATTTGGACGATAGTCATGAAATGATAAAAATTGAAAAATCGACAATACTGAAGGATGATAGCAGTAGCAAGCATATATTGAAAATTGCTGCTACGCCATCCACAAAGATGAGAAAATCAATAAAACAAGCAAATCACGAAGATGACTATAAAACGACGATAACTGACACGAAAATGCTTGCAAAACATATCGATCAGTTTGAACTGTTGAAAACATTGTTCGATCATAATCTGTGGGACGCCAATATCCTATTGCAAAACCAAAACATTTCGCTCAATTGTCGACGAAATATGAAAATTTACTTAGCCGAACTATATACAGCAAATGAATGGGCATTAAAGGTGAGCGATTCATCTGGACATTATTCGGGCCAAATAATATTCGGTAACGAATTCTGGTTGGGATCAAAAGACTTTTGCATTGAAATAAATCATGAAAATATTTTTCGACCATTCGAACTGGATTTTTCGGTGATTACTGTGGAAACAAAATTTTACCGATTCCTGAAAGAGGTTAGTATTTGTTACATCAGTTAAACCAGTTGTCTTAGACGCGTATGCAATAGTAAAAGTAGATTAAACGACAAAAATTGACTAGTATTTTCATTTAAAGTTCATCGAACGTTTTCAATGGAAAACTCTTTACATGCGCATATGTAGTTTAAAACACATTCAAGGTTTTTTAATTTAGTAATACGGATGATTGTACGTATTGTTATTGACATATGCCACACAATTTATTTATTTTTATAGGGAAAATCGTTGACGATAGGACAATGCCTTCCAAAAGCGTGCTGTATCAATGATATACGTACGATACTTAAATTAGATCGATCGTACCAATATTTGTCTAGAAACTCTAATAATAAAACTTCAGGCGAACGATACAAGGACGATAAATTTGATGATTTTCAAATTAAATTGAAGATTATAGGTGTGCGCAAAGTTCCCGGTAATTTTAATATATTTAGCGAAAAGAAATTCTATATACTGAGGTAAGTTTATCTGTACTCGTTGTTCTATTCCTAGATAAACAAATGTTTAAATTTACAGCATTCTAGTTATATTCCTAATTATAATTATGGTATCGGCGACTTATTACGAAACCCGAATAAACAAAGCTAAACGTGATGCACCTCTAAAATTCAACTCAAAATATGAAAAAGGAAAGAGTGGAGTTTGTATTATTGGGATTGAACTGAACAAAATTAATAACAATCACAGTACTTGCACGCTCGACAGTCAAAACCGTAAGGTTGGTGATAAAAATGGCAATCATAATACCGAAGACGGAATTAACGATGGTCGAATTACTGGAATACTAATAAAGATTTTGTTATGCTTTTCGATCGATTCGAACGCAAAACGAATCCTATCGGTTGAGCCCCTATCAAAAGATTCATTAACCTGTGTACACGGATTACGGACATTGTCACTGCTGTGGACTATAATGGTCCATACATATCTTCAATTGTATTTAATCGGAAAAAATAAATTCAACCGTAAATTAGCTGAACAAACATTTGGATATCAAATAATTGGAAACGCATCTTACTCCGTTGATACGTTTTTCTTTATAAGCGGTCTACTCGTAACACTATTATTTCTACGCAAACTCAAAAATCAAACAAATCCGGACAAAATTCGAACGAATCTAAAATATTTTATTGAAACGTTACGTAAAGTCTTTGTGTTTGTTGCATACCGATTCATTCGACTGACGCCTGTCTATTTTTTTGTCATTGTACTGGCTAATATCTCATTTAGGTGAGCTTAAAGCATTTACACAAATTCAAATTTATTGTAATATTTATTTAATTTTAGAACAACATTCAACAATTCAGTTTTCACATCTGGGATCCAGGATCATATAACATGTGAAAAATTTTGGTGGCGCAATATCCTTTATATCAACAATTGGTATCCATTTAAAGAGTTCTGCATGATTTGGAGCTGGTATTTGGCAAACGATATGCAATTTTATTTTCTCGCCACCACACTACTACTATTTTCGGTGAAATTTTTCAAGCCCATTATATCCATGCTATTTACGATTCTTGTCTCATCATGGTTTATCACTGCATTTATGTCATTCAAACATAACTATACGCATAAGGTTGGCAATCCGTTTGAATCATTTGATTTTTTGTACGATAAACCATGGCAACGTATTGGACCATATATAATGGGAATGGTTACCGGCTACATTTATTTCAAGTACAAGAAACCTAAAATATCGTTAACAACTAATCTTGGACTGTGGGGAATTTCCTTGGGGATATTATTCGCATTAGTATTTGGGGTATATAAAGGCGAACTAAGTATTGTGATGACCGCGTTTTATGTTAGCCTGGGACACACAGCATGGGGCGCGGCACTTATATGGATAACATTATCGTGTTGCTGGGGACTTGCACATCGTGTCAATGGGATATTATCATATCCACTTTTCTACCCTCTAAGTCGGTTGACGTATTGCACATATTTAATACATCCGGTGATTCAAATTCTAACATCACATTTTATGACAGGAAGTCTTCATCTAGAGCATAGTTTGGTACTTACTATGTTCTTGGGAAATGCAGTCATATCATTCCTAATAGGGTTTGTATTGTCATTGGCACTGGAGGCACCTTTTGTACGGATTCTAAAATTAATTACCAATAAATAACTGTATAAATTTTGTATAACCGCCTTAGTTTTATTTTGAAACCTAGTTAGCCTGCCATTTAGAACGTAGCATTTATTTAAGACGCCATATGAAAAATTTTAGTTCGATTCTAAATTTTTTGGCTGCAACATTATTCAGGAATAACAATAATATTATAATATTATAGTATCTAAATTCTAAATTATGTTTCTAACGTTCAAAGCTGCTAAAGGTATCATAAGGACAATATCTCCTAAATTAAAATATTGTACAAAGACATTGAATAATAATGGACTATCATTTTCGTCGCGCTTACAAATGTCGCTGGTATGTCCACCGGAATCTGGAGATACAATGAAAAAAATTTTATGTACTAAACCATGCTGCGGTAAAACTGGAAAGTTAGGACAAAAGACTTTTGGTCAATCGAATTCAATTTGTGGTGGAGGGGCACCTATTAAACTAAAAATTCCAAAAGTAATTGATACGTGTGCTCGGCTGGAAGCGAAACGTTCTGGAAAATGTTGGCCAATAACATCAAAAGATCCATGTTCTACTGGTACAGGTGCATGCAATTATTCAACGAGCTGTGGAAATAATCCTTGCGCAAAAAAAGATCCTTGTGCTGGTTCAAATAATCCATGTGCTGGATCCAAAAATCCTTGTGCATCACAAAATCAATGTGGCAAGAAAGACATTTGTGCAAAAAATCCTTGCTCATCACAAAACAAAGGTGGCAAAAAAGATCCTTGCGGAAACAATCCTTGCAAACCAAAAGACCCATGTGGCAAAAAAGATCCGTGTGCTTCATCCAAAAACCCTTGTGCGTCTCAAAACAAATGTGGAAAAGCAGATCCTTGTAAAAAAGTAGCGAACCCTTGTGGATCTGGGGGTGGTAAAAATCCATGTGCACCAAAAGGTGCATGTGGCAAAAGCAATTCTTGTGGGGGTGGCGATCCTTGTGCGAAGAAAGATCCTTGTGCAAGAAAAGATCCTTGCGCAAAGAAAGATCCATGCGCCAAAAAAGATCCTTGTGCAAGAAAATCTAGTTCAAACCCATGTGCGGCCAAAAGTAATACATGTGGTAAACAAAATCCATGCTCCTCAAAACGAGATCCTTGTGCCAAAAAAGAAGATCCTTGTGATCCCTGCGCGAAATATAAAAGTTCATCAACAGACACGTGTGATCCATGCAGAAAACTTCAAGGTCCCTGCCCTGAATGATGAATAAAGGTTGGACATTTTATGTAAATGTTGAGTTTTCCTCCCATAATATGATTATCAATAAAACTATGGCTCTTAACAAATCTTTAAAAAATATTTTATTTCACATTTAAATTTGATCATGTATGGTTTTTAACGATTTAGATTTCAAATTTACTGTGTTGTGAAGGCTTCGTATTGTAGGTGAAGTAATTTGCAAATAAGACATTCAATTTTTATTTTTATTCCCGTGTTCCGTAATTATAAATCATTAGTTGCTTTCCAATTGAGAAACCGCTAGTACACGCTAGTAATTCGTTGCGTGTCTTTGCTAAATTTACTATGGATTATTAAGCAAAGACACGCAACGAACTACTAGCGGTTCACTAGGTTGGGGTACTATCGGTTGGTCGATTGAAAAGCAGGTGGCTTAATATGAAATGTTTCGATTTTGTTTTTTTCGGTATCGAAAAAATTCGCCCTATCATAAGGCTTAAAAATAAAAATTCGAGGCGAATTTTTTCGTACGCACATGTTATCGAATAAATTCGCCCTATTATGAAACTAAAAGGAACAAAATACCTGCGAATTTTTCCGAACGCACCGAAAAAATTCGACTGCTAGTTAGTTGGCGAATTTTATGTACGACTGATTGCCTTTGTCATACTTAGTAAATAATTATTAAAAAAATTATTTTAAGTGATTTTTAAAAAGAATAAGCTGCTCAAATAAAAATAATTATTGAGTATAATATAAAGAAATTACTCCGCTATTGGCGTAAAAATTTTGATGTAAGTTGTAACCCACTGGTTAGTCCCATAATTAATTAAACCTATTTACTAATTTTAATTTGGTAAGTTCACTAGGTCAAGTGGCCTCATTCTTTGGAGTTTTCTTTCAACGGTAAGTTTATCTATCATATGGCGAATATAGAGGTTTCCATGTTCCTGGAGCCTTATTTCATGTTTTGTGGCATGCATTTTGATTTCATCTTTGATGTATTCCATCCGAAGGTCCCTGTGAAGGTCTTCATTTCTTATGTAGCACGGTGCATTGACGATACTACGAAGAACCTTGTTTTGAAACGTCTGTATCATTTTGGCGTTTGTTTGCTTGGAACATTCCCAGAGTTGTATACCGTAGGTCCATATCGGTTTCAGAATATGCAGATATAGCAGCAGCTTATTATGAATTGTAAGCTCAGAGCCTTTACCTATGGGCCAATACATTTTTCTGAACTTTATGTTTAGTTCTTCTTTTTTTTTGACATTCTCTCGCCAATTGAGCTTGGCATCGAGGATCATGCCAAGATATTTAGCTGTATTTGCATATGGCACGTGTCGCGAGTTAATTTCTATAGGTAGATGGTAATCCTTTTGATATGTAAATTTAATATGCGTGTATTTTGTCTCATTAAGCTTAATTAGCAAACACTTTGTCCAGTTATAAACCGCATTGGTCATCGTCTAGAGTTTGCTCGTTGCATCGGCGACATTACTTCCAACTGCAATAATTGCTGTGTCATCAGCAAAAGTGGCTATGGTTTCTTCATTTGTGGTTAATATTTCTGGTATATGGTATATAGTAAATACAGGATTGGTCCTAATACAGTCTCCTGCGAGACACCGGCAGAGATTTTCTTTAGCTCAGAGTATTCATCCTCATATTTCACTCGAAAATGCCTATTGGATAAATAAGATCTTAGTCTGGCGTAGAGTCGCCTCGGCAGATCTCTATGCAGCTTGTATTCCAGACCACTGCGCCAAACTTTATCGAATGCTTGAGTGACGTCCGGGAATATGCTTAAGCATACATTTTTATGTTCTAACGTTCTTTCAATTATATTTGTTATTCTATGCACCTATTATTATATTTGTTATTCAATTATAGAATGCTTTTCTCTCAATCCAAATTGATGTGGAGGAGTTGTCGGTCCTCAATTATTGGTTTAAGTCTCTTTAGTAATAATTTTTCAAAAGGTTTTGACATAATTGGCAGCAGAGAAATTGGCCTGTATGATTTTTTATCGATAGGTGGCTTATCAGGTTTTGGTATCATGATTACTTCTGCTACTTTCCATTGATGCAGAACATATTTTAACCGAAGGGTCGCATTGATTATGTGTAGTAGCTTACGAAATCCTTTGTCTGGTAGAGCTTTGATAATTTGGCAAGTAATCAAGTCATACCCTAGGCCTTTCTAAACATTTATGTTACTTTTCACTTCTTCTTTTAGTTCTTTGAGAGTTACTGTATATTTATACATATATCATAATAAATGCATGGAGCACCGTGCACATAGATTTTTAATCGACTCTATGCCTAGACGGCTCACAGAGGATTGAAGTCAAAAGGAGGAAATACATCATATGGATTTGTTGGTTAATGTGTTTTTTGTCTATTTTGAATTAAAATATAACTGATTTAATAATTGTAAATTAATTTGTTTTAAGTATTTTTGGTGTGCACTGTGCACAAATAATTTTGAATTAAAATTTACGTGCACAAATAATTTTGTATAAGATTAAATTAAATTAAATTTTTTTTGCCCTTAAATTAACTTAAAACATATTGTGTTTTGTATTTGCTGTTTAATTTTATCTAGAAAAGTACTTTGATTGGATCATAAATAGATCGCAAAAACTCAATTTGACAGGCACTGGAATATCTGTGTAACGTATAGATACCATTTCTCTATGTAAATACGACGAATAGTTACGCCACAATAGTGAAGTAAAAACAAAATAATCGGAAAAAGATTTCGATTCAAATTCTGTAATTCGCTAGAACTATTACAACATAGCTTCACAACATATATAGAAACGAAAAGCAACATATGCTTGATGAAATGGATTTCAGTTTTTGATCACACAACGAATCAATGACGTCATCAGATCGGAAAGGCCTAGCCGAACGGAACATTACATATCACTTAAAAAGAGATGCCATACATTTGATAAGACAAACGTCTTCATCGGGCCCATCGGCTGGGTTGACTTTGAGAAAACTTCTATATTGATAATAAAATAAAATAAAAGCTTAAATATTTTAAATATTCTTTTTTAATTTTCATTTTTTATTATTTTTTTTAAAAACAATTTTTTTGTTTACTTTCATCATATTTTGACTGTAAAGAGTTATTAAATTTCTGTATCAAAAATTAATTTTTTATTTAATTATTTTCCATTCTTGTCATATTTTAGTGATAATATTTTTTTTATAATAAAATACAATAATTGTTAATATATAAATTTAGATTATATAATAATATAAGAATTTAAATTGATTGATTTGATTGTTACAAAGTTTATAGATTAGGTTAATTTCACACAAAACATATAAAAAAAATAGAAATTTCAAAATTGGTATAAAAGCAAATATTTAAATGAAATATTGAAGAAGTGTGAACATAATTTATTTACATAAATAAAAATAATAACAAAATTACAAAAATCACAGGCTTTTTAAACTATTATTTATTTTAATTTATAAAATTATAAAAACATAAAATTGTTTGACATTTATAAGGTTTACGGTATAAAAATAGTATGTAAGTATGTATATTATATAAAATGGTTTATGTCATGAATAACTTTTCTTTTTATATTATATGTATAATTAAATGGGCAAGATATAGTGCACGAAATAATGTTACACCATATTGTAAAAATACTATTAATTTGTTTAATTAAATTAAATATTATATTAATTATATAATATAGTCTATAAGTTTAATATTAATTACTAAAATTAATGAGCACAAAGTTATTATTTTATTTTAATCGAAGACCAACTAGGAATATTTTATATTATAATCGAGAAGAATTAAATAAAACATACATTTTTAATTAAGAACAGAACACGAACCTTATTTTAAATTGATTAAAAACTATAATTAAAAATTTTAAAAACTTGACGCTGTTAAAGTTGGCCATGCTATTTTTGCATCAATACGTTTATAGGCTAAAATGCAGTGTTTACCTCGAGCTGCTATTCGGACATCTTGTGGACATTCGTTGTCTAGTAGAAGAGTTTCTGGAATTAAATTAATTTATTAGTGAGGACTATATTCAAAAATATTTAATTTACCTTACCTTCACCATCCACCAATTTAAATAACCCGTAATCCTGAGGGTTCGTTATTTTTGCTTTGTGAGCAATTGTACGACAAACATCTCTAGTAGTTGTATGCGGGCGAACTGGTAAAGTTCTTGTCTGTAAGCTACCATTATATTCATCTGGAATTATAACCCGTAATACAGATGAGCTGGCAGGTAAAGATGATGATCTCCACTGTAAATTTATTATATGTATAAAACTCGTTCAATAGTTATATCATAATTCTTCAACTTACGTCTAACGATCCGGTTCCTTCGTTATCACTTGACATAAAACGCTTTAAAGCGTGCACCGCACTGCATAATGCGGTGATGTAATATCCCGCTTCGCCACTAAGAAGCGACGGTTGTAATAGACCCCACATAAATTCAACCTCAATTTCGGCCGAATAAAATCCGGTTTTCGCAACAACTAATACTAAAAGTGGAAGAAAGTCATCAGCACCTAATTGTTGGCCACGTGGTGCCCCAGTCGATTCGAAAATAGCGGATACTGCATTCAACAGCAAATCAAGTTTGTCGTTTGGCAATTCTGCTTCCTGAAGTTTAATCAAAATACATGCGATTTCTCGTAACGCACTATCCGATGGTGGTGTAACTGACTCCCGAATTCCAAACACCGCTGCAGTTCGTTGGCATGCATACTTTATATTATCCACTATCTGTTGTATATCTCCCGAACGTTTGTAATAATCAACCAATAGACCGTACAAATGTTCTCGAAGCGGCAGCACAACTAAACGGTGCATAACATTTTCGAGTATAGTATCCAAATTTAAAAATTCATCAGATTTTAAACGGGATCTTGCTCGTTGTACTTCACGTTGAAAATCACCTTCACCGTGTTTTACTAAATAATTCTTCATTCCACTCATAAATTGTCGCATATTTCGCATTACCACTTGCGGCGAAGTTTCACGTGAATCTTTTGTACACGATATAAAATTTTCAATATTTCGAGCAAATGTTGAACTCTGATCGGAGGCCAAAGTAAGTGTGTAAGCACCTATTGAATCGCCCGGTCCACCGCTAATCGATTTATTGCGTGGATGACCTGTAATTGACGATAGAAGAAAATTATTAATAAATATAAACTACGATGTAGTAATGTACACTGTAAAAATAGATTTATGTAAATAATATATCAAATAAAAAAGGGAAGGTCATTAAAAGATTTACCGTTAAATAATAATTTAATATCTTGGATCAATTGTTTCCAACTGTACCGATTCAATCTGGTTTGTTCGGTTATTTCTCGGCCGCGTGGAACCTTCTGTTTGCGAAAAAACCCAAAACCTTCGAACACTTCAATATGATCAAAATGTATTATAATATCCCCATAATTGTTCAACCCAAAATATTTTTGGATTGAAAACGTTGGCAATAGCTTTTCTTGTTCGATTTTTTTCAAACGCTGCTGATGTGAATCAATAAATGATGAATTAAAAAGTGGACAAAATATATCTACATGTCGTAGTTTTGATTTGCCACGTTGATCAAGTTCATTATCGACCAATTTATGACCACGATCAAAATTTTCGCAATTTTGCCCTTCCATGGTGGAAATATCTTCACTTGTTTTATCGGGTGGTAGAACACGTTTAGGATCACTTGTATCAAACCAAATTAAATTATTTATTAAATATGTATTAAGTCCATCTAATTTTTGACCCGTTTCGATACAATCACTTGAAAGCATAGAGGTACAACAATAATATGCTTCGGGCGGCGATTCATAAAGTGACCGAGATGATTTGAATAATCCGTAGTCATCATCATCACTGTACGAATTCAAAGATAATACTGATGGAGGTCGTTTAATTTTTTCATAATCACTAAAGTCATGCTCACTATAACTATTATTATTACTATTATTATATTCACTATCACTATTATTATGGATATATTGATCATCAATATGATGATCATCAATTATAATCCAATCGGATAAAAATTGAATCTCATCCCGATAATTCTGAACTTCAATTGGATCGTGAAAAAAATCATCAGGATCACAATACACAAACTTTAAATTTTGATTATTATCACAAATCGCATGTGGATCGCAGCTAATATCAACGCACTCATTATTTGATTTGTTACCATTCTTAACAATATACGAATAACACTGATCATTGTTTGGAATTTTGCCATCGCGGCTGCCAAAAAAAAATCGCGATCGTTTTTTAGGGACCGCCTTCGCCGTTTCATTTCGTTTACTTTTCGTCATATTTTTATTATTAGCCATAAAACAGGATGACCCTGAAGGCATTGTCGTAGTTGTTTTTACTATCACATTATATTCTGTTTCGCTCATCCGAGGATCAGTTTTACTACTCGGGCTCCTTAACCTTACATGCGATAATTTTTTGAACCACTTCATGATAGATAAATAATAAATTTTTGCCCGATCTCACAAATGTTCGAAATCGAAAATTTCTCATCGGCAAAAATTATGTATATTTACTCACAGACAAAAACACAAAAATTATTATAACAATTCACTAGTACAACTGGCATTACATGTATGTATGCGACTGATCATTTCGACGTTCGATCAAACTGTGTTCGATTGACTAAAATTGTTATCATATTTTATAAATGAAAATAGGGGATGGAAGATGTATATGGTTGTGAGTATAGTGTATTCCAAAGCAAATAAAAAAAACTTAATTCTTATCTAATCACTGAAAACTTATGCCAAAGTTCAATCGAAATCCGATTTAATGTATCTGTCGAAACAATTACATAATGCAGACAAAATACACACTTACATTAGATAAAAATGTAAACACAAAATATTTGTGTACTACTAGCAGACATTATTAAACTAATTTCCATTTGTATGAAATTCAGAAATGTAATATTTTAACTTTGGAAATTATCTCTAGATCATGATAATGTTAAATTTAAACCTAAACTAAATAATCCTCTAAAAATTATAAGATAAACATGGTTTGATTAACTAAATTAGCTGGAGTATATTGGCAACATCTAATTTTGTTTCAAGGAAATTTGACTTGTACTGTACTATTGTTCTTATGATATCAAAATATTCATGTTTTAAGAAACTCAACCAAACAAAAACCATGTGTATTGGTTTATAAATCTGTATATATGTATAATGAAAGGTTGTACCGAAATTTACCTACCAAACACAAAAGGACTTCTTAAGAAAAAAAATACTAAAATGGGACGATCTATTTAATATCTAGTGAAAATTCTAAACTATAATATAAAATTCTTAGTAACCTCCTTAAAATCAACATAATGTATTCGAACAAAAGGATCGTAAAACACGAATGCGATAAGATTCCAATTAGATCGATATGAATCATCTATAGATAAATGTAAATAATTTTGACAACACTGGATCACAAGCCTTGTGATTGTATAGTCTAATAGTAAATAAAAATTACATCATGCTTGGTGAAAACAAAGCATAAACTAATATTTAATTTGTTCTCAATATACGAGTACACTGATCAGCTTCATAAGCACTAGAAACGATTGCGACTCTTATTGCGATCATGCAGCTGAAATATAATTTACACGAGTAATACCCGTTTCAATTGTTGTTATTGTAAATTCATATATTTGTCTTATCGATATGAGACTAGACAATTTAAAATTAATTGATCTATAAAAACTAATCATCAAACACAAAGCATACGCGAGACAGTTCAGTGTATTAATTAGACAAATAACCAGTAACTATTTTAAATTTGTCTACAGTCATAACTTTCGGTATGTCGACTATCGTTTCTTATTGTTTAATTTAATATATATATTCCGGATGATAATATAATATTAGAGGTTTAAATTTATATTATATTTATTAGAAGGAATTCCTCTAATTGGTATATGATCCCACAAAACAAGATAATATGTAGCTATTTCTGTCATCACAAAAATGTCTGATTATTATAAGGCTTTTGATGTATAATAAATAGTGTATATGATGTATAATAAGAAATCACAATTTGTATCAATTGAAATGATAAGGATAATTTTGATTAAGTAACTTCTCTCGTGTATTATTTCATAACATTTATAATTTGGCACTAGGGTATGGTTTGCCTCTAATGTATTATATTTCAATGATATACTTTTATCTGATCCAATCAAATACTATTCAATCAAATTAATTTATTTCTATTCTGTAAATATCTAACGCCAGAAAAAATACTAACTACAGAAAAAGCGTCAACTGTTTGTCATTCAGGACATTGACAAATTCATAAAATAGAAATTAATCGAAAACTACTATTGACATAAATAATATACATAAGATCGTTGGGGTAAGAGATTATTGAATTATTATTTTTTGTTGTCTAGGATCCATACTTGCCATTTTGCTTCCAATGAAGAAAACAGTAATTTGAACAGTAACGCGTGGTCCCAATCGTTATCATTTTATGAAGAAACATTTTTGAGACCCCTGACATCAGAAAATTAGTTAACAGGTATTAAAAAAGCATCTTTAAATATACATATCGTAGAAAAGGCGTAATTGTGCAGGCGTTTTCAAAACAATAACGACATATACGTTTCTAAAATTTAACAAGTATGTAGTATATTCCTTTGTTACCAATATTAATATATGAAATAATACCAATTTGATATAACTAACATTTTTATTTAAAATCGAAGATTACTTTACTTAACTTACAATTAAATACTGAAGATGGCAACTTGATTGCCGAAATATATTTATAATATAAAAAAATAAAAATTCCACTATAAGGAATATTTTTGAATTAAAAAATATCAAATTTTTATTTGATTGAATTTAAAAGTGGAATAAGTCACACATATAACAAATTCTAAGTATGAATTTCAACAAAATTTTGTAATATAAGATAGGATGTATAATTAATTTTATACGTTCCAACTAATTTTAGTGGGATGAAGATTAGGTTAGGTTTTAGTGTCTGTTTATCCACACTTAAATTGGAATTGACCAATTGTGATTTAAAATGCCATCTGGTACCTATTGCGTTTATTAATAAGGTCTACGTCGGAAATTGAACTGAAGACAATTGGATCGAACGTATGAAACTTTCTTAACAATTACGCTATCACCGGGAAAGTTAGACAAGTACTTTATTTTAATAAATTATTTAATTTAATTTATTATTTCATTAATGGTTTACTTTTTTTTTAAAGTGAAAGTGCACAGTATGCTTCTGATTGAATTTTATTATAATTTTAAATTATGACATCATCACAAGAACATAAAAATGAAAAATCCTTGTTTTGCATCTGCCCGGTAAAATTAATGTACTAATTGTTATAAATTGAATACGAAACGAAGTGGCCTCAATGGATATTAGTCTTTCGTTTCGATTGAGTGAATTGAATACATAATTAACACGAGTTTTGATAATTTAATCAATCTTATAGAATGCGTCGATAATGTCTAATTACATTGTTTACATTTATTTTCGAAGGCAGCTATTAATTAATGATTTGAAAAAATGTAATAGTAGTATGAATGAAATTTGAAATTTTGTTTGCGTTCACTTAAATCAATATTTGAAATTTATTTAATTTTCTAACCAATATTATCTGTATATTTACAGATTACATACGGAACAGACAGGCAGAATTTTATCTGTATTTGTCGCAGTTTTTCCAATGACAAAATTGTTCCCAATATAAATTTTATATTTATTTATAAATTTTTCTATTTTTATTTATAATTAAACTATTATGCTGTACTGTGATTTATCAATTAACAGTATCGATTATTGATAAGGAGCGCGCATTATTTTGACACAAATATGATTGATATATTGAAAATGAGATTAATAGGGAACAAAGCAGTTTAAACTAGATTAAAAACGATCTCATCGAAATATGAAATATTGATTCGACTATTATAAGTGAGACATTCTGATAAGGTATGTAGATATTATTTCTTTTCAACCAAATACATACATACATATATGTATTTGTTTGTCTTGCGAGATAAGACGGGATAGATACGATGAAAACGGGAAAACAAACAAATAGTGATGATCAAGAAATTGAGAAGCGTGAGAATGATTATAGATAGAAATTATTATTCCGAAGAGATCACCATGTGATGTTATCATGATTTTAATAATAGATCATTTTTTTAAACTTGTTGCGTTATCTTGTTTAACTTTAGCCGAACGACACGCGCGACTTGATTTTTATAACGTACACAATCCAGAATTTAATTAATAATATGTGTTTTGTATAAGACATATTTTGGTTCAACGATCGCTTTCGATTGACTGTGAAATAAAAACCAGTCATACGAAATAGTATTAATAATATAGACATTTTAACATTAATTATGAAAGAATTTAAAATGTAACATAATAATTTATATTCAAAAGTAATTTAAATTCATAGGTATGTGCTTATAATTTTAATCAAATTAAATAATTTTAATATATTCACATTGCTCTGATTCACTTTATTTATTTAAGCATTATTTTAGGCTCTCTAAACAATGATAAACGAACCTTTGTAATTTAAACGTCTTTCTAGAGAAATCGTCATCTATTTTTTTGTACACGTGTCAACGTCAGAACTTAGAAAAATATGTTTTCCAGAAATAATATTTATTATTTTTCATAACAAAGCCAGTTATTATTAGATATAATTAGACGGAATAAAAGTTCGAGAAGTAAACAAATCTGAATTGAGGCCAGGAACGAGAAATACCTACTTTACATATTAACACAACTTAATTTTTATGTCGCAATAGATTGATAATTAAATTCAAATAAAGCGCAACCGAGACTACAAAAGAATACAAAAAATGTCTTTATATGTACAACACATATACGACTGAACTTTGACAATTTGTAATAAAATTATATTAGAGACTTTTTCATTTGGTTTTCATTTACTATCAATACAACTCGATTTATATTTATTTTTTACATTTTAATGACCTTCGAATGATAAGATTTTTGTAAAAAGTATACATTTAGGCGAGTTGTACTTACATAGTATGTCACGATCACGATGTAATCGATTATTTCGCAGAATGGTAGCTATTTTTTGCGGTTGATTTGATGGTGGCTTATTTGTTATCGTCATTTGCGATGAATTCTGGGTCGTTTCTTCGATAATTGTGTCGTCTTCAGAGAGACAAACAGCAGGGCGACATTTTGATAAATGTATTGTGTCGGATGACTCTGTAACTAAACGAAAAATTGACATCGTTAAAATTTAATCGATAATTTGTCTCTCAAAATCAATTAAATTCTTGTCAATTTTGATTCTATATTGTTTTTAATTTCATCCAATATTATAACTCAAACGAAATCTTTAATTTTATACTAAAACTTAATCAAAATTAAATATTCTATTTAATCGATCAATCGGCAAAAATTATGAAATAGTGATTTCGAATTATGCTCAATTTAAAATACAAATTTAACTAAATCAGTGTTTTACACAAATCATATTTAATATTTATATATTATTGTATTTTTCAATTTCAGATTAACCGAAAAACTTTAAAAGTCAATTTTTCGGTATAAAATATTTATTTTCCGAATAAAATCAACTATACCAAACTTACCATCTTGCTGCGGTAAAAATGAATCCCATTGCGAACTATCCCACGGCTCTGAAAATACGGTTCCGTCATCTGAATGTGCATCGATAAAATTCAAGATAGATGTTTGCGCATATCCATTTCCACTTTCCTGACGATTATTTTTCTCAACATTATCATACGCCGAAACTCTCTGTCGACGTGTTAATGTTTCAAAACCACTTTCATTGCCACTATGTCCCGTATTAGTGTTATTTTGGTTTACATTCTCCTGAATTTTTTCCTCTTCTATTGATGCTGGGGGTGACGAACTGAATCGTACTAATTCAGGTAGATTTAATTCGGGCAACTTGAATGCCATAATCTGATGAATCGTCAACGGGCGCTCATTTTTCTTTATATCCATATTGTTTTCTCGCTTGGTTACAGTCACGTGTGTTGGTTTACTCCAGTTTGCATCTGTATCATAATCATTATCATCTTCGTTTCCTGTAACCACCAAAAAATAAGTAGAGGCAACATATTTGGCCGAAATATTAAAACTTACCCATGAATTCCCAACTGCTATCGAGCGGCCATGGATCTAAGCGACCTCGTGCCTTTCGATGTTTTTTCTTCAACTCATCCAACGACCCAGCATTTCGTAATTTTTCACTATTTTCATTACCACCTTGTGCACCACTTTGACCCAATCCAATGTTTCCTATATGTCCCAATCGGATCGGCCCTTTTGGAGGTTCACTAAATCTTTGGTTTTGAGGAATTTGTCGTAACGGTTGGCCCCGCCGATGAACTACATTGGAAAGTGAATCAGCTGGTTCTGCATAAAATGGACTTCCCTGTTTTGACTGCCTAAAAGGAGGATTTGAAATTGGTGTACCCAAAATATTACTCTCGTCGGTTTGCATATCGATAGGCGGCGAATTTGGTAGTATCAAACCAAAACGATTACGCGGTTGAAGAATTGGGTTTGATTGAAATGTTTTCAAATTTTTTTCTTCCATGTTGTTGTTTTCATTATCCTCATCGATGAATCGAATATTTTGTGTATGCGTTTGATTTACATTAGACTGAGATTGAGACTGTTGAATTGCGTTCGGATAACGAATAAACTCTGGAATTATATCTTGTTGTGGTGAAATAACTTGTATTGTTGATTGCTGCTTTGTTACATTTGGGGGACTATGATTTGCTGAACTGGGAGAAGAAGAGCCTGGTGGGGATAAGAGATTTCCATTTAATGAGGTTATTGTTCCATCGGGTAATAAATCAGGCCTTTTACTTGCTGTACCCTCAGGTCTAAAACTTGACATATTATGACCTCCACGTGTTAAAGTAGAACTATTGATATTGTCCTGACTCCATATATCCTCGTAATCACTAAACTTATCCCCTAAAGTGCTTCGACAATACACCGATGGAGATTCTAATATATCGGACTCTTGGTAATGTTTCGACTCTTTACGCGCCTTTGTACGTCGTATTCGACTGCTACTGCTGCTATTAGAAACGCAACTTGAAGGAGTGTCGGGAGATATTACTTTCGTTACATTTTGTTGCCATCGTTTTGAACTATTCTGGGAAGAAATTGTATCCATATTCTGTTTACATTCTCCCTCAGGCGAAAGTCGCTTGGAAATTGTTTGAAACTAAATAAAACAAAATATTAATATGTGACGAGTATTTCCACTGTATTTTTTTAATAAATTTCTTACCGTATTGTTGCCGTTTGGCGATGTAACTTCAACAATTTGTGGCGAGTTTGGATTTCCACCAGCCACACTAAACGTTACTGTTGTTGTGACCGTAAAATTGTTTGAAGAAGTTTGCAACCCGGTGACAGTTTCGGTGTTAGGACTAGATATTGGTGTTGGTGGTTTTGACCATCGAGGTGGTGGCGCTGGTGGAGTACGTAACGGTCCTAAATTTAGAGTATTCGGTGGTGTAGGACGAGGTGCGCGTATTCCAACCATGTCACTTATTCCAACACCCAACATTGTATTTGGTAAAGTAATTTTATTACTTAACATCTCACACTGACTAATTATTTGATTCGTTGACGTAGTTGTGGTGGCCGCACTTGACAATTGTAACGAATTCGTGGTCATAGTTGTTTGAATTAATTTCTTATTCTGTGACTTGAACGTACTAGTTTTACCGATTATACCTGTTCGACAGGATTCGATTGGTGACATTGTTAATATAACGCTATCTATAGATTCAGGGCTTAATAATTGTTGACCAGGTGTTGTGCTTGTAAAGCTACTAAGACTAGAGGTTGCGTCTGATGGAGTTTCAGCTTGGCTGACTATTATTTGATTATTACTATTACTATTACTAAGGTTATTATTGTTGGTATTATTACCATTAAACACAGATCCAAAAATCTTTTCCTGGTTCTGAATTATGACTGATGTTGCTTCTTGATTGGGTTCGCCAGTACCCATCGTCATCATTTGGCTACTATTGACCAAATTCAAATTTTTGGTTTTAGGTGTCGCCATCGGATACCTCCAAAATTCTTGACCTAGTAACGCTAACGAAGACAATTGCTGCCGATTTTTAGCATCACGTAATGCACGTGGTAAAATTAATTGCACAGGTAACTCATCACAACATTGCGCATAGTGTGCAATTAACGATGGTATCGAGTCGAATTTAAAACGAGAACTTTCCAAACTCAATAAACCACTATTCGATTGTATTAAATAATGTTCAATATACGGTCCTGTGTTGGGTGGTAAGCGTACCGATACAGCCATGGTATTCGGTTGACTGGAACCACGCACGATAAAATTCTGTAAAAAAGAATATAAATCAAATTGTATTTCAAGAGATAAAGGTAATAAAATTGAGGGGACAGACATATTTTTGTTTTCTGGTAAAAAATTAAAATTGATAAACCCAAAATTGTATATGAAAATGTCAGCATATATGTATATATGAAGTACCCCTATCACTACTATTATTATTTGGTCGCAGGTGGTGAAATGATTTTTTAAATGTTTTGCGATAACGACAAAAATGGGGGAAAGACAATTTCCGATGGAATTTTTGGAATTTAAATTTCACTTTTTTGCATCACAACGAACTTAACGGAAAATTGTGGAAATTTCATCACAAAATTCGAACAATATATTTATTGTGTTATCACACTATGCGCTGATAGTTGTAGATTATTTTTATATGTAGGGTATTGAATCCATTTTCACATAACATTATATATAAAAATAAAAAATTTCCATTGTTATTATTTATGTTAAATTTCATGATTATTCTATTTTAATTTTAAATAAACTTCAAATTAATTGTAATTTCTCGACTCTTTCTTGAGCTATTGATCACTATAGTAAACAAATAAATCACAACAGTTCAACTTTTAAGATTGCAGAATACTGTTTAGAATACCAAGTAGAAGAGTTTAGAATACCAAGCTATTTCAATAATAAAAATCATTTGGTAATATATATATATATATATATATATATATATATATATATATATATATATATATATATATATATACTGTATATATATATATATATATATATATATATATATATATATATATATATATATATATATACAGCTTTATCCTCATTAAAGGATTAAAGCACTAACTGCACCCTACATTCAATCCAAACTTTATGGTTGATAAATTTAATTTCTTATCTCTATAACGCATTTAATTTTAGTTATATAATGAATTAGGAACCAAACAAAAACAATTTCATTATTCTAATCACATCACCATGCACAGCATTGATTTATACATTGAACAAAAAACTGCATCTAACTTTTCACGAACAAAAGACGAAACAATGTTTTCATTTTATTTAAAGGTTGAATAAACAGCAGCATATAAGAATAGGAAAAATTGTGTAGAAAAGCATTTTTCCATTATAATTCCATCATCAAATGTGAGATCTTTAGAAATATAAAAACATGACGAAAACGTGTGTGCGATAATTTATGATGTTGGTATGAGAATGGTTTTGCAATCTATGCAATATAAATTCAACAAAAATTCCAAACATTTTTGGTTCAACAGCATCGTTCTATCGTATATCAACAATGAAACGAGTAAAATTTATTAAAAATAATAACAAATTTCCACTCCATTAACTTTTCGAGTCTAATTGGCGTAATAAATATGTAAAAAAGCAACAACATTGTAATCGCTGTTGTCGTCGTCGTCATGTGATGTGAGCAAAGTACGTACTACACAAAAGCAGAGAAGATATCTATATGTGTTTTACTAGTTGGCAGGAACACAATTATCCAAGTTCACATTATCTCAAAAAATTTAATATTCTTCTCATAAAATTACACCCATACTATAATATTCATATATTGAGGGTAAAAAAACTAACAATTAAACTATCAGATATACGAATTAATAGAAAATAAAAAAAAACACATTGTACTGCAAGTGAATTATTAGTCTGGCTGTCAGAACTTTTTGCACAAAATCGATAACGGGCACAACATTATCAATCTATTTAATCCTAACTCATAGTAAGTTGATTTTCAACATATTTTTTGATACAGTTTAATTTATAAAAAAGATAACTGCTTATATGATTAACATAATACACGCAATCAAATGAAGAGAACCTTGGTGGTAAAATGTAATTCAGTTGATTGAAACAATGAGTCTTAGCTAACTAACTGAAAATTATGGCGTTCGACTTCACAAAGCATATAATTCGTTATGACTTTATTATTGGGCGTTGAGTCGCAGAGTGATGATTAGTCATAAATCGCCAATAGCTACGCAATGGCCCATGACATGAGCCAGGCCATCAGCCACCTCATTTTTCTCAATAATAGCATGCCTCGGTGCTAATTGCGGTGTGCATGCCTCTAATTTCTGTTTCCAGTTGCTTTATCAAGTTGGAACAGTTCCAAACCAATCTAGACCTGCATGTTCGATAGAACCCATATCATTTATATATTTATTTTTCTTTAGTTTACATATAACATACGGAGAAAATGATCCTTATATTTTTAGTGATACTTATATGTATAATTGAAGATCTTAATCATGCATATACATACAGTACATGTAGCAAAATTCGAAACAAAAATTACAATTATAGTGAGAAAATGGCTCTCCAGCCAGTAATATAGATACATGAAAGTCGATGGAATGACGGTAATAATCATACCTATTTAATAAAATGGATATGAATATTGAATAACAAATGCGAATAATGTGGTTTACGGTTTATTTAGCAATAAGCTTTTATAATGTTTTGTTCGCAACATGGGACTTTCAGTTATTATTATATATAGCTCGATAATTGACGACAAAATTAATTCTTTTTAACATTCTTCCTCTATTTGTAGAGACCATCTGCTTATTGCAGGATTCATATAAGATGTGTCAGCCTATGAGTTTAACATTCTAACATAGGGTCATATATTTGTTTATTATCATCGTTCGTAATCGGATGAGGTAAAGTAGCTAGTCGATCCTGGTATTCGAATCCTTTACCTTTCAGGCATAGTGCTATAAATTTATACTACCAAAAGATTTTAAAATATTTTAAATAAGGATTTCTTACATTTATTGAAAATATATTGTTGTGTAATCCAACTACTTTAGTGTACTATAATATAGAAAATAAAGTACATTTTACTTTAAACACTATTTAAGTATAAAATATTAAAAATAATGGCAGTGACTCGTAGTCTGTCTAAATTTTTATATCTGCATAACAATAAAAAGTTTTGAACAACGTGCACAAAACTGTAATATCAACATTTTAACATTTGTTGTTGTAGCACGTTTTATCCTTATAAATTACCTATATGCACTTATACTAGTATTTATAGTAGTTCTATATATAAATGATCCAAAAAGTAGCTTTTCTGTGGGGAAATTCTAGTAGTCAAAAAAGAATTATCCTATTGTGTAATATTTCATTTCTTTACTCCCAAACGACATCGTTTGCTTAAAAAACCTATACACTGAGTATAAAAATCTTTGAATCCATGTACTTCGTACAGGTAAGTTAGAATTTAAAGAAAATACACTTATATTTTTAAGTTGTTCTTTATAGAAAAAGACAGTTAATTTAATTTCTTACACAAAAAACGAGCAGCAATATAACTACAAGTACGGAAGAAAAGATGTATTCAAATTAGTTGCAATTGAATAAACGTAATAGGAATGGAAATAGTTAAGAGAGTCTTGAGATTTATTTTTGTTTTTCCTTTACTCCTTTGATATTGTTTTATATATCCCAGCTAAAGGCAAATCGAAATATGTAGATTTTTTGGGACATAGGGAATTTTGTTGTAAATGTTTGTAATTACGAAATAAACCACATTTTTTGTGGTTTGTATAATTATTCTCATTAATCACGTGTAATTTAGGAATAACTAAACACTTGAAACTTTATATCAAAATAAACTGGAGTCTGTGGTCAAGTTTTTATTTTGTTGTAGTTGTGACCACAACTAATCGCAATTATTTCTTGTTTTCGAGAGTAATTTTCCTCAGACGCTACTGGATATACCACTTTTAATCATATGTATTTAGATAATATTTCTTTATGTACTACTCACTCGAATTTACGCAAACAACATAACTATTATATTGTATTTCTAGTTAAATATATACAAATAAGATAATGGTGTATTACATGCGGAAATATTATTATTGTGTCTGGTAAGAATAGGAAAATTAATGATAGTTTTTTCTCTTAGTTTGCCTGTTTGTATAAGTATACATATATCAGAAAACACAAAAAAAGTATTCATAATTAAACAATAAATAAAATTTTACTTTGATGACAAAATAAAAATACGTACACAATAGTATGAAGAAAAGTCAACTTTTCTAAAATACTCGAAGGAAAAGTATTATTTTTTTTTACCGAGAATAAAATAAAAATAAAATGGAAAATGTTTTTTGTTTTAAATTAATTTTCCAATTTTATAAGTTATTGTTGTCAACATAGAATTTTGGTTGGTTGTAAATAGTTGGTAGAAAAGTGAACAATACAATAATTTTGAAGTATAAGAAAACAAATTAGAACGCCATTCTATAAAGAAATAAATGTTTTATACATTGATATTTTTGTTTAAAATTGCAATTAAAATTAATAATTAATTAATGACACAGTTATTTATATGCATAAAACATTTTATTTTAGTTCAATAGAATAAATAGTTTTAATCACAATGCTCTAAGTAAGTTAATATAAATAAATTGACGAATCTTATTTAAAAATTAAAATGATAATATTTGTTGCGACTTTATGATTAATTCATATCAAAAAACTTGTATGGTCGACTTGAAGGTTATTTAACATAAATATTTCTATATTTATACACTATTTCTAGGATAGTGATGATTACATATACTCGTACAATATTAAAAATGTATACACCAGCAAAAATAAAATGGACGAACACAAAAATGTATTTATGTTTTTTAAAAAACAAAACATTAAAAAATGTAAAACTTTTATACGATCTCGAAAATTTAGAGACAGGAAGAAACTGGAAAATTATAGGGAGACTTGTGTTTTTTCGAAAACAAAGAAAAAAATTGTGTACATTTTAGTATCTTGCTTTGTTACATTACCCTTACTATGTGTATATCACTTTTTTGTAACAGATTGAAAAGGTTAAATAGAAAAAATATTGTTAAAGTTTTAGAGTTCCATTAAGAGTTTGTTTGTTGTTGTTTATGTATTTATGTTCTTACATAAAGGTCAATATTGGTCTTCCTATTCTCTCTTTCTATGCAATAAATTGACAGATTATTAATAAAATGGATGTTGTTGACGCGGCATATACTGAGCCATTTAGTTAGTTTTACGAGAGATTTCATTTTATCATTTAATTAAAATTTCACAAAATTATGAATTTTGAACAACAAGTAAATAAATCCCTCGACAATATATGGACATATATCTATACTCACACGTTAAAGTGGCTAAACTCAATATTTTCAAAGTTTTAGGCAGATCATTTGAACTCTCATAAACATGTTAACGATAAAGGTTAAAAGGTAGTCACTTTTTAACTAATGTCTCAATGACAACTAGTACTTTACTTCACATCGAATAACCTTTAAACACTTTTAGAAAATATGTAAACTAAAATTTCATATTCTCGTTCTGAAAATTTCACAATATGAGTTTAGCATATTTGTATATATAAATTGTATTGAGCATATTTATATATATATATATATATATATATATATATATATATATATATATATATATATATATATAATATATATATATATATAATATATATATATATATATATATATATATATATATATATATATATATATATATGTATATATATATATATATAAATTATATATATATTATATATATATATATATATATATATATATATATATATATATATATATATATTATATATATATTATATATATATATATATATATATATATATATATATATATATATATATATATATATATATATATATATATTTAAGATATTAAGTCACACAAATACGTAATTAATAGGTACATCTAAATTGTTTCAATGTTTCGTCTAGACTTTTTGATATCTACCAAACAAATTATTATAAACTGTCTCATCGTTTTTAAATTTTTTTTGATATTGATAAAAGAAACTCATGAAAAGAAAAAGTAAGTTTTATATATATATATATATATATATATATATATATATATATA
The DNA here is from genome assembly GCA_963932295.1 of Tipula lateralis. Taxonomy (NCBI): domain Eukaryota; kingdom Metazoa; phylum Arthropoda; class Insecta; order Diptera; family Tipulidae; genus Tipula; species Tipula lateralis. Next base: position 197,978,700 of record OZ010737.1, read on the forward strand.
TATATATATATATATATATATATATATATATATATATATGTATATATATATATATATATATATATATATATATATATATATATATATATATATATATAAATATATATATATATATATATATATATATATATATATATATATATATATATATACACATTATATATATATATATACATTATATACATATATAAAGGACGTTGTGGAAAGATGTCTTTTCCATAAATAAATAAAGTGGTGTGACATTTTATATTTAAAAAAATAACAAGACACAATATAATGTGTTAGTTATGTTATAAAAAGACATTGCTCTTCACACGAAAATAAATTATACATTAAAATAGGTTTAAAGTTAGGGTTTCTTTTTAATATGACATTTATTATGTCAGGCAGTTTTGTATGTAAATAATGTTTAATAACTCTTTATTTTAAAACAGTTTCATGAGTAAACAGTTTACGGTTACAAATTCTTATCTACGATATAAGATGAAACAATTAGTGACCTAAGAAAATTTTAAATTATATTTTGTAATAGTACAATTAAACCATTTGTGAAAATAATCTTAACAATCGTATGATTATTCTAAATTTGAATATTTTAATTTGTTGAAAATTATATATAAAACCAAACAATAAGCTTTATCATCTACATAATTTTTGGTTTAAATTTATATGTTCAAACAATGAAATATAACACAACGTGAGGAAATAAATATTCGGGAGTATATATGAGTCTTAAATTTAAATAACAATTAAACAAACTTTATAAACAACATAGTGATAATGATTTTGTAGAAATAAATAAAATAGGTATAATAAAAATTAACAATTATAAAATAATAAATACATACAAATCAAAAAAACTAATTTATTGCTTATAATTTTAAATATATATAAATATATATATATATATATATATATATATATATATATATATATATATATATATATATATATATATATATATATAATATATATATATATATATATATATATATATATATATATATATATATATATATATATAAATATATATATATATAAATATATATATATATATATATATATATATATATATAAAGGGTGTTTTTTAGGAGGTTTGTTTTTCCGATAGATGTCGTTTTATTTTATGACAGTTGTTTTGACAGCTCAAAGTGGCATTTCTACTCAGTATTGTTTGGCAAATCATTATGAATAGGTTAACTCCAGAACAACGTTTTCAAATCGTGGAAATTTATTTTCAAAATCAGTGTTCAATTAAAAATGTTTATAGAGCACTTCGTGAATTTTATGGTGCACATAATCGTCCGTCAGAGACCACCATAAAGAACGTAATTACCAAATTTCGGTCTACATTCACTCTTTTGGATGCCAAGCCACCGACAAGAATGAGAAGAGTTCGTACAGAAGAAAATATTGCTGTCGTTGACGCCAGTGTCGAAGAAAACGACAATTTATCGATTCGTCGTCGTGCAAATTGGACTTTGTCCATCGACTTTATGGAAAATTTTACGTAAAGATTTGGGTTTGGTGCCATACAAAATTCAATTGGTGCAAGAATTAAAGCCACACGACCATCGTTTGCGCCGTGAATTCAGTGATTGGTCGTTAAATCAATTGAACGAAGATCCATTTTTTTACCGTAAAATTCTCTTCAGTGATGAGGCGCATTTTTGGTTAAATGGATACGTCAACAAACAAAATTGTCGCATTTGGAGCAAAGATAATCCACACGCCGTTCAAGAATTACCAATGCATCCTGATAAATGTAATGTTTGGTGCGGTCTATGGGCTGGTGGGATCATCGGTCCATATTTCTTTAAAAATGAGGAAGGACGACGCGTTACCGTGAATGGAAATCGATACAGAACCATGTTAAATGAGTTTTTGTTGTCAAATCTTGAAGATATGGATATGGATGAAATGTGGTTTCAACAAGATGGTGCCACTTGCCATACAGCACGTGAAACAATCGACTTATTGAAAGAAACTTTCAACGACAACATTATTTCGAGAAATGGTCCGGTGAATTGGCCTCCGCGTTCGTGCGATTTGACGCCACTCGATTACTTTTTGTGGGGATACGTGAAGTCATTGGTTTATGTGGATAAACCTCAATCGATTGACGCTTTGGAAACCAATATTCAACGTGTCATTGCTGACATACGCCCTCAAATGCTTGAAAAAGTGCTGGAAAATTGGACCTCCAGAATGACATTTGTGAAAAATAGTCGTGGTAGCCATATGCCAGAAATTGTGTTTAAATGTTAAATGCCAAAAAATTATCTACCAAATAAAAAAAAATTTTGGTCATTTCATAATTTTATATGTGTTTTATTCAAAAAAAAAATCGGCAACCTCTTAAAAAAACACCCTTTATATATATATATATATATATATATATATATATATATATATATATATATATATATTTATATATATATATATATATATATATATATATATATATATATATATATATATATATATAATATATATATATATATATATATATATATATATATATATATATATATATATATATATATATATATATATATATATATATATTTCTCATTGGGCCGCAGGTAAAAAAGGCTGTGTTGGACTTCCAAGCAGTCGATAATCGAATGTGTAAGCTTCGCTTGCACATGAGATTAGCCAACCTGTCAATTGTATGTGTACATGCGCCCACTGATGTAAGCCAACCCCAAGATAAAGACTCATTTTACAATAATTTGGATAATCTGATGGGCTCTATACCTGAGCACGATATCAGATTGGTGATTGGTGACTTTAATGCTAGAGCTGGCCGAAATCAGACCGACTTATGTAACAACATAGGTCCGTACTCCCGACACGAAAC